>BFEA01000204.1:388011-431507 GCA_003427395.1 Chara braunii | reverse complement strand
TTTTTTTTTTTTTTCCCTTTTTTCGCTGCGTGCCATTCTCTAAGTCCAAATGAATCGCCGCTCCGGCTAGGAGTTCTACCTTCTTCTCTGTGTGAACTTTCTGATTGTTTCTTTTATCTGAACTATCTATGTCCAGTATCGAGACGCGTGCGCAGACAGCGAAAAGAGAAGAAAGGGAGAGAGAAGGTGTTCTGTTTGAGAGTGTGAGGGGCAAGAGGAGTGTTCGTCCAAACGTGAGGAGAGAGCAGACCCCTCTTGAGAGATCTACTGACACCCCTTCCTCCGGCATGGCAGACATCACATCTGCCCAATGGCAGGCCATGCTGGACACAGCGGACGAGAGCGAGAAACCGTTCTTTCAAAAATTGTATGACGACGCGGTACAAAGGGAGAGGGAGGTAGAGGCAGCAACCAGGGCTACAAGCATAGCTGCTCAGGTGGCCCTCCTACAGGTCCCGGAAGCCAATGCTGACCGGTTCCAGGAGAGGCTAGTTGGTGCCGTAGCAGCCTTGGTTCAACTGCGGAACTTGGAGGATCTTGAGTCCCGTGTGACAGCGTTGGAGCAGCGGAACCAAGAGCTGCAGGCTGAGATAATCAGCCTCAAACAGTCCCAACTGTCTGCCCCCCGCCCTCCTAACTCTCGACTTGCTGTAGTCTCGGTCTCTCAAACTAACACAGTCCTCGCAATAAGGGCAAGCGGAACTGTGGCAAGCGCAGGAACCGGCACCAACTCCTCGAGCGGCAGCACCGGCAGTTCTGCGCTAGTCATGGTCCCAAATGCAGGGACATCAGCCCAAAATGCCACAGTCCTTACTGGCGTTCAGTACAGCGGTCCCATGGTGGACAAGCGGGCGGCCACGCTGCCGTCCAAGTACGACGGGAAGGCAGACATCACCTTTTGGATTAGTTTCATGCGGTCGTACTTCGAGGTCATGCGGACACCGCAAGAGGACCGGAGTATGATCATGGGGACTAATACTGAGCCCGCCGTACGAAACCACATTGAGCTCCAAGCTGTTGCTGCAGGCTATGAACGCATAGACCTGACTGAATGGCTGAAGGTCACCCCTGTACGCGCCCTTGAGGACCTTCTCCTTGCACGATATCAAGACAAGCATGCTGCGCTCAAGGCTAGGCTCAAGCTTGAGGCCCTCAAGGGTCAGACATGGAGGTCTTCCATGCAAGCTTTGGAGCAACACTTGACTGGTCTGTTCACTACACCGGATCTGGGAATGACTGACGTGTCTTGTATGGATGTAGTCATGAGAGTGGCCCCCAAAGAGTATCTCTCCCTGTTGGCACTCAAAGACCACTCCACCTGGCGAGAGCTCATGACGGATCTAGTAAACCTAGAGGCCAAGGACCTCGCCAGGCGGAAGAAGGCGCCCGCTGCAGGTGGGAAACCACAACGCAAGCGGTTTGGAAGCAGCAACCAGCTTGCACTGCATGATCATCAGGAGGCTGAAGATCAGTCCTATGCGGATGATCTGTCTCTAGATGACGATTTAGAGCCGGACTCCGATATGGGCTGTTCCACATCAGCCATTGAGTCTGACATCAACGAAGATGAAAAGTTGAATGCTTTTAGAAAGACTGCTTCAAACAAGGGGCCCAACCGTGGTTCGGGTAAGGGAACTGTTGTCCACCTTCCAAAGAACGCGAAGATCCCTGAGAAACCGGAGGATGCATCAACCAAGCCTTGGGAAGCCCTCCGTATCAGTCACAAGGAATGGGAAAGAAGATCTCAACTGCGCATATGCCTACATTGTCAAAAGCCTGGGCATGTTGTGCAGGACTGTTATAGACTGCAGGGAAAAAAGCAAAGGGCGTAGAGGAGTCATCAGCATTCCCTACAACAAGGGAAGCTGGAACATCAGTTGCAGGCCCCTCTAATGAGCCTGAATCTGATCAACAGCCCACTCTTGAAGCCCGAAACGACGCTGATTCCAAGGTTGTTGCAATTCATGTGCTTTACACCGAGCCTTGGGAGGAGTCTACGGAAGTTGACTTCCACGCTCACATGGAACACTGGCTGCAGCTCAAGCAACAACGCCATGTTCAAGGGAGTGTGGAACTAACCTTCTTTAAACTGCTCATTAACCGCCGATACATCCGCGTGCTGATTGATAGTGGTTCAACCACTAACTTATTTTCTTCTAACGGGATTCGTAAGGCTGGCCTGGGAATGAAGCAAGTGGAACTGCAGAACCCTTGTCAGACCCAGGTGGGCAACAAGAGGTTGTCACCTCGACGCATGCTGTCAAAGGTGTGCGCGTCACCTTTGACAAAGACCGCACTGTCACACATGAGCTCAACTTCTATGTCATGGACAAGTGCCCGTTCGACACGGTCATTGGCTTGGGCTGGTTAAAGGCTCATTTCCTAAGGACCACGTGGGCGGACAACCAGTTCGTGGTGCGTGATGCCAAGGGGAACGAGCGTACCGTCCTATTGGATGAGACGCGCGAGTCCCCTGTGGCTCTTTTAAGTGCAACCAAATTCTGCAAATCAATGTGCTGGCGCAAGGAGATTGAGCATGTACATGTAGCTTTCGTAAATCCTATCCATGTGCCTTCTACTTTTGCTGCGTTTTCTACCTCGGTAAGTAACTCTACTTCTACCACCTCTGTTTCTAATCCATCTACTTCTACTGTGAATAATCCTTCAACTTCTAATCCGGTTGTCATTGCTGTAAATTCTCAGTCTAATTTTCTTTCTCCTGATGAGGATGATCCTCCACCGGAAGTCCCAACAAACATTCGCCAGCTATTAGATCGATTCCCTGAAGTTTTGGCCGAACCTCGTGGAGTTCCCGAGTGTCCAGTCAAACACAAAATCGAGATAATAGAGGGGAGTGTTCCTCCAAAGGGCTGCGTCTATCGTATGGGACAAGGCGAGTTGGAGGAATTGAGAAGGCAGATTGATGATATGATTGACCGTGGATGGATTAGGCCCAGTGAGTCTGAGTTCGGTGCACCTGTCCTGTTCGTGCCAAAGAAAGGAGGCAAACTCCGGATGTGTATTGACTATCGTGGCCTTAATCGGATCACAAGAAAGAATGCTTACCCTTTGCCTCGCATAAATGATCTGCTGGATGCGGCAGGTGGGTGCAAGGTCTTCTCCAAGATCGACCTCAAATCTGGTTACCACCAGATTGAAGTTAATCCGAGTGACCAGCACAAGACTGCATTCAAAACACGCGATGGGTTGTACGAGTTCATCGTTATGCCCTTCGGTCTTACGAATGCGACGACCACCTTTCAATGCCTCATGGACAAGGTACTTTGCCATCAACTCAACAGGTTTGTGGTTGTGTACCTTGACGATATCCTGATCTTCAGCAAAACCATGGAGGAGCACCTCAAGCACCTTGAGGAAGTTTTGCAGGTCCTCAAGGAGGCGCAGTTGCACCTCAACTTAGAGAAATCTGAGTTTGGGAGGGACAACGTCATCTATCTTGGACACCGGTTGTCTGCAAACGGCCTTGAGCCGGAGGCAACCAAGGTTGAGGTCATCCGAAACTGGCCTCAACCGGCAAACGTACGCGAACTGCGTTCTTTTCTTGGTCTGGCCTCGTATTACCGAAAGTTTGTGCCCAAATTCTTTGTCATTGCTCACCCTCTCTCAAGACTAACCAMCAAGAATGTTGCCTATGCATGGTGTGAGAAGTGTGAGACTGCGTTCCAAGCCTTGAAAGAGGCATTGGTGAGTCATCCTGTGCTTCGCATTGCAGATCCCAACCTCACKTTCGTAGTCACTACGGATGCGAGCMAGTTCGGGATTGGTGCAGTGCTGCAACAAGATGATGKTGATGGCCTGCGTCCGCTCGAGTATTACAACAAACGCATGCCCAACCACAAGGTAGCTACTTCCACGTATATGCGTGAGCTCTACGCCCTGCGCGAAGCTCTTGCACATTGGAAACACTACCTCTTGGGTCGCCACTTCAAGGTCTACTCTGATCATCAGACCTTGCAGTGGATTCAGACACAATCTGAACTCTCTCCTACATTGACCCGCTAGTTGCATGATATTGATGTCTACAACTTTGAATTGAAACACAAGAAAGGCTGTTATAACCGGGTTGCCGATGCATTGTCGCGCCATCTTGAATTCTTGACTTGCCTTGTGGGTTCGTATGACCTCCGAAGGAAACTGAAGGAGGATCTGATCGAACACACCGCCAAGGATCCGGACCTTAGTCCCATCCTTGAGCAGCTCAAGGCTGACCCTAACAGACAGCCTGATTTTCATGAATGCGAGGGTCTTGTATTTCACCGGTATGGGAAGTTTGACTGCTTGTGTGATCCCAACCATGCGCCTCTCCGAACTCATTTCTTGGACCTGGCACATGGTCGGAGTGGACACTTTGGCTTTGAGAAGACTTATGAAAGTCTTCTGCAGCAGTTTGACTGGCCAGGGATGAAAGGATCTGCTCAGAAATTTATTGCTGAATGTCAGGTATGTCAGAGAACCAAAGTCCACAGGCATAAGCCTTATGGCCTGCTGAGGCCCCTCCCCATTCCTGATGGACCCAGTGAATCGATCTCCATCGACTTCACGGACATGGGAAAGGTGAGTGCAGCAGGGAATTCACAGGTCATGGTCATCGTGGATCGTTTCTCCAAATTTCTGAATCTGATCCCTTTCCCTCCCCATGCACCAACTGAACTTGTCATTGAGGAATTCCATCAGCAGTACATTCTGCAGTTTGGCATCCCGAAAACTATTGTGAGTGATCGGGACACCAGATTCATCAGCAAAGATTGGAAGGACTTCACGTCGCAGATCTACGACATTAAATTGAACAAGACTTTTGGTCGACACCCCGAAGCCAATGGATTGGCTGAGGAGATCAACTAGACTGTCATCCAACTACTCCGCGCATTGATTGTTCCAGATCAGAACACGTGGGACAAGGAGCTGCACAAGGTAAAGGGACTGTATAACAATTCCATTCATTCTGCAACTGGCGTGACACCAAACCAGCTGCAGTATGGATGGCCGATGCGCAATCCCCTCTCCTATCTGTTCCCCGAACGGTCACCTGGTCTGATGCCCGGCATGACTGGCTACAATGCCAAGTACGCGCGCTTGCTCAAAACTGTGATCGCAACCATGAACAAGCGCTGGCATGCCATGATCAAACATGCTAACAAGATGCGCAAAGAAGAGAAATTCAAAGTAGGGGATTATGTTTGGGTCAAAATGTCTGAGTTCTCTGACGAAGAGGGCGTATCACGAAAGCTCCTTCCTTTGTATTAAGGCCCTTGCCAGATTCTGAAGGTGATTGGGGATGATTTTGGCCCTTCATTTTTAATTGACGTGCCTCCTCATTTGCGCACGTACCCAATTTTTCATGCGTCCAAACTGTTTCCGCACATTGATGATGAGACTTTTCCCTTCCGAGATCCTATGATACCTCGCCCTATCGACGGCGGCCATGAGATAGACCGAATCGTTTCTCACGAGGGAAGAGGGAGGAACACACAATACAAGGTTCACTTCCTCTATCACCCGTTGACTGAATTTTTATGGATCGACCGAAAAGAGCTGCTAAAGAGTGCTCCCCGTGTTGTGAACGCTTATGAACGACAGATCGCTGAGGGATAGACTGCTAAATTCGTTGCAGAAATGACTCCTCACGGACTTACTAAGTCTCTCCTTCTTATCTACTCCTACGATGCATTTTGTGCCAACTCTGATTGAGTTACTCGCTCGAAGGGACCTCGCTCTTAAGAGGGGGGTAATGTAATGACCCGCCAAAAACACAGACTGAGAACACTGCTGATTTCTGGGATTTGCCGCTGGAATGAATGCCTTGTTGAAACTCCCGCATTCTGCTATGATTTCCATGTCTGTGTGTGTGTGCGTGCCTGCTGGTTTGCATGCCTGTCTGAGTGCTTGACGGTTGAGTGTGTGTGTGACCCGCAAGGGTACTTGTTGGTTGCAAGGCCCCGCAGGGCCGGTACTTACCTGTGGCCGTGACTGTGAAGGGTTGCAGGGGGAAAAACACTCGAGTAGCGGGGGTAGGCCCGCGGCACTTAGAGCAGAGGGGAAAAACACTCAAGTAGCAGGTAGGCCGGTACCACTGAAGTAGTGGTAGAAGTGTTGGGTACTGGAGGCCGAGCAGAAGAAGAGAAAAAGTTGGCATTTTTAGAGGCCCAGTAGCGGTAGGTTAGAGGTAGGTCGGTACCAGTCCAAGTAGCCCGGGTSTAGGGCYTGTGSGGAGRWTAGCAGAGCCTGCAATGATGTTTCCCTCCGAAAGGGAGGAGGTACCGGTTGCTGGGAGGCCGCTAGGCCTAGGAAGTCACCGCCCAGGAGGCCGGTAGGCCGCTATATCTTCAGGAAGAGCAAAGAGCTCTTCCTCATTTGCGGTGTGCAAGGATTGGCRACATGCTGGTGGAGCGCAGCGCTGGACTGGTGCAGCGCTGCTTGGAGGTGAAGGGTCGCTGGAGCTCAGCCTGGCTATGGCGAGCACTCCAGCTTGAGGAGGAGGAAGAAGGGGGCATAGTAGGAGAGTGGCGGGGCACTKACCTGGCTATGGTAGGCACCATCTTCATCACCTTGTTGGGCGCTGCATCTGGAAGGCCCCAGTTGGGKTAATGCGGCACCAGGGAAGCTCGAGGYAGAGTCAGGCATARCGGACCAAGTCAGCAGCGGCATAGCTGCTTYGAGTGGTCCTTTGGGCATCAGCRCAGCACCATAGCTGCTTGRGTTGTCCTTCGGACATCAGCACAGCACCCTAGCTGCTTGGGGYAGTCCGCCATAGCMTATGCATGAGAGAGGAGGCTGAAGGAGGGAAGCCRTAGCTATGGTGGACTGGTTGTTGTTGTTGTGTTGTTGAGTTGAGTCAGCAGTAAGAGGGAACTTCGGATATTGATTCTGGTTCATCCATTCATTGTTATTATTATTATTATTGAGAGAAGAATAAGATTGGTGAAGAGAAGGAGGAGGAGGAAGGTGGAGAGAGAAGGGGGGAATTGTCATTGGTCTTGCTGGTGTACATCTTCTTCTTCTTCTTCTTCTTCTTCTTCTTCTTTCCCTCTGTTCTGGTCTTTATCTCTTTGCAAGTGCTTTCATTTCTTTTGCAATTGGGTGGCATTGTCTTTCATTGTGAATTTGCACTTGGGAAATGACCAGGATCGTAACAAACTAATCAAAAATAGAAATAAAATTGTTAGCTGGAATGCATGCTGAATGGGAATAAGACAACATTAGCCAATCGAGCAGTTAACTGGAATCAACCCTCCCCCTCAATCCTTCTTGAGTGTCACTTTGTGTCGACGTCCTGAAAGCTCTGATTGAGCAGCATGTCTAAAGGTGAGCACACTGCCCACCCTTGTGGCCCAAGTCAATGTCAAACCGGCCAGTCCCGTCCGTCCGTACTACTTTACACTCGTGTACAGTGCGAGTAGATTATCCCCGCTGGAGTCTCTTTATAGACAGTCCGGTACTCGTCTATCCCCCATAGGACTGGCCTCCCTAACACAACCTCTATAGCGCAGCATAGCAGACTGAAGGACAAAGCAGCAAAGCATGCGACTCTACTCCCAGTGGGTTGGCATGGTAACCGTGACCCAAGTGCTTCATCCAGGGCCCTTCAGAGGCAACGCCTGTCTCCCACCAGCATGCTCCCCAGGAAGAATGTTGACTCTCAAGGTTGACCGCAAATAACACCTCACAATGAGAGGACTCTGAAGACCAAGACTCACTTCCTCACGTTAACGACAAGGGTAGATAAGGTAAGGAGCAATGTGCCTCATTATACTGCCTCCAACCACAGATTCTCACCAGTAAACCTGATGTGCATTTATGATGACCGGTCCGTGCCTCGGCACAACCCACAATATAATCGAGTTCCACCTCGGCTTAAATGACACATCAGCATGCTCTCATCATCCAGCGTGCACCCCTATGTCACCACATAGCCTTCCCGGAGTGCCCTCTCGACACCGGGCCTCCTCCTCAAACCAGCGCCATTGCCTAATCACACTGCCGCACAGCCACACGGCGCGGCACCGAATCACCAATAGAGCCAGCGGAGCGGCTCAAACCAGCTCCGTTAGCAAATTGCAAGGAAAATGAGCAATAGCGAATTGACAGAATTCCAAATTGCAAAATCACATTGAAAGCCAGACAGTTGTAAGCTGTCCAGAAGGCAGAAATGCACAGATATCACATGGAAGGAGAACCAAAGCCGCAAACTCAATTGCCAATGAAAGACCTCTCTCGCCACCATCAACAATGTACTCAAAGTTCTTCTTCCTACCAGCGCTCAGGGAAGACTACAATCACACAGCCACTACTCTAGCCTATCGAAATGACAAAAAAAACAGTTGACATCAGCAGGAGCAACCGAAGTACATGCAGTTGTCGACCATGCAGACCTCCGCCAGGACCAGGTGCGTGCTCTCACATCATCTGCTCCACTGGCACATTCTTTGCTCACCCTCGTCTTCTCCATGCTCCTTCTCCCCCAAGGACCACCACCACCTCCACCAGCATCTGTGCCCAAGCCCCAGCTATGGCAGCTATGGATGGCTTGGCGCCGCTGCCCACAAGCAGCGCTCCCCTTCCAGTGCCCGTGTGCGCCCATGCACCTCCTGTCAACGGCTATGAGCGCTCAATACAGCAGCGCTGCTGCTCGGCCAGCAAGTCCCCGAATACCCTGCCCTCGGCCTGGCTCTTTCCTATATGGAAAGCAGCCAGGCTCTTTGCAGCCTGGAGCTGGACGTGTGTGTGCCCTCTAGCTTCAGGTTGGGCCAAAGAGTCTGTGCCCAGGCCCATTCAGACAGTGGCCTGGGACCGAATTGGTTAGGCGCGCCCAACCACCACACACTGACCTGAGGTGTTCCCTGCTTCCGGATAGGCCCAGAGGCCAGCTTCCAAGTCCAGAATAGAAGAGTCTAGAAGGCTCACAAAAGAATCTGATGCTTGTGAGCAGGGAATATGCAACCAACTGGCGCATGATAACTGTCTGGCGCCCACCAGGGCTGTCGAGTTTGCAATATTCTGGCCTCTTTGAGATACGGGGCCCGCCTTTACTTAGGGCGGGCCAGATGCTTGCAGCGGGGGCCCTATGCAGGCATGCTGAGGGCGAATATCCTCGCACACAGAATGTGCGTGTTACTCAAGCGTTTTCCATAATTCCCAAGCTCAATTTATGCAATCCAGTTCAGCACCCACACTCGAAGTACTCAACACATTTTTCAATCACCATCCTGAGCATTCAACCCTGGCAATTACTCAACCATTTGGTACTGCACATATCCGAATTACTCAGTGGACCTGTACTTGAACTATGCAGCCTAATCAGAGAAGTAAGGAGGGAGGCTCGAGTAGCATCTACAAGACTTCAATGAAACATTTGGGGGCAACGTCTAGCTTTTCCTTGAAAAGATGGGAAGCATCGTTCAACACGTTTAGTATAGGGTCTTTTTATCACTATGCTAATGTTGGTTACTATCTACCATTCAACCTCACAGCACAGTGGAGCATTTATGGGAGGCTTGATGTTTTGGGGACGTTCCTCTTCTTTTTGAAAAGGCAGTTGGTGATATGCTACGTTCCTGGTCCTTCACAATACTAAGAGTCGTCAGAGGTTTGAAGATGGTCCACGGGAGAATGTTAGATAGACTTACTGAATCTGGTTGATGCTTGTCCTGATGTGCTCCGACAGTGGCTCAATCACATTGGAGTCAAGTCCATGCTTCTTGCAGAACTTCTCTGCAAGGGCTCTAGGCGAGTCACCTTCACGGAATGCAATCTGGCCTAGTTGTCCTTCTTCGATTTCCACCATGATCTCCAGTTTGACAGGCCTGTCGTCTCTGTTCATCTCGCCGTCCTTCTTGGGTTTGCCGTTGCGACTGCTGGCTGCACTCCTGAGACTGGCAGCACTGTTGCCACTCGTAAGATCCTTGCCTCGCTGGCCCCCAGCTGCATTCCCTTGTCATGGGCATGGATGGGTGGTGTAGAATGAGAAAGCTCTTAGTAATGAGCAAAGAATCCCCAGCCCAGCAAAACGCTTTATGTCAGGTCATCATCATCAAGGAGAAGAATAACAAATTGCAACTCATATGCAAATGCCAAATGTAAACTTTTATGGGATAGAGAAAGAAATGCTTCTATCAAAAGCTTGGGTGGGTGGGTGAACGGGCAGGCTTGGGGTGGAACGAGTCTGGACCAGGCTTAAGGTGGAACAAATCTGGACCAGCAGTAAACTCGCTCTTCTTCATATGTCACTGAAGTCATACTTGGGTCTGACAAGTCCTCCCTTCTTCTGTCTTTCAATCACTTTGCATTATTAAACAACTCGTGAAGCCAACCTTCAATTTGCAGAATATAAGAAGAAGCAAACCATGCAGAGTGAAAAGTTCCTGCAACGTGAATGAAATTCATACTCTCTTTTGTCTCAGGTGAGAGCTGTGTCCTTAAGGTTTCGACTTGCAAAGGGGGAGATCCAAATTTTTTGGAGATTTTTGAAAGTTGAGATAGGAACACAAGAATCTTAGAGAGGGACCCCACAGCGGCGAAGAGTTCCAAAATGTGGTCCACGGAATCCCACAGGCGTGCGCAGCGGTTTCTGGAAACCAAGGGAAAGTGTTTCCACTCCCCGCGCGGCCCGTTGTCGGAGGGCGCGGTGTCCCCGCCCTCCGCTGCGTACCAGTCCATCCGCTCACTTACCGCTGTAAGCCCAGTACCAGTCCACAGGGTCGTGTGGAACTGACAGGCCCAGATACTGGGCTTTCCAATGGTACTGCGTAGGTTCAGTACCCTGCCTTACAGTGTGCCGCCCCGTACCTGAAGTGACCGTCGGGGTTGCCTAACGTGTTAGAAAAGGGGTAGCACGGTTAGCCGCGCGTTGGGCCCCAATGGTCATGATCTGGGCTAAGTGCAGAAGAGGGATAGTGATAGTCGATCTGTTTTTCCCAACTGCACGTCGGGCCCCTATAGTCGAGTTCTGGGGTAGGTGCAGAAGCGATGGTCACTATTAAAAGAAAAGGGGGGAGAAAGCTCCGGAAAGAAAATAAAAAGAAGGAAAAAGGAGAGACTAAAAATGCATTTATCGAATTATGGTTTTTGTTAACTGGAAAGATCTAGCGGCGGTACGTATCTTTCCTTCTTGTATTTTATTTTTTCTTTCTCTGCCTCTGATTTTTTTTTACGTTTCATTTTCGAACTTCGATTGAAGTCTGGTGGTCTGGACTAACCCCACCCTTCAAGTATCGCATTGTGACTGACCTGTTTGGCTGAGCGCCGCCCGGTGAGACCCCAAAAGAGGGGTAATCCGTGGCCGCTTCGGTAGGAAGCCTATCACCCCCCCAGGTGGGAGGTCATAGGCCCCCTCCTTACCATCGGATACGGGTACCCATTAGCGGTATCCCGTAAGTGCCCTATGAAGGAAGTGAAGTGTTGGGCGGCATTCCGCTATGGGACTGCCGCACCAGCAAATATGTCACTCAGAAACGAAGGGGCTGCCATGGACGGCAGAGAGTTCTGCTCATAATATGACCGTTGGGGTGTGGTCTTTTATCTTCTTTCTTCCTCTAAATTATATTTTATCTCTTACTCATTTTTCTAAGATCTAATTATTAATGTTCATAACTTAAATGTTGGCCGAATTAAATCCCTCATTCAGAACACGGGGATCGCGGTAGGTAGAGGTCCTATAAAAGAGAAGGGAGTTGTGTTATTGGCTACTCGGGTACAGGCAATCCCGTTGCGCTGAGTACGGGTGAGCCAAAGAAGGAGGACCGGGCGGCGAAGTGAGCGAGTGATTTCGTCTGCGTACGCATGGGCCCTGTACCCGGTTTTGGCAATTCTGGAGCCGGTAGCCTAACACTGTGCACGGTCTTTCAATTGAGGAGCGGCTATGGCGCGTAGCAATGGCCTTTTTGGCTATAGGCAGGGCACTTGAGGTTCTACTGGAGCTGGGAGCCTATGCGCGAAGAGGGGGCTACAGTGGACGCCTGCCTGAGCTATAGTAAAAGTGACGGGCAGGCAAGGTTAAAGATAAATGTCTACGGAGGGAAAGAACAGGAGATGAGGGAGGATGAGAAAGTACAGGGGGTAGTCACAGAGGCTCACAACCGAGCCGAGCGGAGGTGCAGGAGGGATGGAGTGACTGCAGCCCTGAAGGTTACTGTCACTTATCACGAGGAAGAGACCTCCACGATCACGACTGAGTGGGAGCAGCAGGAGCTGGACCGAGACTCAGAGGCCGAGTCTGAAGCCAGCGACGCGCAGACGCAGTCCTGGCACGGACTGGAACAGTGGAGGAGGGAGCATCCGCCGGCCGAGTCGGTAGAGGACGGGCCAGAGGCCAGTTCGGCCCAGCGGAGGGATTGAGCGCGCGAAGATGATTACAGTGACAGAGGCACGATGGACTATTCATGCACGCAAGAGAGACTAGACAGGGGGCATGTGCAAGTGCAAAGAATGCTCAGGGTGCTGACGTCAACGTTGACTCCCACGCGCAGAAAGCTAAAAAGGGGAACTTGAGGTGACGACGAGACCAAGCCCGCTGGGTGGTTGTGAGAAAGCGACCGGGAGTGGGCAGTTTTCAAGGGGCTTCACACATGATTGGGAGAGAGAAGAGTTGTGCGTGACGCGTGAACGCTATGGTGGCAGGTTGACTCAATCGACGCCAGCTGTTTCTTTACTTGATTTGCGCGCTGCTTGGGCAGTCTTCGTCTCTAACCTTGGCGGTCCCTGTGTGGTCAGCGTGACGATGCTCTAGCCTTAGCATGTACATGGTAGAGGGAGAGAGGGAATCTAGACGAGGTCAGACACTCTGGGAACGGAATCGTCCATCTTTCTTGCTGACGTCTTGGGACAAAACGTCGCGTGCTGGCGGTCACCTCATATCTTACTCTCACCATAGTCGAGACACATAAATACATGTGCATAGGTTCGTGGTCGTCATCATGGCCTCTCAGAGTGCGCAGACGAGGACTTTGTGGGCGTGCCTTGTGCTGTCTACGTGTGATTAGTGTGGTATTGTGTTGTGAAGAGACCAACGAAGAGGTGTGTACACACGTGAGTGAGTGGCACGCATGGGAGAGAAAGGAGGGAGAAGTCATGTGTACTTGGCGATCACGTTAAGGCGTGTTCGGTGCTCGATCGCCCTCTAGACTTCGCCTGCATCTATGCAGTCTGCTGCTCAATCACTAATCACTGTCGGAAATAGAGGGACGATTTTGCGCGTGCCAAGATAGTCGCGCGACTGGTGATAGTCATACTACGACAACGCCAAGTGATGCACGAAAGAGAGAGAGAGAGAGAGCTTCTGCTAGAGCTTTCGGCGATCCGCCCTTGAATGGTTCGGCTAGTTTGCATACTCTTGGGCGACTGATTATGGGATTAGTGTTTCTCATGGGGATGGATGAAACAGGCGTGACGCGTCGCTTGATTTTGGCTTCGTCCATGGTATTACCCCCTTAGTCCCGATGCGATCAAAGAGAGTAAGTAGGCGGGACAACACCAATAAGGTATACGAAGGGAAGAATGGACTAACGCTTCTTGTCATGCCTTGTGCAAACGGCTCAACCGCAAAGCTCGTAGTCCCTACTAGTTCTTACTCTAGTGGTTCTTGAGCCATAATCCTTGCCACTCCCATTCTATGAGTCGATCTGATTTCGCAGTGGTATTCTCGATGTGGTATGGTTAGTGACTGGGGATATTGTGAATGAAGCAGGAATTGGTAGGAGTTACACCCTAGGACTTACAGGCGGTCGTCTCTCATGCAATATCCAAGATTAGTCGAGCTGTTGTTTAATGACAATGATCAGAGGGAAAGAGCTCCCTTGTGACTCTTTGGGGTGACGCGAGATGCGTGACTAGCCAGGTGAAAGTTTCAATTAAACTTCGACTCAGAGCATGGTTTTATCAGGTATTGCTATGGGAAGGATGCATGTCGAGATGCCTGTTTGACTCGCTGATCAGCGGGAGAGTTAGAGATTTAGGCTATGTACGTGTTTGAAGCACTTCAGTCATTGTTCATGTGAATGTGAAAGTTGCGAAGCGAGTACTACACGATCAGATGAATCTTGCATAGAATGCCCATTGAGCGAGTAACACGGGATAGTTACAAACCTGGTGTCGTCGTTGCAAACATCTTTGCCAACATTATGGGTGAAGTATCAATTAGCAATTCCTTCGCTCATGCACTCATCGAACAGTCCCACTCCTCGTTTATTGTTGACGTCATCTGTTGAGGTGTAATGTGAGTTTGCACGGTTTGATGAGTTGTTTATGTTACAAGGCTATCAGGGAATTTCTGGGGTAATGCGTGAACTCGAGTCTGATGGTATCACTCACTGAAGTTTTAACGAATACCAGTGTCTGATAAAGTTATGTCACCTTGCTTGGTGTGTGTATTCCTGTGATCAGTAAGGTCAAGGGGCTATGGCGTCCGTAGGCTCACAGACACTTTCGTGATCTATTGGAATTCGTAATTGAGTTAGTCGACCTATAACTTACTGTACTCACTCGCTTGTGCTGCACCCACCATCCTACCCATAAAGCCTATGATTGTTGACTCGGAGAGATTCCTGCTAGATGAGACCAAAAGTGATATCGTAAGGGCATTTAGTCATGAAAATTACTTTCAGCAGCCGAGTTTTCACTCCTCTGAGCCCCTTTCTTCTGAGTACCGCCTTTCTTTCTTTTATTGCTCAATAATTACTGGGGAAGCTGGCAGGTTTTGGTTGATAGGTTGCAGGAAATGAAACCTTTGGCTATGGTTATGCACGTCATTGCTGGCTTTTAGAAAGTCGAAGGGAGCAGCCCTTACATGATTAAGCGAGTGCCATAGCCGACTGTGAGCAGAACCAATAAGAAACTCAACTTTGGTGACCGGATCTGAGAGTTTAGTGGGTTGATACTTGTCCGCGTTACTCTATCCTGTTGATGGGGAAGACGAAGATATTACGAAGAGTTGCTTACCTCCCAGTTAAATTACTATTTGATGGTGACAAAAGGACCTTGTCCTGCTTGGCATACGGACAAGTGTGTGTTAACCCTTTCGTATCCCATGGCAATGAGCAGACATGAGATGCTCAATGGGGGGCTTCTGCGCTGTATGTGAGATTGGGAAAAGCTCTCGACTGAACCCAGACGTCATAAGCTACCGGGATTACCATCAGTAACTCACCTGTGTTGTGCGCATGCATCGGTCTTGCTTGACACTATGTTGTGCAGAATGCGGACAGGGTTCACGCAATATGCCTAAGGTCTCGACTCGTGTTAATCATAGACCGCACTTTACATGTGGATATCTTAATGCATACGCGGTCTCGAGCGAGAACAAACTCACGCTCGCGGCCGTAACGCCGAGTACAGAGTAACCTTGCAAGCAAACCCAATGAACTGGGTTTGATTAGATCAAATGCCTTGAGCTCCCTTAATAAGAATGATCAGGGTTAAGCCTTGTTATGGTATGCAGAATATGGATAGGTCATACAGCTAAGGCAAGTGTGTTTAGGGTGCTTGATAAGACGAAGTGTTGTTACGTGTGAGAAATCCCAGTGCTGGCCTTGTCCAGGTTTCAAAGTACCCTTCTACATCTGAGCATACCGTAATCCTGATGGTATGGTATTTGAAGCTGCTCGTGCTCATTCACCGTTCAGGACGTGGCCTACTCCTAGCCAACACTGACGCCTTGAGAGAAGGGGGGTCTGTATACTATTTTAAGAACAGATAGTCATTGGGTCAACGTTAAAGTTTATATGTGGTTGATTCCTCTGATCGTCGTCATCTGATCAGGAAGGCCCTGTCCTGTATGGACTACTATCTGTTGTAAGGAGGCAGGCGTTATCTGAGTTATTTGAGGCATACGGCTCATGGGAGCGCATGCCTTAAGTTGTAAAAGGGTTGGCACAATGCAGATTGTAGTGCGAGTCAATTACTGCATGTTCCCCCGGCTGCCCCGACAACTAACGATTACTAGAGATCGCAGATTGCAGAACAACCACCCCTGATCCTCACAGTCATAGACGTCTTAACTCAAATGGACAGACTAGGGGAGACCTGAAGAGTAGGGGAGGGGAAGCGAAGGAAAACATTTTGTAGCTAACTTACGTGATAGGACGAAAGAGAACGAAACAAACAGGAGAGTTTTCGTATGACATGAGGAAAAAATATCAATCGAGCGTGCGGGTCATCATTAAAATCAAGACTGTAAGGGTTATTTATACGATTTCGTCATTCCAGTCTGTTATCGAGATCAGGGCATGAGCTCCAGAAAGAAAGGTATGCTCGCTCCCTAGTGAATGACACTGCAAAGCATCTTGCATTCCATCAAATTCAGTCCTGCTGCCCGAGATATCCAGTGTCACGACTCAATACAAGCGGCAGTAGGCGACACTCTATGTTACAGCAGGGTAGAGATTCACTGACCAAGCCACGATTTAACTTGTGCGCTAGTACCAGTGACGCCCGTGTGCTGCACACAAGCAGAGTGAGACAAGGCGGAGGCGAGGTCAATGATCTGGAACGCACATACAGTAAGCAAACGAAAGCTGTGTAACCTTGGTTCTTATTGGTTGAGGACATGCAGCGGGCAAACGGCCCAGACGGAAAATCTTAGCAGTGTTCAACTACAACAAAACAGTCGGAACCTAACAAACCCTACTTTACACTAACGCTATGACTAGCAGGACTTCCGTTTTCTTTCCTCGGGAATCATGCAAAGCAGTGATACCCTGGTGATGTCCTACGCCAATTACCGAGATGGAGTAGAAGGATGGGAAGAAGAGGCATGCCGAGACATGGATTCTCATAGTCAGACTGATCGAGAACATGCAGTCCGGAGAGTCAAGGAAGAGAGGTATATAGAATATGTGTCCTACTTTTACGGCTATGACGGTAAGCTAAACAGCACCGGCTCATTCCTAGAAACAGTGGAGCAAGTCCGGGCAAAACTCAAGTGAGCACAAAGATACTGAAGTTTCACAATCAGCATTTCAAACTGCGAATAACAACCAACGATCAGTAACTTTTTTTTAGCATTCCGCCACTATGTGACCGGTGTTCAATGATCTATTATCCCAGGACCGTTCAACCATATGTCAATCAGCACTCGATCATCTTTGCTTGTCTCAAAAGATCAGTTTTCAGACGAGCAGCGTTTTCCCACAAAGACATTGGGTCAGCCTTTATAGCCACTGCAACACATGAGTACAGTTCAGTCATTTCTTGTAAGTGGAACAGTTTTGGCCAGCCTCAATCAGATTGGTCTCAAGGAGGCCTTCCAATATCAATATGTCAGTGTAGTGGGTTTCAGACGAGAAGACCTGTCAATCTTTGTTGTCCGTACTGAGTTTGCAAGAGGTACCATTCATGACCTGAGAGTTCATTTGAAGAAGGGTAAGGGAACCCATGAGCATTGCGACTCGGTCTGGATCCCGGCAGTCAGGTACCTTGAAGAGAAAGAGAGAGAATTTGATGAGAATGGTACCAAGCTGATCTGTAGTTTTGGACCAAAGCTCTACACAGATTACCCCAAGCCTCCAGTTCCTTTTACTCTCACCGATGGTTCTTATTGGGGTGAACTGGTAGATCTGGCCAGGAGGTACATTTCTCCTGCAGTGATTGACTACGCGGTGGTCACTGAGCCATCCGAGTTTCGACATCTCATACGAGGGATTTTCTCTCAACCATACCTTCCTACTCTATGGGAGGAGTTTTGTGCTATGTTTGACTTCCATGTCATGTTACTTGGATGGAAATGCTCCGAACTAGCAGGCTTCAGGTGGCTCTACATCGAGAGACCACAACCTCAGAAGGTACAGAGACTTGGCTCGAAGCACAAGAGACATACAACAAAATGAGAGATTGAGTGTGAGGTTCAGAGGGATGAGTGAGGACTCGTGATTAGTTTTGGCCAAGCTCTCTCTATGTGCACTCTCTGAGATTATCGAGAGTTCTCATTTTTCCCTAATTTAACCTTGTGCAAGGAAGATGAGCAATAGCGAACTTCAACAATCAAACAACATCATAAGAGACTAGATAGTCGTGACCTCGAACCAACAACAGAATTGCATCACGAGTTTCACCAAATAAGAGCACACCAAGAGTTCATAATTGACAATGTTGAAATAGTCCCATCATCATCATCAACGAAGAACCAATGTTGATATTATATCTGGTGCTCGGCGCCCAGACTACAGATAGCAGATCCTATCTAGCCTATACTACAATGTTGAAGATGACGACAACAACTTAACCGAAGTACGAGCAGATAGCGGCAGCACCAGGTATGTCTCTCGCTTCACTCACAACCTCGTTTCCCAACACACAGATGCCACATGCACCCAAGGACCACCCTGTGCCCCACCTAGCCTACAGCAGCGCAGCTTGGCTATGGCTGCTTGCGCCTTCCAGCTCGCCTGTGAGCGCGTGAGCGCTGGCCAGCTTCTAGAGCAGCATGCAACCAGCACCCGAATGCCCAATGCGGAGGCAGGCCCTTTGCTATATGGAAGTGGCCTACCTGCTTGCTGTCCCAGGCTGCACTGGGCCTTTCCCAAGAAGCTTCCGGTAGGTCCGCACATCTTAGGCCCTGGGCCTGTAGTGGTTGCTCGCGCCCAACTGTCAACGGCCTGTGTTAGGCCCACATCCCGAATCCAAGCCAGGGCCTGCCTTCGATCCAACACAGACTGCCCAGGGTGTGGGTTCCTTCAACCAACTGGCGCTGCGCAACTGCCTGAATTTCCTGAGTTGCGTGGTGACCAAAATAAGGGCCCTCAGGCCCTCGTCGAGCCTGCCTTCACTTAGGGCGGCCGACGTGCTGCATGGTAGGGCCTGAAAGGGGGCTCATCGGGGCTTCAGCCTCGCATTCCCTCCTCCATAACTTCGATAGTCCTCTGAGAAGTTCAAGCTTCAATAACCTGGCGCTTTCCCTTCTGCAAAGATTTCTCGTAATGTGCTACGGCTTGAGGAGCGGTCTGCATGAGTTCCTCACGGGTGAACCAGCGGTCCTCCTTTGGATCAGTATGATGTCGGAACCGAACGCGGTACTGCAGCTTCGGCTTCGAAGGACGTTCCCTGCCTGTGGTTCTCGGAACTGGCAGCTCCCTGTGATCCACTATGTCATCAATGTCCACTTCTCCATCCATGGTTGGGGGCAGCATTGAGCGACGAGAAGGAAACTCATCTGTTTCCTTGAAAGGTGCAAGTTTGGAGGCGTGAAAGACAGGGTAAGTGCGAAGATGACCAGGGATCCGGACTACATAAGATGGCCCATCCGGATCAGTCCCAACAACGTCTAAGATTTCCCAAGGCCCAAGGTACTGAGGCATAAGTTTGCGGGAAATCCCGTACTCCTGTCCCAGTTATGAGGACTTTACCCAGACTCTGTCCCCAACCTGAAACGTAGAAGGGCGGCGGTGTTTATTCTCAGACTCTATCATGTGCCTTCTGCATTTGTTCTACTGCCTGCTGCAAATTTTTTTCATACCGATAGGCAAATTCTAAGGTACCTGGTGCAGCAGTTGACTGATTCTCAGGAAGAAGGAAGTCTAAGGGCAGTCTAGGCTTGAAAGTCAACAGTAAGTTGTGTGGGCTCACTCCGGTAGCACTGTGTACAACGTTGTTGTACAGGCTGGCGATGAGAGCAAGCTTCTCATCCCAGTCCACCTGGTTGGGCTTGATGTAATGCCTCAACAGGTGTTGTACAACGCAGTTCAGTTGCTCGGCCTGGTCATTGGCCTCTGGGTGGTTCCCAAAAGTCATCTGCAACTGGGTTCCCTGCTCCGCAGCAGCAGCCTTCCACAACTCACTAGTGAATCGGACATCCCTGTCACTCACTATGGATTTGGGCAAACCAAAATCTCTGACCTAACTCTCTTTAAATAATATGATTACGTACTCAGTTTTCGAAGTCTCCGGCATGGCTACTAACCTAGCATACTTACTAAATCTATCCACGATGACGAAGATGTGTCGCATCCCGCTCTTGCTGGTGACCAAGTCCATGGACAGACTCTCACCAGGCCTTTCCGGAATCGGAAGGGGATTCAGGAGCCCAAGAGGAGCCTGAGTACGTGGCTTGTCCCTCTGACAGACCTGACATGTCTCCACATACAGCTGGGCATCTCGCATCATCGTGGGCCACCAGAACTGCTGCAACAGATTGGCTGCGGTCTTCTTGTACCCAAAATGGCCGGTGGCATCATGGCACTCGCCTAAAAACAAACTACGCACACAATCGTTTATTCCCTGCCTTCTCAAAAAACAGCAACCGTTGACCAACTCAAACTCGGTAGAAGTTTTTTTGTCCTTAGTCTGCGTATGATCTCAGACATAAACTGGTCCTTGCGATAGGCTTCCACCAAAGAGCGAGTTACATCGTTTGTTAGATCGAACTCAGTTATCAGCGCACCTGAGAAATCAGGTCTACGCGACAAGGCATCAACAACCTTGTTGTACTCCCCTTTCAGATACTGCAGGTCAAAGTCATACTGCTCAGTGACTTCGATCCAATGCTTTAGAGCGTCAGAAAGCACCGGTTGTGTTCTCATCCATCTCAAGGTATGATGATCAGTCCTGAGGATGAAGAACCTCCCAAGGAGATAGTGCCTCCAATGGGTTAGAGCCTTGTACACCGCATAGAGTTCCTTCTCATAGGTGGACTTTGCCAACTTCTGAGACGGCATTTTCTTGGACGTACTCGACTGGCCTCAACTTTGGCCCCTCCTGCTGCGCAAGCACGGCGCCAATGCCATATTGGCTGGCATCCGTGGTAACTACAAATGGCTTGTTAGGATCGGGAAGTTTCAAGACCTCATAGTGCGTCAACGCATGCTTCAGATGTCTGAAAGCAGCCTCGCACTTGTCTGTCCACTCCCATGGGGTGTCAAGGCGGGTCAGATCAGTCAAAGGGGCGGCCACTATGTTATAGTTCTTAAAGAAAGTCCTATAGTAGCTTGTCATCCCTAAGAAAGATCTCATCTCAGTCACAGACTGAGGACGTGGCCAATCACGAATGCTGGCCACCTTCGCGTCATCGGGCTTCAACCCTTCCGCATAAATCTCATGACCCAAGTACAAGATACGGGTGCGGCCAAATTCGCACTTCTCACCGTTACTCTTGAACTTGTGCTGACGAAGGAGACTGAGGACTTTATCTAGATGTGCCACGTGCTCCTCGACGGTCCTACTAAAGACAAGTATGTCATCAAGGTACGCGATAACAAACTTGTCTAAGTAGTCATGAAAGATCCGATTCGTAGCGTGCTGAAAGGTGCCAGGAGCATTGCACAGGCCAAATGGCATCACCACAAAAGGTGGTTTTGTGCTGATCCTCAGGCCGAATTGCAATCTGATGGTACCCGGACTTCAGATCTATCTTACTGAAGTACCGACACCTTTGCACTCTATCAAGCAAATCGTCGATGCGCGGTAGGGGCTCCCTGTTCTTCACTGTGATGGCATTGAGGCCCCTATAATCAATGCACATCCTCAAAGTGCCTCCCTTCTTTGGAACGAATAGACTGGAGACCCACAAGGGGAGATCCAACCCTTCTCTATGAGTTCCTTGAGTTGGCGGCGAAGCTCATCAAGCTCGCCCGGAGACATCCTATAGATCCTACCCTTTGGGATGCTAGACCCTGGGATAGTCTCTATAGCGTGGACGACCTCCCTCTCAACAACCCCTGTTGGCTCTTCAAATAGATCAGGGTATTTTCACCGGCTCGCCTGCAGAAGAGACGTAAACTAGATACATACCCTCCTCCTGATTTTGCTTATAATAATTATAAAATGCGGCCGCACACATGCATCCGTGGGACTCGATCAGACTACTAGCTTTGAACTTACGTAATTTGGCGGTCCCTCCACCTGGCAAAGTGTGTTTGACCACTTTTCGATCCCAGTCGAACTGGGGCTGTGCAACCGAGAGGTAGTACATACCTAACAATATGTCCATGGGGAGATCGTCGCTCACTAGGAATGAGACACGATGCCTCAATTCCCCTCCCACGTACGGGAACAGGCACTCAACGTCCTGTAGGTAGTCATTAACTACCATGCGTTGTTTGTTGGCACAGGTCGACTCCACAGGTCGACTCAGGCGCTGCACTCGCCCCTGTCAATGCAGCCTCTCAACGCACGCGGGACTAATGAAATTCCTCGTCGAGCAAGTGTCGTAATAGGCCCCGGTCTTACGACCGCCAATGACTACCTCACTGACGAACATCTCAGCCTTAGGAGCTTTGACTAGTGTCGTCCAAGAAGCTAGTGGGTCTGACTTAGACCACTGCTCCTCTAACTCGTCTAAGGACTCAAACACATTCATCGAACAGAGGGTCGATGGGTCTGAATGTGTTCGCGGGACGACGGGGGAGTCAGTAGCTTGGGCAATCTCTCGAAATGGTGAGGGTGTGTCCACCACCTCAACCCTAGCAGGAACAACTACTATTCCTACTGGCCCGATGTGTTTCCCGGAGCAGTGCCTAAAGTACTGGCAAAATTGCTACCAACGGAAGCGGAGGATCCTACCGCCTGCCCCATAGTAAGCGGGATCTTCTCGGTAACCTTCTTGTTGCGGCACTTGAATTGGTTATGGCCATATTGACCACAATGAATACAAGCTTATCTGGTGTACCGGTCTCTCCACACGTCCTCTGTGAGACCCGCTTTCTCCCATGGAGGAGCATTGGGGTCAACTTGACTCCTGGATCGGGAGCCTCCTCGGCGTTTACCGGTCCCCTTACCTTTTTGTTGTGTTACGGTAGCGACTACTCCACCCTCTGAAGCCTCTACGCTGCCTGCCGCTAAACCAACTCCCAACTGGGTGTCGTCGTCCAACTCAATGGTTGAACCATCGTTGTCGACAAACATAATGCGCCCCTTCGCCTTCCAGTTGGGAGGCAGTGTCTTTTTCCTACCGTCCGTCGATGGGTTATGTCCATGCCCTATCTTCGCTTCTAGGTCTAGGGCCTTCTTGCTGAACGATGGAAAGTTGTGCACATTGATGCTAGCCTCAACTGCCAACTGATTCCTGATTGGCATCGGCAGACACCTCAGGTAAGTCATCAGTAAGACTTGGGGGTCATAGCGGACCCCAGGGACACAGATCAGAAGCTCTACTACGTCTGTGGCCTCCCTAACTGACTTAAACGGACGAGTGCTCAAAGTCAGGATCGCGTCAGTGCCCTTTTGAGCCTCCTGAGGATCATGCCACCTTTCCTCCACCAGCTTGAGGAAGTCATCCAACTTTTGGCTGGCTGCCCAAGTGCAGAAGTCATGACCGTATCCCTGTAGTTGCACTAACCCACTCAACCATCTTGCTGCACTTCCCTCTAGATAGGAAGCAGCCACAAGCACTTCCCCGTGCGGCAAGGTCAACTTACACTTGACATAGACCGGCACTGCCCTCAACCAAGTGTCGAGGTCTTCCCCCCTCTTATCCCCTGAAAAGGGGTTAGGAGCAGCGATTGTCGTCTTTGGAACCCACTGTGTTTGTCCCTGCACCTGTCCCACACTTAGCTGTGGACTCTGGGGAACAGGCCGCTGCACCTGTTGCTGTTAGGGCTGTGTCCCCTGCGGCTGTACAGGTTGGGGGACAACAGATTGCCTACTGATGGCAACCTGCGACGGAGGTTGGGATAACACTGTCTGTACAGGAATCTGGACACTAGGTCCTGCTGATAACCCTCCTGATAGYGGCATGCCCAGGGAAACGATAGCGACCGATGATGGGGCTACATATGGGGATACCCCAGTAACCGGTGGGACAGGAGGAGGAGGATGTGCCACGGGCCAGGCACCAGGCCCTAACGGTAATGGAGCCGCCTGCAATCTTCCAACCAGCCAGGCTAGATGTCTTGGAGGATGGCGGTCTGATGGTTCTGCGTCTCTACGACTCCTAGCAGGGCCCTCCGTACTACCCTCACATCCGCATCCATGTTGGTTAGATCCATTTCCTCTAACTGCCTAACGTCCGCTTCTCTTCGCTGCATCCTGGCAACTCTTCTAATCATTCTCTCTTTCTCTGCCTTTATCTCCCCTAAAGCCTTCTGCAGTTGTGCCTCTTGCAGGGCAGCCTGCTGTATGGCGATCTCCTCGGGTGACAACACATTTGACTGGCTTGCCATTACGCCAACCGACTGACTCTGGGTCTGCGCCGTAGTTGACCCTACAGTTCCTGAACTCCCAGCCTGAGAGGTTTGCTGAGCAGCGCTAGCCATGGCTACTAAAGCAGCGACTTCACTTGCTAAAGCTCTGCTGGCTTCTGCGTCCCTAGCTCTCTGCTGCTGCTGCAGCCTCTCCCTACGCTGGCGGAACAGGTATCTGTCGCCCTTTGGTCCTAATGCCAAGTGGGCAATTGGCCGTCTTGCTGATCGCAGGATCCGGTCGTCTGGTTGCTGTTCCTCCCTATCGCTCATAAGCTACAGCACTGAGCACAATCTGCACTAGGTTACACTAGGTACCGACCACAGCGTAATGCCCAGACCAATTTAAAATAAATAAATAATTAATTGGTGGCTAATTCGGAGTAGATACATTTGGGTCCGACAGGTAAGTGCAGATTCCTACAAATAACACTACTCTACTTTGATTAGTCCGCAAACAGAAGCACAATGAACAATGAACAGTTCTAAACTATGCTGTCTGTCAGATGTCAATGGTTGTACATCTAACTAATCAAAATAAAAATAATGTCATTTGTGGGGTCTGTTCACAGCATGGCATCTTTCTCAAACTTATCACCTGGAATCTACCCCTTCCCCAATTCCCCTTGATTGTCACTTGACGTCAGAGTCCCTAAGCGATCCGATAGCGTGCGTGACTAAAGGTGTGCACACGGCCCACCCCTGTGCCCCGAGTAACTGCTGAGCTGGCCAGCCCTGCACAGTGTTTACCCTCACGTGCAGCGAGCCTTACACCAACTGGTTGATCAAGACGCAATTTAACGTCTGCCCCCAAGTGACATCAGAAATTATAGCTCGTCTCTCCCATAGGGCTGGCCTGCCCTTCAGTACCCCTTCTATGAGCGCAGCAAGCAGACAAGGACAAGGCAGCAAAGCATGCATGCTCTACTCCCGGTGGGTTGGCATGGTGACCGTGACCCAGTGCTTCAGAAATCTCAACATGGTACTTAATGAAGAAGAAGAAGGTGACATGAGTTTTAATATCATGGCGAAATCACCATCTCCCCGGCATCTCCTCAACTTCCCACCGTCGAGGATCCCAATCCTTCTACTCATTCGCCACTCAAATTGAGGAAACTACACCAATACCTAGGTTCGCGGCGCGACCACTTCCAACCCCAATTAAATTAATTTTAAACATAAAAATATAAGTTCAAAATCTCAGATGTAGTGCAGGAGCTACGTCAGTGGGCACCGGCCCTGATACTGAAAAAAATTCTCCGCTCTCCGTCCAGGTTCGGGCCTTCCAGGATAGCATTGCCCGCTGGGTCAATGACTCGAGACCGATACCGTCAGAAAAGTCCAAAACAGCCGTGCGCCGAGGCCATTCCTTATTATGTGTGACCAAAACGGCTGTCCCCACAGGAGAGATCCCGGATCTATTCCCTCCTGTAGTTATTCCAAAAAATGAGTACCTAGCTGCAGACCAGCGGGAATCATCAGCCCGACTGAGTTCCAAATCTACAGACTCCCTGAAGTAGGATCCAACAAAAAACGTAGAATCCATTGACAAAACGTGCTCTGAACACTCCCTCATCTCCCGGTGCATGCTCAGGTACGTGTCGACATAGTTCAACAGCATTGTCTGGTCAGCACACTCCCCCGACTGCCGCCGTATTATAGGTTACCCCTGTCAAGGCTACTTACGCGATAAAACGCGCTCTGGACCCTACCTCGTTTCCGTCCCGGTACATGCCCAGGTACGTGCGGACACAGTATGGAAGCCATGTCTGGTGCTTCAGGGCCCCAGTCCATATAGGTTCTATAGGTTCTATAGCCTTTTCATCCCAGAAACAATCGTTTTACAATACTTAGTAACCCCACCCAGAAGGGAGATTTTTCACGGCGCTGCATCCACCGCAGGCCAGCAACCACGACTTTTACTGGGTAGTTACATTTTCTCAGCTCCTCACACAGCGTGAGGACGTTGAGGCACGCAACTCCGTCGCAGTTCGAATTTTGTTTGATCCGAAAAAACGTATTTGCGATCGTGGCAAATTTCGCTGTACTTGGACCATACGACACGATACTCTTGTATGTCTCGAAACTCAGAGGTTCGGAGGACCAGATCGACTCCGAGTTCTTGAACTTATGCGACATCACGATTCACTTCTCGTCACTTACAATCAGCCTCATCTCGGGAAAATCCAGAATGCCTATACCCGGGTCAGTCCGTTCCAAAATCAGACCTTCCGGGTAGCAGTGCATTACTCGGTCGAGCCTTCTTTCGGCTTTAACCCTTGCATCTGGTTCAGTCTTGCAAAACAACGATACAATCAAAAGGTCATCAATGTAGCGTTTTCCCATAACTAGCAATTGGTCCGAGTCGAGGCTCCTCATAAACTGATTCTCCGCACGTCCCCCCATGGCGAGAGCCTCATTACAAGCTCGGTTCACCCCTTCCCTGGAAACAGTCGAGTCTGGAAAGGGCACGTTCTTAGCGTTGAAGAGGAACGGAAGTAACCCTTCTACCTCACTCTGTTTGATTGCCACATGCCCGTTGATCTTGGGCAGATTGAAATCAGCACAGGTGCATTCAAAGCACGATTGTTGTGCGAAAGATTTCTGATTATGCAGGAGGTCTGCAACGGATCTGGCTTTCAACCAGACCGCCCTGGTCCTCCTCGCATAGAAGTCACCGAGTTTGGTAGGTTGGACATAATCCAAAATCCACTTCTTTACCTCAGACTCAACCTTCTTTTTTTCAATCGTGGTACAAAAAGGAATTTTCACAGTATTTTAGCACGAGGGTTAATACCAAACTTGTTCTTCAATACTGTGGTTAGTATACCATGAATCGCCTGCCGTCCCCTTGGCTGGTTCACTGTCTTCACTGCATTGTTCAGATCGATCAGCTCATCGAGCGATAATTTATACAAGTCACGACGTTTCCAAGGGGCACGCAAAAGAGCAATTAACTCATGTTTCAGCAAATCAATCTTTGTAACTGTTCTAACAAGAATGTAGACCACATTTACACCACCCTCTTCAAAGAATGATTTAGCATCCTTCAACAGTAGCTTCTGGCCTTGGCATTCTACCTTGGAAAAACCAAACAGGAGAACAACAAGGCGCCACGACTTCAGCCATCTACCACCTGGTTTATTCGTGACAACCAGCTTCCTACTTTTTCCTTTACTGGCCAACTTTAAAATCTTCAGCAGGCCTGGATCGTTCACCACCCCGACTTCGAGACAACTAAAAAACAGCGGTTCCACTACCTGGGATGGCTGGCACCCAATCTGCCTGCGAGACTTCGATCCCCTAACCCTTTGCAACTTTCGACTTTTTCGGCCCCGAGCATTCAACCCTGGGTTACAGTCCTTGATAATGACTTGCGCGACATGGTCGATCGTGTTCCCGTCCCCAAACCAGATGGGCATAGGGACATAATGCCCCGTCCCCGTCTTACTGATCCAGGTGTGCACCTTTTGCTTACTAATCCCCTTAGTTGCCCTAACGTGTTCCAACCATCACTCCCTTAACGTGCGAGTGGTTTTTCCCACGTACACTGCTCTATGTGACAACGACATGAGGACATATACGCAGCTACGCCCTTCCAACATCAGATCCCATTCATCAGGTGCCATTCGTAACCAGAATCGAAGGTAAACCCGACCCCAGGCGATTTCCTCAGCAAGACAAGCACTCAAAATTGTAAGTACATGCAACTTTTCCAGCAAGCGAGCCAATGAACTGTCAACGAGTGGTTTTAATCGTGCTATACGGTTGCACGCTCGCCGTTTCGATCAGATACACTACCTCCGGTCAGTTTCCCTTGACGGGATTCTCTGACGTGGAGGGCTTCTCAGCGCCTTCAGTCGACCGCGCTTCAATCTTGTGTGAAGAGGGTTCCGGAGCGTTAGCTGGCCTCTCCCCCTTCAGCATGTCTGTGTACTCTTGGAGGTCAATCTTCGCCAATTCCCATGCTCCCAGATCCTTCTTGAAGTACGGGATGCTTTTTTGTTTACACAGCTCTTGGACGCGCGTGTAGTGCAGGGAGCTGTAGAATTCCTGCCTCATCTTCATGTAGGCAGCGAGGCCGCCTTCATCACTCTCTTCTTCGTCGTCTTTGTTGGTTGCGTTTTGGACGATATCAACATCTTCATGCTCTCCCAGCACTTCGTCTTCCGGTGCAGATGCTGGTATGTGCTCACTGATGGGGGCTTTGCCTTTGGCATCTGCCAGCCCTTGGAGCAGTGCAACCAACATGGTCTTGATGTCAGCCAGTTCGTTGCTTGTCTCCATTTTTGTTTGGAGATTCTGCTTAACAATACCAGCCTTGTCACCTTCGTCGTCAGACGATACATCAATGCGTTTCGTCCGTGGTTTAGTCTTGCTCCCACGCGATCTGACTCGATTAATTCGCGGTGAGTTGCCAACCGACATCCGTTCACCCACCCGTTTCCGCTTCTCACTACTCGACAATTCCCGCCCCTCACTCTCTGCTGCCTCCTTCTCAGTGGCAGCTTTCTCGAGCGCGGCTTTCTCCTCTCACAGCCTCACCAATTCGTCTCTATCAGCAGTGGTCACTTTCACCTTCTGATCGACTTCCTGAAGCTTCTCCATTATAAGTTTGAGAGAGCTCCTGAAGGTGGTGGTGACCCAAGCTTTCATCTCGTCGGTCTTATTATATGACTTCGTTCTTTCGGCAGAACGCACGTCCGATCGACTCCCTGCGGAGTCGCCAATGCGTATACCGATCCTACGATTCCCTGATAGCCGCTTCTTCGCTTCCTCAACAGCCTTGTTAATCTTAATGTCTTCAAGAATATCCATGTATTCCTTCGTAAAGTAGGCTCTGTTGCCTGGTCCCAGAAATTCATTCGCCGTCGGGCTTTTATGAGTATTCCCGTTTGGAGCATTGGTCAGACCACTCGACACTGCCTGATGTGATGCAGTTTGGTTGACGGGAGGAAGGTTCGCAGGGGGCGGCATACTGGCGGATGGAACACCCCACTGCCCGTTGATCGGCCACTGCCCAGGCATCTGCCATGGTTGAATGCCCCATGGTTGCGAAATTGGTCCGTGCTGTGCCATCAGGTACTGTACCGGCGCAGCCGGCATAGCGGTCATCACTGGTTGCACAGGAGCGGCGGCCTGCGTTGCGATCGACTGCTGATATGGTACCCGAAAAAGGTGCTGATTGACACCAGGCGTGTAGACTGGACCTGGCACATTATACGAGGCAGGGTTAGTCTGCCCGCCGCTCCCGCTTCCGATGTTCTCCATCCAATAACGACCGTCGTTGGACCACCGTCCGCGGCGACCTCCTGCTTTACTGCCACGTCCTCGTCCAGTCATGCGATCGATGGTGAAGCCAGCAGCAATCCCACAGCTCGCGCTTAGTCCAATCACCCACTTTGCTTCCGCCGTGCTCAGCAGTGTAACTTCCCACCAGTTGATGCAGATCACCATACAACACTTACTTCCAACTCCTCCTCGATGCGCTGCGCAGGACACTTCCGCGTGCTTGGAGTCTTCGGTCTTCCTGTGAGTCTTCCCCAACTGGCAAGGTGCGAAGAGCTGTCACCACGCACTCCCCTGATCCTAGGGGGATCGAAGAGATGCAGCTACTCATACATCCCTGACATGAGCACCACCAACAGCGCCGTGGTATAAGCCAATCACCTCAGTCGCCCAGGTGGCTTCGTGACAACACTATTCCCAGACCACCGGATCGATGGCCTATGGTGTGCGCAAAAAATATCGTCGGACCAATCAGATACCACCAGGGTAATGGGAAGATGAAAAATAGGAGTAAAATGAGAATGAGAATGGCAACGAAAATGAACGTAAGATAAACGTCAAATGCCCGTAAAACAAACGTAAAATGACCATACAATGATCATAACCTGAACGTAAAATGAAACGTAAAATAAAACGTAAAATGTAAAATGTAAAATAGCAAATGAAAGTAAATGAAAGTAAAAATGCACGACTACACCAGAGTGTTGTCGGCACTCTACGCACGTTCCCAGGCCACGGCAAGGTCGAGCATAGGGCTCTAGATCATCAGAAATCACAACATTGTACTCAATGAAGAAGAAGAAGGTGACATGAGTTTTAATACCATGGCGAAATCACCATCTCCCCGGCATCTCCTCAACTTCCCACCATTGAGGATCCCAATCCTTCTACTCATTCGCCGCTTAGATTGAGGAAACTTTCTCCTACCTACTGCCTTAAATACTACACCAATAGCTAGGTTCGCGGCGCGTACGCCGCGCGACCACTTCCAACCTCAATTAAATTAATTTTAAACATAAAAATATAAGTTTAAAATCTCAGATGTAGTCCAAGAGCTACGTCAGTGGGCGCCGGCCTTGGTACTGGAAAAAATCCTCCGCTCTCCGTCCAGGTTCGGGCCTTCCAGGATAGCACCGCCCTCTCCTTCCAGATGCTCCACAAGAACAATGTCGACTCTCAAGGTTGAGCGCACTCGACTCCTCACAATGAGAGGACTCTCAAGAAGGAACTCACAACCTCACGGTAAGAAGTGATGAAGAGGGTAGATAAGGTTAAGAACAACGTACCTCAATATAGTTGCCCCCAACCACAAATATTCTCCCTAGATGACCTGATGGCGATTGCGATGACCAGTCACTGCATCGGCACAACCAACATTGTCTCGCCGTTCCACTTCAGCATCAATCAACCACCAGGTAGTTCTCATCACACTGCGAACACCCGATATACACACCGTAGCCTTCCAGGCGATCCCCTCACCTCCTGGGTCGCCTAATCTTGTCTCCGCCCTTCTCACTACACACTGCCTACGGCCACACTCACCAAGCAGACCGCATGTATGTACCGCATAAGGCAGAAGACAAGCGCCATATGAGCGCAACGTACCACAACTCCGATACCAAATTGCAAGGAAGATGAGCAATAACGAACTTCAACAATCAAACAACATCATACATAAGAGACCAGATAGTTGTGACCTCGAACCAACAACAGAATTGCATCACGAGTTTCACCAAATAAGAGTACACCAAAAGTTCATAATTGACAATGTTGAAATAGTCCCATCATCATCATCACCGAAAAACCAATGTTGATATTCTATCTGGCGCTCGACGCCCAGACTACAGATGGCAGATCCTATCTAGCGTATACTACAATGCTGAAGATGACGACAATAACTTCACCGAAGTACGAGCAGATAACGGCCAATGCCGCACGCTTCCAGCACCAGGTATGTCTCTCGCTTCACTCACAACCTCGTTCCCCAACACACAAATACCACATGCACCCAAGGACCACCCTGCGCCCCACCTAGCCTACAGCAGCGCAGCTTGGCTATGGTTGTCTGCTCCTTCCAGCTCGCCAATGAGCGTGTGAGCGCTTGCCAGCTTCTAGTGCAGCAGCGCTTGCGCAACATGCAGCCAGCACCCGAATGCCCAATGCGGAGGCAGACCCTTTGCTATATGGAAGTGGCCTGCCTGCTTGCTGTCCCAGGCTGCGCTGGGCCTTTCCCAAGAAGCTTTCGGTAGGCCCCGGTAGGCTGAGGCCCAGTCCGCACATCTCAGGCCCTGGGCCTGTAGTGGTTGCTCGCGCCCAACTGTCAACGGTCTGTGTTAGGCCCACATCCCGAATCCAACCCAGGGCCTGCCTTCGATACATTCACACAGGCTGCCCAGGGTGTGGGTTCCTTTAACCAACTGGCGTTGCGCAACTGCCTGAATTTCCTGAGTTGCGTCGTGACCAAAATAAGGGCCCTCAGACCCTCGTCAAGCCTGCCTTCACTTAGGGGCCGACGTGCTGCATGGTAGGGCCTAAAAGGGGGCTCATCGGGGCTTCAGCCTCGCACTTGTCTTTGCTCGAGTCAGTCAGTCTTGCATGACCTACATTGCTTTTGCCTAGATGGTCATGTCACAGTTCTCAATATTAGAAAATTGGCAAAATTGATGCATGCATGACATATCAGACTTTATGATTATTATTTGCATGATTCTTTGCTGTTCCGAATCAAAAGAGAAGATTCCTAAGACCGGGGACCGGCGAAGACCGCAATTGAAGGGTCTCGCTCGAAGCCGGACGTGCGTAACAGGAAGGGATTTGCTCTATTTAATTTCATTTTATTTATTGTAAACATGATCCAAAATCCTGCGTGACAGCCTGTTGGCTTTCTGGTCGCCTGAAGAGGTCCGACTAGAAAAAGTGTGACAAAAATGACGCCGTTGTCGGGGACATGAAAATTTTTCGTGTTAGGAACGAGCCTGGGTCAACAACAGTTTTCAGCTTTGATTAGGATTTGAGAACTGTTGACAATGTCTGAATTTTCCGATTGACTCTGACATCTTGAGTGAGTCATTACTTTATTGGGAATTTTCAGTCGCTAACTGGGTCTCATCTCTTCATGTATGAGGTACTACACTGGAGTGGAGAGGGAGACTGACTTTACTTATTGAAGAGGATCAGACTTGATCACAGGTATGCCTTATGAGCCCTTGATATCCTTGAAGAACTGAGAAAGAAGAGAATGAGTCAGAAGTTTAGAGACTCTATCAAGAATGATAACTACTGATACATTGAAAGAGCTCTCAAGATTAACTATTAAAGGGGTATTCTACTATCACTATGAGCTAGTAGCAGACAAATACAACATAATACAGCCGCGCAATACTACGTCCCAATTGGATAGGACATCAAAAGCGTCGTTGTATATTCTCAAACAAGGGTTGCGGAAGGTAAGAGTGATAGAGATGGCGGAATTTACAGTGTACAATTCAGCGGTACCAATTGAAGAGCTAAAGGTAGATCCTGGGGAATGGGCCTGAAACATTAGGGGGGGACAATTGAGAGTAGCAAGGAGAATCAATATTCTCCGCTACACCACAAAAATAGGGTACAGGTTGAGGAACAGATCCCTGTCTACGGGACCTACTCTGCTCAAACGCTGGGAGAAAAGAGTGGGGGTCCCCAGAAGCCAAATGGTAGACATACCATGGGTCAATATTCTATCAATAAGACTGGGACAAGTGAGGAGTATGCAATGGCTAATAGCGCATGTGGCGCTGCCAGTGAATGTTTGGCTCAACGAAAGAAGAAGTCACAATCAKAGGAGCGAGGAAGCTGAGCTGTGCAGAGTGTGCCAAGAAGGASTTCCGGAAACAGTGGTRCACTGTCTACTGGAGTGCAAAGAGGCGGAGGGGATGTGGGAACAAGTCAGGGGAATCTGGAAACAGGTGGCGAACACTACCTTTCCGGAGTMAARAATTGCTAGGCTTTTGGGGGCTGARGTACCCAAACGGATGCAACCCTATCAGAGACATATCTTTCAGCTACTGAGGCAATATGGCTTGTGGATCATTTGGAAGAGGAGATGTCAGGCCACTATGGAAGGAACGCTAATGCATAAAGAGGAAGCCAGGGAACTACTCCTCAAGGCAGTGGAAACACATCTCAATGCACAGTGGAAAAGGGCGAGACAACAGGCAGAGCAAAAACCAGAGCAAGAAGGGGAGATAATTAAAAGATTTAAACAGAGCACATTGGGTCAGGGGGCAGTAGCAGAGATCAAAGGCACACAACTACGCTTTAAATGGAGAGAAGAGGGAGGACAAAATCAGGAGACCGGAGAGGGGTAGGATAAAGGGAAAGGGTAGGAAAAGCTCGACAAGCCAGAAAAAAAAAAAAAAAAAAAAAAAAAAAAAAAAAAAAACCCTGGATCGACGCTCCCCAGAATTCCAAGCAAGGATTCCAACAACGAGCAAGCAGTCCTGGATCAAGACACGGACATGGGAAACAGGAGACAGGGGAACAGGGTGGACTCAAGGGAATGTTGAAGAAGGGATACACAGGCTGAGGGTGGAGGTTTTAAGGCTGGGGAACAGACAAAATAGACAAGTTTAAACTGCCACAGTCAAGGTTTGATAGCACAGATTTAGACGGACGGCACGAAAGGACAAGAGCAAGGGGAAAGGACAGATTCAAAGAGTGACTGGAACTCGGTTTCGCAGGTTGAGGGCTTAGGGTTTAGGGTTTAAAACAGGTTTTAAAAAAAAAGGGGGAGACAAACAAGCTGAGAAAGGGGACATCATGCACCACAGGTAGGGCAGTTGAGTGGGGAGGACACAGGCCGACAGGGACAAAGGTTGAACTCTTTCTAGGGGACATAGTATTATATGGCAGATCTGTACTCCAGATCTGAGAGGAAAGAGAGGGGCATGACAATCTGACAGTCAATCCTCCACTGCGGTGGAGTAATCAATGCTGTCCAGGGGTCCTTCGGCCTGACGGAAGGAAGAGTGTGTGAGTCTTCATTGATGTAATGTGTATTTTGACTTGCCGGTGGAATAGGAACCGGACTGATGCTCCCCAGAATAGAAGGAGCTAGGACCATACGGCCCTGTTTTACTTTAAAAAAAAGAAAAAAAAAAAAAAGAAAAAAAAAAAGAAGGAAAGGCCAAGAGGTGAAAGAAGGGGCTTGATAGGCAAAACAGAGAAAAGAGAGAAGGGTGTCAACACAGGGAAGAAGAAAGGACTTGGAGAAAAAGACAAGAGGGGAGAACGGGGAATAGAAGGGAGGAAAAGGCAAGGAACATCGGGGCGAGAGAGGGAAAAGAGGAGAAAGAAAAGGGAACTCACCGAAAAGAAGAGGATACCCACAAGGGGGAGCCGGCCTACAAGAAGAAACAAGCCAAGGGAAGAAGTGAACGAAGGACAGCGTTGTATATATTTTGGATCTCCATAAAGGTTGGCTGGATCATCCTTACATCACGAAGAAAGACAGGTACGAAGGAACGCCCCGATCCACCTAGACCCAGAATCAAGCGCGGGAGGAGAGAAGAAGGCAAAATTCTAGCAAGGAGCGCACGGATGAGCGTGTTTTTTCGAACGGCCACCAAGTGAGCTTCCAAGAAACAAAGGAGAGAAGACCCCATTGTATGTTAGGCTCGTTCACATAGATAAGTCAGGTCGCGTGGATAGAGATAAACTCGATACCTCTATTAGATATCAAGGGAATTTCTTCGCGAAAAATCCGTGTAGTTAATCAGTGCAGCTTTAGAGTAGGAACTGTCCAAAACTAGTAGGACAAGCGTTAACGACCTATTTCGCTCCAAACTCAACCGCGCCCGTACCATCACCCATTCAGTTTCCGTAAGAGCATTATTCGTAGCACACTCCTACCTCATTCACCCTAACCCACCCTGTTTCCACCAACGAAGCCTTCTCTATAGCAGCAAACATCCCCACATAACCTACTAGTAGAGACCCCATTCTACATCCTCAGAGCYCCCCCMCCCCCCCCCCCCCCCTAACCCTCCCAGCTCGTTACTCACCAACCCCATACCAACCCAGTCCCATCATCGCCATCTAATCACTATCCTCGCCCACCTTCCGAAAACCCATCACTTGCCACTCAATCAACACCCACCACTCAAAGAAGAACTTATGAATTTAATTTAGGATACAAAGATTCGTTGTAGTTTGTTCTTCAATAAAGAACTTAACGTAGTTTGTCAATTCAAGATTTAACGACCAATAGAAATTCTTACAATTCAGATTAAATTGAAGATACTAAGACCCGGTGCATAGCAGTCGGATTGAATTCATCCACTTACTCTACACCGTAGCGACTTGTACTCCCTAGCATCCTTCCCTCTAGCATCCTCCTCACTCCCTTCCAAATTGTTCCCAAACAGAGACAACGTCCAGAAGCAACAGGAGACAAAATAGAGACACATTTGCTATTACACCGAGGCATTCCCCAACATCCACATCGGAAAATAATCTCACTCAAGGCCTAATAAATATTCATAGGAAAGAGGATCAAAATGGAGGGGATGGGGATTGAGACTCGAGACTGGTTGGTGGATCAAACAAAGGTGGAAATGGTGAAAACTGTGAAACTGGTCGAAGTGGAAGAAAACAGGAAGGAGGAGGTCGTGGTATACGAATACTCAAAAGAACGCATTTCGAAACTAGACGAATTCCATGAGAAGCACGCAGTCCTCTTCACCTTGGAAAAGTCAAGAGCTAAAGCGCCCAGCCAAACTCAAATGGTTGTGGGAGAAATTTAAGAGTCTGGAACCGGTACAAGGAAATGAACTAAAAGTCTCCTTTCATCCACGGACCAGGAATGTGATCATGGTCATCTGTAAGGACTCGTCAGTTGCGGATTTTCTGAAGAACAACACATTCACCTGCAATTCCTCAATTGTTACAGTCCACCCATGGAAACCGGATACTCCCTTCCAGATGTCACCCTCACGCTACAGACAATCTCTGATGAAAAAATACTCCTGGGTGCAATTTGACAATGTTCTCGAAGGTTTACACGGAGGAATTAAACAGAGATTGCAAATGGAATATGGTCAGTATAAAGTGGTTGATTGGATCATGGCAACACCAGATTTCCTAGTCCGACAACACAACACGATGACTGTGTACTTAGATTTGGGCAATGCATTCCCCCCACAACTACCCGACCACTGGTTTTTCGAAGTGAGGGACAAAACAGTCAAAGTGACAGTCCCGTCCAAGAGCAGCCCGATGTGCTTCAAGTGCAGGCAAGAGGTCATTTGGGAACGGACCCAGGATGTCCAAAGAACATCGAGACAGCCAAGCCCAAGGTATTGAAACAAACAAGTCTGGCAGAGGTAGAAGGGGAGTCAGGCTTCTAGTATGTCAGGAGCACCCAGTACATAGCATGGGTCTTCAATGACAACCTACCAAACCCAGACTTGGTCTGGATCATGGAGGGAGAACCTACCCCCAGGCCTGACATCTACCCCCCATCGGATAGCAGATGGCACACACTGAAAATGGAAAAGAAATCGGCCGAAGTCTTCACCAAGGATCCAACACTCAACCTGGAAAGAATTCAAGAGGAAAGATGCCTGAAAGATTTGATCATGGATCTCAATGGAACGGGGGAGATCGCAGAAAGGGAATGGATGGAAAGGGAGAAGAAAAATGCAGAGGGTGAAATGGAGACAGAAGGGAGGGAATACAAAGTGCTGGAAGCATATACCAGGAGAGGCGCACGCACGACTCTGACGCAACAACAAGAAGAAGCCACAAGGATGGAGGTGGAAAACCCAACAACACAGCAAGGGGACAGTATTAAGATTCAACAAGTAGCAGATGTCGAAGGCAAACTAATAGTGGGAGAGAAACGGAAGAATCCGGAGGAAAGGAAGGGGACAACAACAAAGAGGGTGCAAATGGAAGGAGCAGAAGAGGACAGAGATCCAAGCAGTGAGGAAGAGTATGAACCATGGGCAGATCACTTATTGGAAGAGATAAAGCTTTATATTCAGAAAGCAAAGAGAGAAAGGGATGCAAGGTTTGAGTTGCAAATGGCCTATTTCCGGGAGGAAGGGAAACGCAGGCAAGGGATGAAGGCAGGAGACCTCACGTACACCTTTCCTCTTTCAATGAACCCCTATGCACCATTGGAAAATTAAGAAGAAGTTACAGCCTTCTACGCAGAACAGTACTGTAAGGCCAAGAAAGAGCCGATTTCAAAAGACAAGGAGCTGGATATGAAAAAGGAAAGTAACTGGAGGAAGGACAGATTCAAAATGCCAATGCTCCCTGAATTGCACAATAAAAAGAAGAAAGAAGAGACCCAAAAAGGACCCCTGAATAAGGAAGGGAAGAAACAGGAAGGACAAACGGGAACAAGGGAAGAGGGTATGGGAAAGGAGGGTGCCGGGGAAGGCACCAGCAGAGAGGAGGGGGAAAGAAAACATCTGGTCCTGCAATCAGAAGTTCTGTCAGCACAAATAGACAGGTTAAGCCAGCTCAATGATGAGCTCATGCTAAAGACGATAACAGTGAAAGGACTCAATGACCAATCGCAATTTGCGTTCTGGGAGAAGGCAAAACAAGAGAGCAGAACGTTGCTACCCACAAGAGCAGTGATTCCACTGAAATTGGATGTCGTCACTGATGAGTGGCAAATTGCAACTTCACCCAGCTTTTCCCTGCTGAAACTGGAAAAGGGTCAAAGCAGGAACGAACTTTTGACCAAAGCAGTCTCAAGCGCGGAGCCAATGGCAATCGGCTTGGTTGGGGAACCACTGAAAGTGCAAGAGATTGGGGAAAGAGGGGAGACGAAGGAAGGGATCAACTTGGATACAAGACCAATCCTCGTGCTGTATGGGTTAGACACAAAGTTGGGACAGGATATGCACTGGAAACCATGGTGGGAAATAGCGCAGCTCCTTTTCATGGCACTTGGGACAGAATCAAACGATGGTCTCAACTGGAGCAAGTATAGCAACAACATTGCCAGCAAAAGCCTTTAGCAAGGGGGTAAAGGGGCTGAAAAAATATCTGCAGGCACTAGGGGAGGACACAGAGGAACCCTGCTTGAGCCAGGAGCCAATGCAACTCCCCTCCCTTTCTCCTAAACGAACAAATCCACACAGAAACGGATAAACCTCTTGTGCAGGTTAAATGCCCGACGGAAGGGGCACTCTAGGAAGTAGAAGTGCCAGATATCCTAGGGCAAGCAACAAGAGCAGAGGGGAACTGGAAATAAGATTTTGGAACGTGAGAGGATTAACAATCATACTGTCAACACCTTCTAAATGGCACAACTTCGTGGAAATAACAGGATGGATGGACAACAACCCACCCGACATCCTTTGTATTCAAGAAACTCACCTGTCCACAACGGACGAACACCAATGCACCCTCAATGAAATCCTAGGAAGACTGAAACACATTAAGCACATGGAATGGGCAGCTAACCCTAATGTGGCCTCAGCGGGTACTTCAACATTAATACATGAAAAATCAGAGGCATCACAATTCTTGGAAATAGAAGGTTCCACAAGAGACGCTCAAGAGGGCAGATGGACAAGGACAGACTTAACCTATGGAGAAGAAGAATTATCACTAATTAACGTATACGGCCCCAATACAAACTCTCAAAGAAAAGTTTTTCTAGAGACAATCAAACAGGAGTGTCCTAATCACAGACACCTAATTTTAGCAGGGGATTGGAATGCCACCCTGGAGCCGGCCATAGACAGAATCTCACACACTAGGGATAGTGTAGATGACTCAGAAGCCCACATAATGCTAGAATTCCTTACAGAAAAGGACCTGAAAGATCCGTACAGAATGCTAAACCCGACAACAAAGGATTTCACATGCATACGAAAAACTAACCAAGGAAGAACCTCCTTCTCTAGGATTGACTACTTCCTCACCTCTGAAACTTTAGAAGGAGCAATCAAGAGAGCAAGCATATTTAAAATCCCTTATTACGGGGTTTTTTACCATAATCAAATAGGGTTACACCTACATTTCTCATTAGACAACATACAAGGCAAACGCTTCTTCAAACTAAACAACTCACTATTAAACCTGGACCATTTCAAAAAAGGAGTAAAGCAAGTTTGGGAAGAACACAAACGGGAGATGGAGACGTTGGGAATAACAAACTCAGTCCCGAAAGCAATAATAAAAGTCAGCAGATGGCTAAGCAAGGCATCAAGAATAGAGGCTAGGAAGAGAGGCAAGGCAAGAGATGTTAGAGGCAGTGGTGGAAACAACAAAATTCAACCTAACAGATAACCTAGGATCCCCTATGTATGAAGGATTGCTAGAGGAAGCGAGAGAAGAACTCAAAGGATTGGCATAGTGGAATAGACAAGGACTAGCCATCAGAGCCAGAGTGAAAGACTGGGAAAGTAAAGAGACTATGACGAAGTACTTTTTTTCAAAAAATCAAATCAAACTGCAAAAATAGCCGAATCATTGGACTGAAAGGAAAGCAAGGCACCATCCTAACCACCCAAGAGGGCATCCTCCAAGTAGCCACATAATTCTATCAAGACCTCTACACCTCAAGATCTGCTGACTTCAATCAAGGAGAGGTGAATAGAGCAAGAGAAAAATTCCTAAAGCACTTAGAGGTCAGCATAAAACCAGAAGAGGCTAAACACCTTGACAAGGAACTCTCCAAACAAGAACTATATGAGGCCTTAAAGAGCATGCAACCAAACAAAGTTCCCGGGAAAGATGGACTGACCAAAGAATTCTGGGAGGAAAATTGGCAAGTAATGGGAGAAGACTTATTTAAATTATTTCACGAAGCCTTTCAAAAGGAGACATTAGGGACGGAGACGAGTACAAGGGTGATCACTCTCTTGTATAAGAAGGGGGATAAAGAAGATATAAGAAATTACAGACTCATTACCCTATTACCAGTGGCCTATAAGATATTAGCAAAAACACTAGCTAATCGCATAAGGAACGTTACAGATAAGTGTTTTCACATCGATCAAACAGGCTTCATCCCAGGCAAATACATACTAGATAACGTAGTGTGCCTAAATGAACCCACCAAGTTAATAAGAGACAAAAGACTACAAGCGGCCATACTCTTCTTTGACTTCGAGAAGGCTTATGACCAGGTTAACTGGGACTTCCTACAACTAAGTATGGAACGGATGGGAATAGGCCCAAATTTTAGAAGATGGGTAAGGGTGCTTTACGCGGATGCTATGGGTATGGTACAAGTAAATGGACACTTGTCGGACACCTATAGAATGACCAGATCGGTCAGACAAGGTGATCCGTTAGCAACTCCGATCTTTTTGTTTGTCATGGAAGCCATAGCAGCCTTCCTACGCAAGGACCCCTCAGTTGATAAACTGATTGTAGAAGGATCAGATCGTCACATTTCACTCCCTACGATGATGCTCTTTGCAGACGACCTCACGGTCTTAACAAGAGCTACAGACTCATCCTTCCAGGCCCTGACAAGAGCAATGCAAGCATTCCAATTATCCTCAGAAATGAGGATCAATTGGCTGAAAACGGTGGGATGGTGGCTATCCTCCCCCCCCCCCCCCCCCCCAGAGTCAACGGATACGCAAGGACTGCAGTGGATAAGCGCCCAAGAACCCATGAGATTCCTGGGAATAACAGTATCGGCCGAGGGAGTAAGCGAGAGCACAGGTCCCAACATACTAGCCAAAATAATATACAAACTAACGGGTTGGCAGAAGATTTACACCTCACTCTTGGGCAGAGTTCTCGTGCTTAACACATCCATCTTCTCTATGGATTGGTACACAGCGTCCATCTGGGACCCGCCTCAACACTTTATCTCAACATTAAAGAAAAAGGCGGGGGCTTACCTCTGGACAGGCGATGCGACCAAAGACAGATTTATCTCGAAGGTAGCATGGAAATACATAACCAGACCAGTGAAAAAAGGAGGCCTGGGACTGTTAAACCCAGCGTACGAATACAAAGCTTTGCAAACCAAATGGATAATCAGAATCCTCCTACACAAAGAGTTACCTTGGCACGACATGGCTCTATACCAGATCCGTAACCTCGTTCCTTTCCAAGTAGACCCTCAAATAGAAGGCTATCACTGGCTAATGAACAAGGCATGGTCCACAAGAACAGAAAGTAACAGAGGGAATGTTAACCAGCAGGCCAATAAGGACCCCCCAACCAAGCATTGGAAAACACTCATTCACCATCGGAGAGAGGCTTTTCCGGAAAAGGTTAGTCTACCAAAAATAAAGGAAGAAGTTCTGAGACAACCACTCTTCGGAAACTCCCTCACATTAGATGGAAAAGGTAGGCCCTGGTCCTTAACAAGCAAGGGTAGAAGATGGAGAAAGTGGATGGAGAAAGGAATTTGGAAAGCGGAACACATCTGGAAGGAGGATGAGAAGAGATGGAAGACAGCCTCGGAACTAAGGCAACAACTCAAAGGATGCCACAATTTGGAAAACAACCTAGAGGAAATGATAGATAGCATACCTCTAGAATGGAGGAAGCTGCTAAAGGGAGAGATCAAATGGGAAATAGGTGACTGGGCAACAGACAGAGGACAAACGGTGCCATCGGTAGCTCTTAAATTTGTCAAACGCATAGGAAACCAAGGGAACATAGCAGAATTTGAATTACATGAACTACGGAGCAAACACAAATCAGTAACAGGGATCGTAGAAGAGAGCATAACAACCTTAGAGTTTGACATTGAACAACTGCGAAAAGTAAGAACATGGATAGTAAAGGAGAAAAGAGGTTCCAAAAATCAGGCTAAAAATTCAAAGACAGTACTTCTATTCAGACCAGACAAAGACATCAGGGATTTAGAAGTGGACCCGGCCGAATGGGGCTGGTATGTCAACCTGGGAAGGGCCAGGGCAAGGAAATTAATCAATTTACAGGACTATGAAGTAAAAATAGGATACAAAATAAGAAACAAGACAGTAGGCCCCCGCCCAATTATCTCAGAAAGATGGATCAAACACTTGGGAGAGGAACACGGCTGGCCCTCGAAGATCCCATGGGATTATTACAGTAACCTGAAACCTACCAGATTTAGAAGCCTGCAATGGCTAATACTGTACTGGGCAGTCCCAGTAAATGAATGGCTGGAAAGAAGAAGGAAACCCGAACAAGGAGCAGAACAATCCTCCCTCTGCAAAATGTGTGACGAGAGCAAAGTGGAATCACTGGTCCACTGCTTGATAGAATGCACGCATGCAGACAGAATTTGGGAAGCAGTCAAGTCATCATGGTCCAACATATCCCCAAACTCATTCCCGTTACAAGCGGATTACTTACTGTCAGCGAGAGACACAGAGGGGTTTTTCAAGGAAGAAGAAAGAAGCACAGCGGATTCACTGCGAAGAGCAGCACTTTGGGTGATATGGAGATCTAGATGCAAAGGAGCGCTCAGCAATCAGATGATAACGTACGAAGAAGAGTGGAAAGAAATTAAGGAAATTGTGGAAACGGAAATCAGAGCACAATGGAAAAAGGAATTAAAGAAACAGGAAATAATATTTGATCCCAAAAAAAGAGAGATTAGTCAAGAGTCCTTTGAAAGGAAATGGTTACTAGACAGGAAGATAGCAAGAATAGATAACAAACGCCTAAAGTTTCAGGAATGGGACAAGGTAAACCAACTCAGGGATACCTCGGATGTAGAGGAGTCACCCTCAGAGGGAAGAACAACAGCAAGGCAACTAGTCTGATTCAGGAAAAGGAAACAGGGCCCATCTCAGAGGCATGTCTTCAGGCCCAGGATAAAGAGATATTACCAGTACACAGCTGTAGAAGGAGAGATGATGACATCACCCCCCCCCCCCCAAGTAATGTTCAAAACGGTAGGATCACAGGCCAGACCTAAAACTGTGCTTCTATATAGGGTTTAGGGTTTTAAGAATCCCCCAAGTAATGTTCAAACCCTAAGGGAATAGGTTCGGAGGAATGAGGGTTCAGACAGAAAGAAGGGGCCCATAGTCCAGGATCCCATAGAAAATACAGCAAGAGGCAGGGGATAGAGGAGGGGTAACAGAAAGAACAGACCATGTCCCATGGAAAGTCACAGGA
>BFEA01000204.1:365880-376942 GCA_003427395.1 Chara braunii | reverse complement strand
AGAGAGAGAGAGAGAGAGAGAGAGAGAGAGAGAGAGAGAGAGAGAGAGAGAGAGAGAGAGAGAGAGAGATCCTGATGAATGTCTAACATAGTTCATAGCAGTGCTCTCAACAGAGAGGCTGGACTGGAAGAGTGACATGGTACATCAAGTGCAACATTGCCAAAGTTCATTGATGTGAACATAGAATACTGCACTCCAGATGCACAGTCCCTGCACTGGGGAGCAGCCTAAAAACTCCTCCACATTGAGAAAGGTCGAGCAGGGCTGAATGCCTGTCGAAGGTTGGGTGGTCTAAGTTCCGGGATCAGGAAGCTGTAAACCTGAGAACACTGCCGCAGGGCATGGGTCCTGATCGTCAGTGCTCTAAATCCCCCTTGCACTCACTCTTCGTGTCAGTCTATCATGGAATCCATAGTTTTTGCTTCAAGAATTCATTCACTACCTATGAACTCCAGCATTTATGAATGTCCTCTCCCACTACCCTATTTGACTTACGAAGGGTTTACAGTTCAGGTTTCGATGAGTTTTTATTGAGCCACCGATGCTTGTCTGTTAATCCTTATGATAACAAAGGCTTGCATAGTGAGTTCAAGATTTTACACACTTTGCTCAACAGGTTCTTCACAACTGTTACGTTTCTAACTTTCTAGTGTTCACCTTTTTCCCTTACAAACAGGTGGAAGGAAGCAGGGATGCGAAGAGAAAAAAGCAGTGGTGGATAAGTGACTTCACCCCATCTTCCCCATCCTTGGGTGTCCCCGGTCCTTGGTCATGATCACCCACACCTGGGCCACCATTCTGCTTCTGACCATCCTTTGCACTGTTCAAACTTTTGTCACGCGCCATGTCTAGAAGGTCTTTGGCGTCTCTCCTAGTCTCTGAATCTTCTTGAACCTTGCCAGGATCGTTTTTTTCCTTGCTCACTTGCCTCGCCGCATCCTCATTTCTGGTTCCTTTGCTGTCTTTTGGGTTCTCCTGACTACGTGGAGGCACTGGAGAGCCCTTTGGTGCAACCTCAGGCGCTATGCTGAGGTTCCCAGACCTTTCAACCTGGGACTCCTTGCCCAACCGCCCACTGGTGGGTTCTTTTCTCAAATCAATGCCTTTGTGGGCTATGACTCCATTTGAGGTTTTTCCCGGTGTCGTTGTTGTTCTTCCAGAAACTTTGCCTGCCAGTGAAACAACAGACACACAATGCAGGCACAAATGTCACTTTCCATCACAAGGACAATTGCACCTCTTCCATCACAGGGGGACGAAACCTTTGTCTCCATCCTCCTTACCACATCTCACGATATCAAGCACAGAAACGCATTTGCACTGCAATGCTCGCTCAACAAGCCGTGTTTTATGTCAAAGAAACCGTCCTTGAATAACTCCAATACTGCTACACTGTCCTACACATTCATTGATTGCTATAATAGCTGGTTCCGGACATTTGCTTCATTTGTTTCTTTTCCCTTCTGTCTTGTCCATTCTTCAGCTGGGTGTTAAGGCGTAGACAGCAAAAGCTACCTGAAAATGTAATCCGTCATTGCATCTATTAATGGATTAGGCACATGTAACGATCGGGGATAGCAAATTCCTCTTCCACCCCGTCCCTACTCTACTGTTTGCCCCTCCCCCAAAATCCATAGTGAATGCAGCCCACACCTGGATCACATACCTTCCATTACCTATCCCAGTCATCATTTGTGTATACAGTACATAAAAGACCTCGCCCGTCTTTTTTTTTTTTTTTTTTTTACAAGAAAACAGAGCCTTATAGCTCTGGCTTCTTCTCCATTCTGAGGAGCATCAGTACGGTTCCTATTCCACCGGCAAGTCAAAAAGAACAGATTACAACGCGCTTGAGAGACACTTTTCCCCATTATGGCTGGGAGACCTGAGTGGGCGGCATTGATTATGTCCAGACTGTACCTCCCCTCACCCCTGTGCAATGACTTGCTGATTCTGCAGCCTGCGACCCGTCGACCCGACGCTGTAACATAGGTAGGTTAGATTTGTATTTTTGTTTGGCTGAGGGCTAACCGAGATATCTGACTGTAAGGGAAATTCGTGAGGGACATATCTGCAAATTTGGGAAAAATTATTCAAAAATATAGGCCCGTACTAACTTCAATTCCTACAGCTACCCTAACTGCGAATAGCAGACCTGGGCTACCACTAGGACAGACAGGCCGCGAAGCCTAAGCTGTTAGACTGGTCCTATAGCCTATAGCCGGGTAGGGAAAGGCCCTGGAGGCCGAAACGGAAACGGTACCGGTCGGTCCAGTCAGTCCGGTCTAGGTCGAGTCTAGGCTCTAGTAGGACTATGAATAGATTGTAGACGTCTGTTCAGGGCTTTTGGCAGTTGGTACCGTGCACATCGCGGGATGCAACGCGTGAACTGGAGTGGTGCAGCTTCAGTGGTGAAGGAGACAGACATAGCCAGAGCCTCGAAGCATCGACCATAGCTGCATCCTTCGCTATTCTCTGACAGCACCTGGGGCTGTCCAGAGGTCCGGGCTATCTGAGGTCTGCTGGGAGCAGGAGAAGTTGGTGCCCTGCTGAATCCTCCTCAGGAGTAGGGTTTCAGGATAGTGGCGCTGCAGCCATAGCTGCGGCTTGTGTCCTCAGAGATCATCTTTGTCAGGAGAGGTGGCGCTGCTGAAGATCTTCACCTGGGAGGCCTTCTGGCACTTCTTCATCATCAGAGCCTGTGGCGCTGGTCTTCTTCTTCATCCTCTGAGAGGCGCTTGGCCTCAGAGGCCTGTTTCATGGTGGCACTTCCCTCTGGAGGCAGGTGGCACTAGTTGTTTCAGGGACCCAGGGGTAGTGATAGCGGTTATTCAGGGTTGGGGGAAGAAGTGCTGCTCATTTCTGAGCAGCGCGCCATGGTTCTGGGGCAATTCTGACAAAAACGATGTTCTGAGTTTAATAAACAGTATTACTACTGTGTGTGGACTATCTTTGCTTCATTGTTTTCTGGATGTGATCTACTCCGCTTTTCTTTGTGACTGGTTGTGAGGATTCTGTGGAGTGAATTGCACTTTCAGTGTACTCTGTCATATCGCATGGTTAAGTCTTCCACTGTGTTTCTCTCTCCCTGTGCGGTGTGATACTCCCATCCTCTCCCCTTCCTTCTGTGTATGTATGGGCATACCTGGAAGTCTATGTGAGCGAGTGTTGGTCTTTTGACAACAAGCAACCAGGTTCATAACACCTGCCTAATTAAGCCTATTGATACTAAAACCCTTGCCGACTGGCTCCTATCAGTACATGTCTGTTCCTTCATCAAAAGATTTACCATAACGAAGCTAGGAAGAGGGAGCCTAGGCATGATAGAGGGGAATAGATTAGTCCTAAACAATTTGTTAACCCTGCAAATCAACAGTCAGAGACCAGACTTCACCACGGGAGCATCCCAGGGCTTAACGGACAGAACAGACAACAACAGGCCACAATGCCAATTAGATGAAAATGCAAGGAATATGAGCAAGAGAGATAGACAGAAAACCAAGTTGCAAAATCACACAGATGTCCAGATAGTCATGTACCAAGCAGAGAGCTCAAATGCACCAAGATTCCATCCAAATAAGAGCAAAGCAGTGAACTTGTGTGTCAATGTTATCGCCCTCAGGTCCCACCAACACAGTATCCAATGTCGCTCATCTCTGTCTGGCGCCCAGCGCCCAGCCTACTCTACTTTGCCTACCTAACCTATCTACATTCTTGCAACAGGATCACTCTGACGTTGAAGACCCATGTACATGACATCAACACCAATGCCGACCTTCCACATACACCAGGTACATCTCTCTCCTAACCTCATCAGACCTTGGCCACCCACTCATGCGCCTCCTACCCAAAGACCACCTTCGCCCATCACCCGCATGCGCCCCCTGCAGCCCTGCTATGGCTGTCGTGCGCCCGCTGCCCTGCAGTGCCCCTCCCACCTCATAGCGCCCGCGTGCGCCCGAGACAGCAACGCACATGCAGATACTTGTGCAGCAGCGTGTCCGCATTGCCTGCCTAGGCCAGCATGCCAGCCTCTGGCCAGCGACCTCCCTATATGGAAGTCACGGCCCTGTTTGGCTGCGAGGGCCTGGCTGAGGAAGCTCCCAGTAACTTCCACTCGGGCCCCAGTGTCTGCGTCCAGGCCCTGTCCAGCAGTTGGGGGCATGGGCGCTTTCTGGTTGGGCACGTCCAGGCAGCCTCCAGGCGCCAAGTGTTTGCCGTCTTCTAATTGGCTTGCTCGGCTTTTGTGACGACAATGCCGCTTTCTGATTCGCCCGTGGCCACTTCGTGATGTGTTGGCCTCTCACTGCGTGTGCCCAGGGCTCAACCACCCAGCCTTGGGCTCAACTGCTTAGCGCAGCTGCTGTTTCTGGAAGGAGCCCAGGGAGAGGCTCACGCTGCATTTCAACCAACTGGCGTGCTACAACTGTCTGATACCCATTTAGGAAAATGCTGGGATAAGGGCCTCTCATGGATATTCAGGCCCGCCTTCAGTTAGGGTGGCACAATGCTTGCTGGTGGCCATAGCCCAGATCATGTGCATGTTGGCTAGGGCCCCGTGAGGGCACATTCCTCATATTCCATCCCTCTCAGCTTCGAAAGTCCTCTGAGATGCTTCTTAAGCAGGAGCCTTCCCCTTTAACCTTCTTTCATAATCTGCCATGAGTTGAGGTGCTGTTTGAACCAGTTCCTCTCTCCTGAACCATCGGTCTTCTTTTGGATGACGTGTTGTTTGAACCAGTTCCTCTCTCGTGAACCATCGGTCTTCTTTTGGATGACGTGTTATTTGAACCAGTTCCTCTCCCGTGAACCATCAGTCTTCTTTTGGATCCGTGTGATGCTGACACAGTACTCCCTCTTGGGTTTCGGTGGTCTTCCTCTACCCGTAGATTTGGGAACAGGCATATCTTTGTGCTCCAAAATGTCGTCGATGTCCACGTGGCCATCCATGGTTGGGGGCAGATTTGATCTCCTTGATGGGAATTGTTGTGTCTCAGCGAAAGATGCAAGCTTAGAGGCGTGAAACACAGGGTAAGTACCCAAGTGACCAGGGATTCGAATAACGTACGAGGGACCGTCCAACTCACTACCCACAATATCCAAGATTTCCCAAGGACCAAAGTACTTAGGCATTAGTTTCCTAGAGATGCCGAACTCCTGTCCTAGCTACCAGACATGTTCCCCTACCTGAAATGTGGACTGTCGTCGATGTTTGTTCTCAGAAGCAATCATTGCTTCTTGAGATTTCTTAATGTGTTCGACAGCCTGCTGCAACAACTTCTCATACTGGACACCAAATTCTATGGTCCCAGGAGTTGCAGGGGATTGGTTCTCGGGCAGGAGGAAGTCTAGAGCAGATCTAGGCTTCCACCCCAAATGCAGCTGATTCGGACTGATGCCGGTGGTGTTGTGTACAGCGTCGTTGTACAAACTGGCGATGAGAGGCAACTTCTCATCCCAGTCGTCTTGGTTGGGCTTGATGTAATGCCTCAGCAGATGCTGCACCACAGGGTTCATCTGTTCAGCTTGACCGTTGGCTTCGGGATGATTCCCCAAAGTCATTTGGAGTTGGCTGCCCATCTGTTCAGCAACCTTTTTCCACATCTCGCTAGTGAAACGAACATCTCTATCACTAACGATGGACTTGCGTATTCCGAAATCATGCACCCAGTCATCCATAAATAACTTGATGACGTGATCCACCCTCGCGGTTTCCGACATGGCAATTAGTCTAGCATACTTAGTCAACCTATCAACTATGACGAAGATGTGCCTCTTGCCACTCCTACTCGTCACGAGTGTGTCCATGAAGTCCATGGATACGCTTTGTCCGGGGCCGACAAGAATGGGCAACGACTTGAGTAACCCAAGCGGAGCTTGAGTTTGCGGCTTGTCCCGCTGACAGACTTGACAAGTCTATACGTACTTCTTTGCTTTGTCGAGCATACCAGGCCACCAAAAACTTTTGTACTAAATTAGCATTCGTCTTTTTGTAGCCGAAGTGTCCTGTTGCGTCGTCACACTCGCCTGAAAATAAACAATGCAAATTTCACTAGATGGAACAACCAGTCTTTTAAATTCTGCCTTTTTAAGAAAGAGTAACCCATCCACCATGACAAACTCATCTGATGTGGCCTTATCTCTAGCCTCAAGTTTACGTATGATGTCCATCGTGATGGGGTCTTCGTTGTAGGCTCTCACCAAGGGTCGAGTTACATCATCTTATAGGTCAATCTCAGTAATCAACGCACCCAGGCAGTCTGCCCTACGTGACAGCGCATCAACAACCTTGTTGTAGTCTCCATTCACGTAATCTAGCTTGAAGTCATATTGGTCTATGACTTCAATCCAGCGCCTGAGTGCGTCACAGAGGACAGGTTGTGCCTTAATCCACTTGAGTGTCTGATGGTCAGTTCTTAGGTAGAAAAACCTTCTCAACACATAGTGTCTCCAATGGACAAGTGCTTTGAAGAGGGTGTAGAGTTCGCTTTCGTAGATGGACGTAGCCAACTTCTCTGATGGCATCTTCCTGCTCATGTACTCGATCGACCTCAACTTGTTCCCTTCCTGTTGAGTCAGCACTACGCCAAGGCCATATTTGCTTGCGTCAGTGGTCACAACGAATGACCTTTGAAGATCAAGAACCATGACAACCTCATGATGCATGAGGGCATGCTTCAGTCTTTTGAAAGTTGCATCACATTTGTCTGTCCATTCCCATGGCGTGTCAAGGCATGTAAGATCAGTCAGAGGGGCGGCCACCGTACTATAATTCTTCGCAAAGTTGCGATATTAGTCGGTCATCCCTGAAAACGATCTGACCTTGGTCACAGACTGAGGTCGTGGCCAGTCACGAATGCTAGCCACCGTGACATCTTCGGGCCTAATCCCTTCCGCGGATATCTCATGACCCAAGTACAAGATTTTAGTGCGACCGAACTCACATTGTTCCAAATTTATCTTATACTTGTGTTGCCATAGGAGTGAAAGTACTTTTTCTACATGCCGAGCATGCTCCTCAACAGTTCTACTGAAGATAAGGATGTCGTTGAGGTACACGACGATAAACTTATCCAAGTAGTCATGGAATATGATATTCATGGCGTGCTGGAATGTGCCCGGCGCATTGCAAAGGCCAAAGGGCATCACCACAAACTCGTACAGACCGAAAATCAGTTTTGTGTTGGTCCTCTGGTCTAATGGCAATCTGATGGTAGCCGCATTTTAAGTCTATCTTGTTGAAGTACTTACACCCCTGCACCCTATCCAGTAGGTCGTCGATGCGTGGTAGAGGCTCTGCGTTTTTAACTATGATGACATGGAGGCCTCCATAGTCAATGCACATCGCCAATGATCCCCCCTTCTTCAGTACAAATAAAACGGGTGAGCTGAAGGGGTATCCAACCCTGTTATGTAAGCTCTTTCAGTTGGCGCCGAAGTTCGTCTAACTCGGCCGGTGTCATCCTATAGATTCTTCCTTTGGGTATCTTGCTACCTAGAATAATCTTTATGGCTTGGACAACCTCCCTATCCACGAATCCTAAAGGCTCTTCAAACAGATTGGGGTACTTAGGGACGATGGATTCTATCTCGGGGGGTGATTTAATGACCTCCTCTTTCTCAGAGACGAACACTAAGTACATACCCTCCGAATCAATCAATCAATCAATCAATCAATCAATCAATCAATCAATCAATCAATCAATCAACCAATCAATCAATCAATCAATCAATCAATCAACCAATCAATCAATCAATCAAAAAACAATCAAGCAGTCAATATTTTTTTTTTCTATTTTTTTCTATTTTTTTCTATTTTTTTCTATTTTTTTTTTTCACATACAAAAAATGACCTCCCCGAAAATTATTTTTTTAAGTTTTTTTTGTTCAAGGGGGTAGGGTCAAGGTTCCAGAACCCCAATCCGCAACCTCGACCCCCAACCCCTGTTCCCCTCGGCAGTTGCGGGGCCGCAGCAGACCACGGTCATCGCTGCCGCGGGTGTTTCATAGCTTGGTTTTGTTTATAGTAGTTATATAACGACGGTGCACACAAGCAACCATAGAAACTAACATCCTAGCCTTGTACTTAGCTAGTCTAACGGTTCTCCCATTAGGCAACTCATGCTTTAGCACTTTCTTGTCCCAATCAAACTGGAGCTTAGCAACCTCGAGGTAGTACATACCTAATAACATGTCAAACGGCAACTCGTTGCTGACTAGGAACGAATCTTATGATTTAGTTCCCCACCTCCATAAGAGAAGGTGCAGCCCACGTCCCCGACGAGTTCCTCTACCAACATGCGCTCTTTGTTGGCCAAAGTAGATGCTACAGGTCTACACAGGCACTACACCCGGTCCTTTAGGCGCAGTCTCTCAATGCAGTCGCAACTTATGAAGTTTCGTGTGGAGCCGATGTCTACGAAGGCACCACACTTGTGGCCACCTACACCAACTTCCACTACGAAATGCTCCCTTTTAGGACCACTACTTAGTGCCACGGAAGACTCACGAGGGTCCCTTGCCGACCACTCACTTTCTAGGTCCTCTAAGGCCTCAGACACATCCAACGAACAAAGTATTGTTGGGTCAGGATGCATCTGCGGGGTGACGAAAGAGTCAATAGCTTCTCCCAACTCTTGAAGTGGGGAGGGTACATCGCCCACTCCATCAGGAGTAGGAGCAGGTACAACTTCTACTGGCCCGATGTGTTTTCGAAACTAGAGCACGTAGAAGCCCCACCTTGGGAAGAATAACTGCCCAAACCACCTTTGGGATGTGTCTTTTGTGATACCTTCGCATTCTTGCACCTAAACTGCTGATGGTCGTACTCGCCGTAGTTAATACAAGCTCCTTGCTAATAACGGTCTCGCCACACATCTTGATCCAGACCCGCCCTTACCCAAACTAGAGTCTTGTTCGAGTTTTGGGTCTGCCCCAGACTCTTATGTTGACCGCCCTTGCTATCGCCTGTTGCCTTAATTTTACTAGGGAAGCGAGATTGCTACCCTCAACACTATCCTCATTTCCAAACTCCGTTTCGACCACAAGGTCGGAAACATCGTCGATCTCGGTTTGATTTTCGTCGAAATCAACCATCATCAATCAACTACCCTTTTTTTTCCACTCTTGTGGACCCTTCTTCTTTCTTCCATCAATCGAGGGTTGTTGGGCTCCTCCTAGCCTAGACTCTAAGTATAAGGCCTTCTTGCTAAAGGAGTCCAGAGTGTGATATTCAATGTTGGCCTCGCTGACCAGCAAGTTCTTGACGTTTGTGAGAAGACATCTCAAGAACATGGTCATTAAGACCTGCGAATCGTAAAAAACGTCAGGGACAACAATGAGACGCTCCACGGCAGAGGTCAATTCTCGCGTGGACTTTTACTTTTTAGTATCGAGTCGGGTAAACGCTTCAGTGGCCTGCAAGGCTTGCTGAGGGTTGTGCCATCGCGTTTCTTCCAACTCCATGAAGCTCTCCAAAGTATGGGTCTTGGCCCAATCCTTCATTCACCTGCCGAACCCTTTCCAGGCTACCAATCCATCCAGCCATCGGGCTGCCGATCCCTCAAGAAACGAGGCGGCAGTGATCACCTGTTCCTCGGACAGCGTCCTCTTCGCCCTCACCAACATTGGCACCGTTCTCAACCAAGTGTCGAGAGCCTCATCCTTCTTATCACCCGAGAATGTTGAGGGTGGTTTCAGTGGAGTCTTGAGGTACCAAGGCTGCTGTTGTCCCATGGGTGGGACCGACTGCTGTGTAGTGGCAAGTGCTGGACCTGAAGGGTGAAGAAGCAGCAGTCTGTGTTGCTGCTGAAGTACCGCTTGGTGAACTGCTAAACTGAGACATAGTGGGACCTGTCATCACCAGTGAAGAGATCGGTGATGGAAAAGCTGAGGGCCGGAAACCGGGCCCGCCTGTTGGAGATGTGAAAGCCCTTAACATCCTCTGCATGGTACTCAGTATCATGGAGCCCAGGGCCCCAGGGCGAGGGGCCCGGGGTAAGCGTTAGGAAAAGACAATGAGGGTTGAGGGAGTAGACAAAACTAGTAAAAGGCAGGCCAGCTAGCGGATCCAGCAGTACACAAAAATTTGAAAGCCAAATAGCTGAGAGGCACAAGCTACGAATGGCCTCCACTCGTAGACCACAAGATAGAAATGTAGAATAGTGCAGTATCCCAGGACAACAGTAATCCAATGAGGCTAACTTAGGCAGGGGTGAAGGGTGGTATTGTGGTACATCCTTCCTGCGGGAAGTAATCGGTGCTTCCCTTCAGGCCTTCCTACCATAAGGGGGAGGAGCTTGGGTGAGTTAGCTATGTAAGTTTCCTGACTCGCCGGTGGAATTGGAATCGGACCGACGCTCCCCAGAATGTAAAAGAAGCCAGAAGAAGAAGAAGAAGAAGAAGAAGAAGAAGAAGATGGGGAGTCCAGTGCTGTTGGTGTTTTGCGAAGAGCAAATATATTTTTGCTCGTGTGGTTAGTCATGTGTTCCCAGGAAGGCAATGCACATGGACCCATACAATATAGTCGACTTGGAACTGCCGCCCTTAGGCAGTCAAAACGTCCAAGAGGGACGTTCGCAGCATCAGCTAAGGCTATTCAGCAACAGACTGATTTGGATCCTCATCAATTGGAAATAAGTTCAAATAACTTCAAATAAGTCCTCAGTCTGAGCTCCTTCTTATGAGTCACGTGCTGATCACACCATTCTCTTCGGTTAAACACCAGTATATCCCAGCATCTTTTGCCGAGATGTATTCCCCTGCATGCCAAGCTTTGCCACAACGCCAGCGCGACCCTTTTTCTTTTCTTTATGTGTACACACACACACACACACACACACACACAGAGGTGTCGATGGACTCTCTCTCTCTCTCATTCGCTGGTGCGCGCACAGGCTATCGGATTTTCTGCTTTTTTTTCGCCATCTTTTTAATTGGTCCCGAAGGACCATCCTGCTCAAGCGCACATCTGCTCCCTCACTCTCCTGCCTTCCCACCATCTCTCTCTCTCTCTCTCTCTCTCTCTCTCTCTCTCTCTCTCTCTCTCTCTCTCTCTCTCTCT
>BFEA01000204.1:269822-288190 GCA_003427395.1 Chara braunii | reverse complement strand
GAGAGAGAGAGAGAGAGAGAGAGAGAGAGAGAGAGAGAGAGAGAGAGAGAGAGAGATGGAGAGAGAGGTGCGTACCTGGGAAGAGTTGAGGCCGCCATGATTTTTCATTAATAAATCCGAATTCTCATATAGTGTCCAGCTCGTGTCTCATGTGTCTTAGCTCGGTGTGATGAATTGCGAGCTTGAATGGGTTCACAACTTGGTGTAAATTGGATGAGACCATTTCAAGGACATCTATGGAGTCATTATTCAATGCTCATGCTACAGAAAAGGAATGGAGCAGCAAAGCAGCTAGAGAACTGAAAAAAAAAAAAAAAAAAAAAACCACACACACACACACACACACAGAACCTTACGGTTCTGGCTCCTTTCCATTCTGGGGAGCATCAGTCCGGTGCCTATTCCACCGGCAAGTCAAAAGGAATTACATCAGATCAGTTACTCACACATGCTCCTCCCCATTATGGTTGAGAGGCCCAAGCAGGCGGCATTGATTACTTCCCGTGGGAAGGATGTACCACCCCTCACCCCTGCCTGCCTAAGTTAGCCTAGAGGAATTTATAATATGAGATGATGATTAAATTGAATTACCAGCAGCATAGCAGTTATAGCACCCAACTGACTTCAGGAGATCAAGCCTCTTGATTTGTCTGCACGAGACCATTTCAAGGACATCTATGGAGACATTATTCAATGCGCATGCTACAGAAAAACAATGCAGGAGCAAAGCAGCTAGAGAACATTATAATATGATGATTAAATTGAATTACCAGCGGCAGAGCAGTTATAGCAACCAGATGACTTCAGCAGATCGAGCCTCTTGATTTGTCTGCACAACACGAGTGGTGTGGGACACATCAACAATGTGTTAACATGGTCACCGTACTGAGATCACATTAGTTGCACTAAGAAGGTGCATCTAGCTCTGCGAAGCTCAATACCAGCATGGGGGCCACATTCTATTAGTGTGAGAAGGTATGACCATGTACACAGGCTCGTGGCTATGTGGGTTGGAGGTAGTGTCGAGGTCCTCCGGGTCAACACTTGTCAAAAGAAGGCGGACAGGTTAAGGGTACAGCATCTCGGCCATTTAGGATTTATGGTGTACTGTTCAGGTTTGGTAAAACCTACTAAAACGCTTATAGCGCAAATCAAGTTAAGAAGCATAAACAGTACAGCGCAGGAGTAGACGAAGGGTGTGAGAGCAGACAGGCAAACCGAAAAAATGGTTGACGTGGTGTTGGAGGTCCAAGTGGAAAGGCGTGTGTCTCTGTGGCTGGTGGCAGGGGGCAGATTGTGCGGCCAACGAAGTATAGAGCTATATGCTCATTCTTGCAAGGGGAAAGATGTACAGAGATGTAAGTGCATTGTACATCGAGGGTTCAATTTATGCAGTGACCCCCGTACCTGCATCCTCCTCTGCATTTTTCCCCTGGTCTTTGTCATTTATGCCTTGTGTGGAGATGCAGGGTCTCCAACACCAGGAAATTGTGACTGGACTTGTTGCGCCCTCTACAGCTGCACGGCCAGATCAACAACAGCAACAAGCAGAGAAGAAAGGGACAGATCTGAAAACGTGAAGAACTGAACACACGAAACAGCAAGCTACTAATGAAGGTACAATCCTCAGATGAAAATACAAGAAAAGGAACTTAATTAGATGTAATAGGTATGATTTGGGCAGTGCAGGTTACAGGGCACGTTTAGCTGATGGGCGAAGGAAAGGAGGTTGCTGTCACTGGGGCAGAGACACTAGTTCCATGACGGGGCTGCAAACAGGGCATGCCATGACCTTCGTTTTTATGTCATTGTCTAAACCGGTTGTCGCACACTTCTGCCGTAGCAAGTCTTTCTTCCATCCTCTCCTGCGTCTCCTCCTCTTCGCCCCTCCTTCCCACACTCTCTCACCTTCTTTCCTCCTACCTCGTTGTCATCTTCTGGTTGGCGGAAAAGGATGGATATCGGACTTATGTGTGGTGTCAGATGTAACTGCCCGCACTTCGACCCAATCATGCATCTTTCTCCAGCCTTTTCTCTGCTCTCCCTCCCTGATCATCTCTTCACTCCTCATCTTGCATGCGATGCATGCTATAGATGCTGTGCATGTGATGTTCCTGCTCTCTATATGTTTCGGATAAGCAATGCCAAGTTGGTGTGCGGATTAGCTGGTCAAGTAGAGACATCCACAAAGCCTTAATGTGGTGACCACGAAACAAGCTGACAAGTTCGCTGTGACATACTGCAGGTACTCGAACACGCCCGGCAAGCTTCTGAGTGTGCGAGACAAGGGACTGTGTGCTCTAAGGTCAGTACAACGAGGAATTGGCTCGGGTTCAGAGCTGATGTGCTGTGGGATTCTGATGGGTGGCATGTGGACCTCGGAGGTTTTGTTTTGGTTCTAAAATCTCTGCTGAATTTTTTCCTCCCATTTTGCTGAGCCGATCTTTCTTTGCATGGTGATCAATGCATGAATGTTGTCAAGTTGGGTTGTCATTGTCTCGTGGTTGAGGTATGAATAAATGCGGTTCTTTCTTTCTCTTTTTTTTTTTTCACCCACACATGCCCCTTCTACTCTGGGATGCTTCGCTCTGGTTGCTTATCACAGGCAAGCATAAGCCGAGGGAAAACAAAGTTAAAAGCTGAAGAAGAGGAGAGAAAACCCAGGGTCGGCACCACGGCCTCTAGACAGCCAGCCGGCTTTCTTCCCTCCGTCAGTGGGATGGGTCCACGTTGTGATGAGTTGACCGCTTGTAGCTGGGAGACTCCCAGTGGAACCCAGGCGCTGCAAGCTTTTTCAACCCCAGCGCCACCCACCCATCTCTCTAGGGAACAGGAAAGATCCTCCCCTCAGAGGCTTCCATGACCCCCACCCTTCCCCCTATCCCTCTACTCCCCTCCCTCGTTGCCGTATACCCCTTCCCCTTGTACTGTATCCTACTGCCTGAACTTCTTGCATGGTCATCATCCTACTTCACAATGTATCAACTGCATCCCCTTTTGTGAACTTTACTGCAGGTTCTCAATATATGTCCCCAATGAGATTCCATTTAGTATCATGTTCTCCTGTTGTGAGCACCTATTATCTGCAGCCTCCCCCATCCTGTGGCCATGAGTTTTCTTCCCGCTTATGGATTAAAGATTACAGCTTACGTACATGTTGCAGAAGCCTGGGGCAGATTGGCCTGCATTTGTCCCCGTAGGCCAACTATTGATTACTCCCCTGTTGCCTTTGATACTCCTGCATCCCTGGGCATTGCTCGTTACCTTTCCTTGCTGCTGCACACTAATGCACTACACTACCCCTCGACTACTATCCACCTCCCCTATTAGCCCTATTACCTCTACACTACCTATACCTTTCCCTGTACACTACCTTCCCGCCCTTTTCATACACCATGTCATCCCTATTACCCCTGCGTTCTGGAATCCCCTTCCCCCTGCGCTGGTGGGTTAAGCAACTTCCCAAACCTGATCCCTTGTCCCTCAAGCCCGGGTGTGACCAAGACCGTGTGGGCCCCCCATGTACTCCACAATCCGTGTCCCGTACTGCCCTTCCTGGATTCGGGCAGCGATACTCCTGACTTCTTCATTCCGAGCACACCGGATAGGCCAAAGAAACGCCACCCTGACAGTCTCGGTTGCTTGGGCCAGAGCCCCCACAGTACCGCCCATGACTACAGGTCCGAAAAGAATCTGCGGTACATGCAGCTTTTGTCCAGTCTCTGAGCGAAGCGGGTGTATCCACCTCCTGCCGCCAATCCTCCCAAAACCCTCCAAGCTCTTGGAAGCTCACAAATAAGCGGGGCATATCCTCGTCCCCCGCCTGGCACAGTCCACGTGTTGTCTGCTTATGGCAGCTTTTAGCTGCCTGGCACTCGGACGTGGGAACAGCCAAATGCACAAGCATCATCGCTCTTCGGGGAGCGCCTAAACAGTCAACAGAACTGTTCCAACACCCTAGTGTCCCACTCCTCCCCCTGTTGACGGTGTATCCAGCCCCTCTTACCCCACTGCTAATGACGCTCAGCACAGACATCTGGCACCGGTAACTGTGCAAGGTACAAGACCTTGGTTGTTACCTGATGCTTTTGCCACACCGTCTTGAGGCTGCCTGGTGGCGGACATACCCAATGCCAGCGATTGAAATTCAAATCCTGTGCTGCAGTAGTAATCTTAAAGGGCCGCTGTCCCACAGTCCGTTTATCTCTCACTACTGCTATGTGATGCGCCAGCTTCCGGACCTGCGCTATCTTCCTCCTCCCCCCCCCCCCCCCTTCTCTTTTTTCCTTTTGTCTAATTTTGGGTGACCATCCGACGAGGCCTCTTTTTGTATTTTCATGGATGTAATATGTGAGACCCTCGGATCAATTTTAAAATTTGTCTTTTTGCAAATTCGGGAATTACATGGGAATTACGCGCGCCTTAGCAAGCGCGCTAGTAATTTGGGTCGACGGTTAGGAATTTCGGAATAAGCGGAATCTGACGTGTCCTTTCTTGCGCATGAATGTTCTCAACTTTGTCTTGGAAAGCTCTGGGAATTTTTGCAGAAATCTGAATAGGCATAGGACTTTCCCCCGTGCTCGCTCTGCCGCGCGGATATGGTACTTTTCAATTTGAATTAGCTGTAACTGTTCCGGTGCCCTTTTTGCCTTCGCGACGGCGCCATGCATACGAGCCTCCCCTCCCCGCTTCCCCCGCTGCCCTCGACACCCCCTTCTTCGCACCCATGTTCCTTCTCTCTCTGTAACCGTTTTCCATCTCCCCTTCGCCGTGCACGCCTTTTCTCTCCTTCTTGATCGTCTGAATCTTGGTTCCATTTCGCGCTATTCTTCACGCTCTTCTTGTTCCCGCTCTGATCCCCGCGCCGAAACACCCTGTTGACCACCTATCACTCCCTCTAGCCAAAGAGACGCGCCGTGTAAGAAGGAAATTCCTGATACACGACGATTCTGATTGGCCACAGCTGGGATCCAAAGGATCGACATGGCTTTCGTCGGGCAATCCTTGAGCCTTCTCCCAATCCTCCCTGTCTCAGTCCTAACCCTTCCTCACATCTATCTTCTTCTCCGCAGCTATAAATTTCGCAAGCGCTCCCGAAAATCTCTCTCTCGACTCATCAGCCCGCTTCTGGGAAGCTGTGGCTAGATGATATGCATGAAGGTGCGAGTCGAAAAGTCCCGACGAGCGGGCTGTAGTCTTGGCGCTCGGCATGCTGGATCGCCTGACGGACTGTGGGATCCGAGCAGGGTCGTGCAGAGGCTAAGTCGGCGGGGTGACGATCGCCATGGTGGATTGGCACGTGACGGCCGGGATCGTCAGTGCAAGTGAGACGTTTTGAGTCGGAAGTGAGTGAGTGCATGGCCTGGGGCTATGGTGGAACTTTATGGCAGAAGTGCTTTCTTTCCTTTTTGCTCCAAAATTTGTATCTTCGGATGTGAGTGTTGATCGCACGACTTTTAAGCCGGGACATCTCTGGACCAAATCGCCTGACATTCTGTGATTGCTTTCTACTCGTTCCTCCCTCCGGGTCTGCGTCCATACTCTCTCCCCTCCGGTCACGACATGTCTAATGGATGAATTATGGTAACCTTCCTTCTCTCACTTCAGTATGTGCATGCGATGAGTCGTGATCAGAGATCGTGTTGTAGCATGATTCCAGGAATGATTGGTTGGGCGACTGAATGATCGGGTTGCTTGGAGTGTCAGACGAATGATGCATGATTAAGACCTGTGCTCACCTTTGCTGCCATGTGGACTGACGGCCCCAACCCGACCGGGCGCCAACTCCCCGTGCCCCCGCCTCGCCCCTTTCCATACAACGAGGAAAGGACACGTGTAGGCGAGTGGGACGTACGAGAGGTCGTCGCCAAGATTGGTGGGCGTTACTACTTTCCTCCCGAGAACCGGTGCTTTGGATTCGTTGGTGCAGGTTTTGTTATCATCGATACGCATTTTCCGCCATATTTGTTGTTATTGCCCTTCAACGAACTGATCGCCGTCCCGTGGATGGCAGTGGAGCCTCATTGGCCTAACACTCTGTGCAGCGATTGTCGTCGCCTCGAGCGTTATCAGGCCAAGGGGTTCCACTATCGCACACGCGGCGAGGACGAACACAAAGAAAAGGCCACTCGGTTGAGGCCCTCCGCGTCGGACTCAGAGTTGTGTAACGAGCGCCGACGAGACCTCATCCGAAAACGGGATACCACATGTGTACCCGCCCCCTTTCACTCGAAACGAAGAGCGATGGCTCATTGGGAAGTCCAACGATACTTTTTGGATTGAATTTCTCATAGCTGCGAGCCCCGCGCGCACCTTTTCCTCCCTTTAAACCCGCACGGCGACGGACCTTCTTCTTACTACAGTCGGACCAACACGGGGGATTTCAGTTATGTCTGTGTCCCCGCACTCAATTTTCCAAAAATCCTTGGCACACCCCATCTTCGTTGTCCTTCCCAGGCCCCTTTCCACAAATCAAAACGCTCCGACCGGAAAGTAGCGCAGGGCGTGAGGTTGGTATCGGAGCCGACACGTGTCGGTTCTGACGTCAGTAAGACGAACTGGCGAGAGGAAGACCAGCCAACCGATCTAATCGGCTGAGTCCTCCGGTTACCTGACAAAGGTTTGCCGAAACTCAACCAGAGATGCCCATGGCTGATGCTAATGGAACGGCTCCTCGGGTGATGGTAAGCATCCCCGCCACCTTCCCATTTTACCCCAACCATACCCATCCCGAGGCATGGCTTGAAGCCATGCAAGCTTAAGGATATGGCGCAGAGGATCTCCCTCGCGTCATCACCCTTCTTCTCCGAAACACCGCTCATGATTGGTTTAGAAGACATAGGTGGGTAGATTGGGATACCTTCAAAAGAGCGTTCATCGCACGATTCGACGAAGTCAACGAGGATGTTGCGTGGTTCGTGTTGAAAACTCGACCGCAGGAACCCGGAGAGTTACTTCCCGATTTTGTGGACCAGTTTCAAACCGCGCTAGATAAATCGGGGCGAGAAGAAAACGCCGCTCGAGATTTGTTCATCGATCATCTCCGTAACCCAGTGCTGAAAGCAAAGCTGCAAAAGAAGGTTCCCCCTAAAACGAACCAACTACCAGTCATCATCGCCAAAGCACTCGAGCTCAACTTGATGGATACGCGCAAATACATCAGTCAGGGGGACGACGATATCTCGGATACGATACAGGATGTCGCCGCTAAACGGCGATGGTGGCTCAGAGCAGTGGGGCGATTCTACCCTCACCCCAATCACGACTATCAGGATGGACCCTCGCCATATCCCTCCCCTCATCTCCTGTCCTCTGTCTCTCCCCTCCCTCCTAAGATGGTGTCTGTGAACACCGTCATGCCCCAGGCTGCGCCAGTACCCATCACTAACCTGTATGTAGCCCAGATGATTCATGTTGCCACAACTAAACAATCTGAGTGGATGAACAATCTGATACAAATGCAGACTTCCTAGATGGGAACAGATCATGACGAAACTGATAAAAGCTAACTCGACTTCTCCGCGTCCCACTACTCCTTCGTATCTCATGCTGACTGCTCCTCTTGCCCCTGGCTAGGCACTTACAACTCAGAATCAGGTGGTCAATCTAGCAGGAAGGGTCGAATGCTACAACTGCAAGCAACCCGGACACTTTGCACGCGACTGCCCCCTGCCAAAGCGTAACCAACCCCCGCCGGCATCCACACCTATCGCCTTGAATCAGGGATGGGTAACCGCCCTATTAGAAGCCACGGGGGGAAGGGAATCTGACCCTCTCCCTACAGAGCCATCGACTGAACCCATCGCGTCCACTTCGGGATCATCTTCTGAAGCGGCCGATGTTGTTGATCCTACAGAGTACCTCCAACTAGCAGGACTAATCAGAGCAATCCGACCTGGCAAAGATGAATTCGAATTGGTGGAGCGCGGATTAGAACCCGGTCCTCAATTTCGAACAAGAGAGATCGACGTTCTTCATACGCTCAAACACTTGGATATCCGAGTCCCTGTCCCGGTGGGACAGCTACTGACTATATCGGAAGCAGCAAATGATAGACTTTTTCAACAATGTCAGAAAAACAAGAAACGTTTTACGTACCAACGCGTTCAGAGGATGCTGAAGAAAAAGAAGGACGATGAGGCAGAAATAGATTCGGAACCGATATCCACCTTAACCATGCCCGACGCACTCGAGACTGCTCGAGTCGCCATCATTTCATAGGCAGAGAAAGATCACTTCGGTCGAGTTCGATCTGTTACGTGGAAAAGTGCGGAGTGTGATTGCGAGGTACGGGGAAAACCGTTCAATGCTCTTGTTGACTATGAAACACCCGCGGACGCGTCCGCGGGCTCGATCTCGGATGGCGGCCGCATATGCAGCCGCGTCCACGGCCGTCCTGGTCCGCGTCGCGGACCCGATTTTACCAGAATACTCCTGAATTAAATAATAGGTAAAATATATATATATATATATATATAATATATATATATGGGGTTGTAGGGAATTTTAAGCCCTACAACCCCATTTTTTTTTTTATAGAATCCGACATTGTTTAGGATTTTTTAAAAATCAAAAACTAAATTGGATTTAAAGAAAATTAAAAATATATATATAAAGAAAAGGAGAATTTTTTTTTTGTCATTTTTTATCATGAAATATATGGTCCCTGAGTTGACCTGTATTTTTTTTCAGAAATGAATTTCTGCTTTTTGCAGGGGTATGAGGTGTTTTAAAAAAATGCAGATGAAGAATTTGAAAATAATAAGAAAACAAAAAAGGGGTTTGATTGATTGATTGTGAGTGAGTGTGTGTGTGTGTGTGTGTGTGTGTGTGTGTGTGTGTGTGTGTGTGTGTGTGTGTGTGTGTGTGTGTTTGCGGGCGCGTGGTGGGTGGCAGGGGGGTGCTGCGACCCCTCCCCCACCACTCAAGCAATCAATCAATCAATCAACCCCCCCACATAAAAATTAGTTTTTTTTTTTTTTTTTTTTTTTTGAGTGGGTGGGGCTAGGGATGCGCCGCCCCATGACGCTTTCCAAATCCTCAACCCCCCTCCCCACCGGCCGCCACGCGTACGCGAAGTGGCGCGTTCGCGGGGGTCGCAGACTCGGCCCCGGCCGTGGATCGGCCGCGCTTGTCCGCCGCCGAGGGTGTTTCGTAGCTTGTTGATACAGGATCGTCTGCGGTAGCAATATCTTTAGAAACCGTCGAAAAAACTGGACGATTGAATTCAATCCTTCCCTTACCTAGAAGGGACAACTACGTCTGTGCAGACGAAGAAAAGATGAACATAGTCGGAATTATTGAAAACGTAGCCGTCAAGGTAGGACGAGTACATGTCCTGGTTAACGCCTTAGTGATCGATGTACAGTCATACTTGGTGCTGTTGGATTGCCTTGGGCTATGGCTGTGGGTGCACGAATACATTTCAACTCCAAGCAGCTCGTCCTTACGCATACTGGAGGAAAGCCTCAAACAGTTCCGCTGCGAGTCTCCGCTCGATCACCAAGAAAGACCCCCGACCTCCCCTGGATAGGCATGGTACAAATCCTGAGCCCAGAAGACTCAGAAGAGTCGTCCGAAAGTAGTGACGCGGACCGACACCTGTCCGAGGATGACGAATATGATGAGCGAGATTACGACGAACTGCTAGGTTATATGCCTACTGAAAAGGAATGGAGTCAGCTAGTCGAACTGATCGGTCACGAAAGTAAAGAAGAGTTCTGAATAAATCCGACTACTACTAGGACATTTGATCTGGACAGAGAAGATAGCCAGACAGGCCCTGCGTTGCCTTTATCCCTGTGTGCACTAACGAAAGCTTAGATTTCAGTAACATCTCTCCTAGGAGAACCTATCCTGCAAGTTTCGGATATGGATGACCTCTTGGAACCCCCTCGAACCTTGTACGAGGGCTGCTTTCCTTATGAGAAGGGTATTAACAAATGAATCAGTATTTGGATTTTTCCGTCTCCCCGCCCAGGCCACTGCTCACGCAAAATGCTATGATCGCATTAATTAGGCAGGAGGCCGAAGCTCCGATCAATGATGTTCCCAATCTAATGCAGGAAATGACTGAGCTGACTAGGTTGGGAATAGCCGCAAGCACCACTGATCTCAAGACCGATGCCGAAATTAAGGAAACCGAAATGATTAGCCCGGCCGAATCACAGATGCTTGTACGGTTTTTTCGGTCCGCACCAGCAGCTCCATGTTCTCTAGCATAGAGGGGAGGCAACCGATAGAACTAGGGCAGACCGACGTACGGCTGGATCTTTTCGAACGGTCAACGATCACCTTACCTGGTCACGTTCCTCGTGAAATTCGTCAGTCGTTGATTGATGTATTGCATGGATATGCTGAGGTGTTGAGTGCGTATGATTGTGATATTGGGTTGTCAAGTGTGATTGAACACGTGATCCTCACAGGGGATCATCCACCAATTAGTTGTGCCCCCTATCGATAGTCTCCGACGCGACGACGAGCTGCGTTCGAGAGGGTGAAGGAGTTCGAAGCTAATGGGTGGATCGAGCCCGCCATTGGACCGTGGTCCTTCCCTGTGGTGATTGTACCGAAAAAGGAGGGAGGTATTCGTATATGTATTGATTATCGGAAGTTGAATAATATCACGATTAAAGACGGGTACCCCCTCCCCCGGATTGATGAGTTGTTGGATGCTATTGGTGGTGCTCGATTTTTCAGTAAGTTTTATGTTCGTCATGGATTCCACCATCTCCTAGTTCGAAAGGAAGATCGCCCGAAGACGGCCTTCGTTCTTTTCGAAGGGACTTGGCAATGGGTTCGATGCCCGATGGGAATCTGCAATATCCCAGCCACGTTTCAGCGTGCGATGAATATGACTTTTCAGAACTTCGTGCGAAAAACGAGGCTGGCGCAGAACATTATTAATTATTGTGTGATTGTATACATGGATGATATCCTTGTGTATTCGAATTCCTACGAAGGGCACGTGCAACACATTGAATGGACGCTGCACGCACTGAAGGATGGTGGATTCAAGGTGGCCCTCGAGAAATGTCAGTTTTTTCCCACGTGGTTACAGACAAGGGGTTGCAACCGGAACCGCGGAAGGTAGCTGTGGTGAAAGATGCACCGGTGCCGACGCCAGTCATACAAGTACGCGCCTTCTTGGGACTAGCCTTGTACTATCGGAGGTTTATCAAGGGATTTGCAGCAATCGCAGGACCACTCACAAACTTGCTGAAAAAAGAGCAGTCGTTGATTTGGACCCCGCATTGCGATCAGGCCTTTCGAGAACTTAAGGCGGCTCTGATCTCGGCTCCGGTCCTTATAAGACCGGACCCGGAAAAACCTTTTGTTCTCATCACCGATTGGCAGCCCGAGGCGATCTCAACGATCTTGGCCCTCGTGGGACCTGATGGCTTGGAACACGTGGTGGAATATGCGTCTAAATCGGTACCTTCCTGCAAGAGGAATTACTCTGCTCCAACAGGGGAATGCTACGCGGCCTTGTGGGGAATCAGTCACTTTCGGGCTTACTTATATGGTCGGAAGTTCACGTTCGTGACTGATCATGAAACACTGATGGCCCTGAAGAAGTCCAAGGACGACTGGGGTATGATTGGACGATGGGCTATCACGTTACAGAGCATGGAATTTGACATTCGTCATCGGAAGCACGAGAAACACGGCAACGCAGACAGGCTGACGCGGTTGCATTGACCCGGCAAGGTACCCAAGAATGAGGAAGTGACATCGTGGCAAGATCCGGAGCCAAAGAACGAGCCCCAGTACGGTGAGGTGGACATCCTTCTGAGAAATTAAGTGGACACGAGCCTCCTCTCCCTCTTCTCTCTCCCCCTCTCTCTTCTTTCCTCAAACCATGGCGACCTCTTCTTCTGCTCCCAACCCCATCGATTCCCCTCCTTCTCCGCATTTGGAATTTTTCGCCGATCTTCTGAACAAGTTCTGTTATTTTTGCATGTGTATTTCACAGGTTTATGGGGTAGACTGTTATCCCTTTGAATCGGGGTTCACTGACTGCGTGGACTGCGCCACGTGTGTTAATCGCGCACATGGCGCATGCATTCGATATCGAATGAGTAGTAAGGCGTGGAAATGCCCTCTGTGGCGAACGGATAAGCTCCCCATGGAAGTTCGATTCGAGGCCGCCATAACTGACGGCCCCGAATATGACGAAAAATATCGAAGGGCTGAAGTATGGACGGATAAAATATTGTTGGCTAAATTAGCGGGCAGACCATTGGACCATCTCACTAAGCATGACAGGCGTCGGCCAACCGAGAGGTCCCGAGATTATCGATGGATCAACGGTCATTCAAAAAAACGTAAAACAGACAGATCGGGATTTGTGGTTGACGGTTCCCCATCCCTTCCAGTGATATGACTGGACCAGATCGGCGCATGAGGAACAAGCCGCTCATTTTACGATACGTGTCACCGAAGCGACTATCGACCAAAATCGATGGTTCTGGTCTAACATCCGCGACGATGTGAGACACGTGGTCGCTAACTGTCTAGTCTGTGCTGCCGATCGTGCGCCCCTTTGTGGCCCAAACACGATAGTCCCAATGGAGGAAGAACGTCCTTTCCAACGAGTCAGTATGGATACAACAGATATTGACGTGTCATCTCGCCCCAATCGTTGTGAGTATTTTATTATCTTGGTGTTGTTCGACCACTTCTCCAAGTATATCGAAGTTTACCCCTGTAATATATGTACAGCCTCCGAAATAGCTACGTACATCGACCGATTCCTCAATACCCATCTAGATACAGAGGAGATCCTAACTGACAATGGGTCCGAATTCAAGGCCAAAGTAGAGGAATTACTGACGCGTCGTGGCGTTGCTCTCAAACACACTGCTCCCCATGTCTATCAGTCTAACGGGTTGGCCGAGAACGCTAACTGCATGATTAAGACCTCTCTTCGCCGGAACCTAGCGGCCACGACACGCGTCCTTGGCCCGAGATAGTGTATCAAATCATCGGGATCCATCAAGCGACCCCTCATGAATCTACTGGATTCACCCCTTTTTAGCTACGAACGAATAGTATCCCATGTTTCGACGATCGGAGTGCCACAAAAAACACTGAGAAAGGGGGAAGGGACAAGTGGTCGACCCTTAGGGCTAGGGCCAAACGATATGCGGAATTAATGGAAAAGGCTATCCCTAGACTAGCCCGGAAAAGGCAGAAAATGACCGAATTGGCCCACGGTAGGCAGGTCCGTAGTTACGAGGCCCGGAATGGGAATGCAGGCCCACAGCACCAGTATAAACTAAGGGACTGCTTCCGAGTAGTGGAACTCGGTCCTAACGGAGCCAATACTGTGCACATCGCACCTGAGACCGGCGCCAGCCATAGCTCTCTTCCTATCGTTCGCCATACCTCCTACCTTCGCCCTCTCCCTCCCTCTGAGGATCCTGCCTCGCCTTCGCCTTCTTCCTCTACCCAAGACGAGGATCTTGTTCCCTCCCCGTCGTCTGGCAATACTTCTCCTCGGTCTTCGCCATGAGTTTCACCATTGAACCGGCTCTTCCTCCACAACTTCTTCAGCCTCGACCTTCATTACAGTTTCGTCAAGTCACGCATCCTCGTCTCAGTCCCGATCTCCTCAGATTCGCACAGTTGTTCAGTCATCGGGCCTGGTACGCGGCCGTGGAGGTAACGATCTCAACGGAGTTGGGATCGGATTTCATCTTGGTGGAAGCCTCGGCGTTTGAGCGTTTTTCCCGGCCTACTCAGAGCGAAGTGGCAATGATCGTTGCTTTCAGTGGCGATCTATGCAGTATTGGCATCCAGTGGCGTGACGCGGTGGTCACAAGCCTCTACGAGTGGGGGCAGGCGTTGGTAGCGGATTGGCAGGAGCGGCTGGCTCGACCAGGTCGACGAGTGGTGGGAACCGAATGTATTGATACCTTTTCTCTTCGGACTAGCAACACTGATCCCCCTGCTCGGCCACTTCCTCCTCTTCGCCCTTACCCTTTGCTCAAATGAATCGCTTCTCTACCTTCTCTCTCCCTTCCGATCTTCCAACTCTCTGGCCATCTTGGGCCGATCCCCTTCTAACCTTGGAGATTCGCCCCACTCCGATCCCTCCCTTCCATCCTTCTTACATCCGCAAGTGGACTAAGTTTGCGACAGTCATCGTGTGCATGCTAACGGTGAAGTGCCACTGAGCGTGGTATTATAGCAATCGGGAGTTGGAGATCTATAACGAGATCTCACTAGTGCTAGCGCAAGCGTGGCCGGAGGAGGCGGAGACCTACGACACCTTAGTTGGACTCCGTTGTGGGGAGATCGCCGAAGGAGGCCGAGCAACTGTTGCCTACGAGATCCTCACGTTCCTATCTCAGCTTGTGGAAGATCTGCCAATGAGCATCATCTCCTTCAATCCAAGCGATCCTAGCCAAGCCGGGCCTGTCACTGTTGAGAGAACGTTGACGCCAACGGTAATTTGGGCAAACTGTACAGAGGATTTCGGCCAATACTTGTGTGATCACGATCCTACAGCTTGATGCTATTTGGACCTGAACGAGCTCGCGCTGGATAATTCCAATCTGAACGAGTTCTGGAACGCTCATCTGGCACACGGAGAGGTGCCGTCGGACGACGACCCAGGTCGCATAGCCACCGTGGGGCTGTCAGCGGAAGAAGAGTCGGAAGCCCGATCAACGACAAAGGAAGACGAGGAGGCATCGGCACCCGAGCCCCAGGAGGCTCCTCCGGCCCGAGCGCCACCTGGCGCACAAGGATCTGCCCTGAACCCCGAAGTCCCCTCCGACGCCTCCAGCCATCACGATGGCGTGAAATCCTTCCGCCAGCACCGCCGCTCTCGCTCACCATCACCTTCCTCCACCTCCGCCTCCGCGCTTCGTCCCCGTCCTCCTCCCCTCACGGGCGCTCCGTCCTCGTCCCATCTACCGCCGCCCTCTTGATTACCTTTCCTTTTCTCGTCTTCTCAATATCGAATTCCCCCTAACCTATCGCATATTCGCCAACCAACTCTTCTGCCACCACTTCGCTGTGTGACTCCTGTGCACAGTCTTTACACACCGCTACCCCTCCTTCCCTCTCAACATCCTTCTTTTCAGTGTCGCCTGGAGGCAATACAACCATATGGAGTTGTATTGCATCGTCTCCGCAACTTTCCCCGCGGTAGAGGATTATGAATCTCTACGCAATAATATTCTCCGGACTATCACAACCCTATATCCCGACTATCTCCTCTCCCTCTCTCGACCCAATCATAGATTACCTTGTGCGCACCGAATCGTCCACTTTGTCAACAGAAAAAATCCCAGAATTAAATAATAATTCTAGAGTAAAATTACATTCTAAACTTCAAATTTTCATTCCATCTGAAAAAATGTCATTCAAATTTTAAAATTTTCCGTCTTACTTGAAAACTTTCCTTCCAAGAATGGGGTATCCCTTCTTATTTGAACTACATGCTAGAGATGGAATGAACGTCTGGATGAGTTCATGAAATATTTTAATTGGAGTGTCATTTTAAGTAAGGATTTCCAGTCATAAATAGGTTAATTCAATCTAAATTAGACGATATTTGTTGTAGTAGAATGAAAGTCTAATTAAAATATTTCATAAACTCGTTCAGACTTTCATTCCATCTTGAACAAATAGATGTAGTTGGAAGGGAAAACTCATATTTAGACGGGAACTTATCAAATTAAATTGGAAATTTTAGAATTGGACAAACATTGGAATGATAATTTATAAATATGAAGGATTTTTTTTTATGGAATGTTTTTTCAACTTTCATGTCTCATGGGAATTTTTCTGTTGGTCGATCTCGGTGACGAAGCCTCCGACTTCTTTTCTCCCCTCCCAACCGAATGGCCTAGACCACTCCATCACCCTCTCCTCGTCGACTATCGCTGGTCGGATTTCCAGTAATGAAGCGGAACCGGGCAAGATTTGGCGGACCATGATGGCGTCACCTGGACGACCTCCGCCAATCAAGAAGCAAGGGGTGCACATGACAAGACTGGACGGTAGAGAATCTGCAAGCCAACGCGAATCGTGAAGATCCTGCAATTGAAGTTGGTGTCAACAATGGATTCTGGTCCGATCTAGTGCTGATACGAAATCCTGTCTGTTCTGATACGCTCGGTTCCTCGTTCATCCCTTCGCCCCCTTACTCCCTCCTCCGACATGTAAATTGGCTTTCGTGCATGCAATCAGGAGATTGCATAAGTTTGGAACCCCCTGAGTGTCACATATTGGACGCGCTAGCTTCTGGACCAGCACTATCTTCCTCCCCCTCCCCCCCGCCTTCTCTTTTTTCCATTTGTCGAATTTTGGGTGACCATCCGACGACTATGTATCACCCGCGGTCGTGACCGCGGGCCATTTGACCGCACGCGGTTGGCATCCCGACCGCAGCGGCCGGCGCTCGTGGCCAAGTGCGGTCGGAGAACCCCGACATTTAAATCCTGGGATAATAGGCCAAAAAATAAAATAAAAATATGGGGTAGTAGGTTTTTGTGCGCTCTACAACTGTATATTTTTAATTTTATTTTTTGACTTCTTTTTCGATTTTCAAAAAATGAAAAACAGAAATCCCTCAGGCAAAAGTTCTTCACTTTATTCTTTTAGTAAGAAAAATAAAGGATTTTGTTTGATTTTTATCTCAAATTCGGTAACGAATCTTGATATGACCCCAAGGCAAAAGTTGTTCAGTCTAGTTTTGGGCATAACATTTTTTTTTTTCAGATTTTTCAGAGTTTCTTGTTTTTCTTCTTCTTTTTTTTCATGACCGCGGTCATGACCACGGCCTCGCGGCCGAGACCACGGTCCGCGGTCGTGCCCGCGGCGGCTGCGACCGCACGGGACTGACGAGGCCTCTTTTTGTATTTTCATGGATGTAATATGTGAGACCCTTGGATCAATTTTTGAAAATTTGTCTTTTTGCAAATTCGGGAATTACATGGCAACGGATTGGTTGATCAATTTTTTCTTCAATTGCATTGCCCCCATCACCAAGGTAGCGTTGGACATGTCACTGATGAGGACAACGAAGCGCACACATCATTGTTAACGACCTTTCTCATTCCTAACCACCACAACTTCTGTTTCGAAAACCAATCAAGTGCAGGGTTGCACCGGTGCCGACCGCCGACCCTGACCGCCGACCGTTTTGTCCCGACCGGTCGGGGCCGACCGGTCGGCGGTCCGCCGACCAGTCAGAAAACAGGCATCCGATGCTTTTTTCTTTTTTCTGATTGCGCAGCCTTACTGCGCTTGCTGAGTACAGCCCAAATCCGCAGAGAAACGTTTTGGGATGGGGGAGGGGGATGGGGGGTTGGGGTTGGAGCATACCTGCGACGCAAAGTGTGCTGGTCACCGATGCAAAAAAAAAAAAGAAAAAAAAAAGAAAAGAAAAAACGGTTGTTATGTATGAGAACACGCAAAAGATATATATATATATATATATATATATATATATATATCGTCAAATAGAACACGCAAAAGATATATATATATATATATATATATATATATATAGAGAGAGAGAGAGAGAGAGAGAGTGAGGGGGAAAAATGTAAACAAATAGCTCCTTATTTATATTTATTTCAACCCCCCCGCGGGTTATTCGAGAGGGCCCTGCACACAATTAGCAAGGGTCACGTTGCCATGAATGAGGTCGTAGTCATAGCCATGTTGAAGGTATGGCACGCGGCACGCCAAGTATATATGCTGTTGATTCACTTTAAGGTCCGTGTTTCAGCAGTTATGGGACCACTGAGCACGCGAGTTTCTGGGCAATAGCAGGCCAACTCACCACGTGCTTTCAGGGCTTCCCTCCACCAAAAATGTGAAAAACTAGAATGAATCTTCTGCTAGAATATGGAACCGTGCGCCGCCATATGTTTTGTCTTTTGTGCAAGTGGTGACGAGTGAAGCAAGGCCCTTAGGGTCACTTGTCGTAGGAAAAGGAAACAAAAGAAAGAGAGAACTACGGTAGTAAGTAGTTGTAACTTGTAACCCATAACTGCTCGAAAGCAGACCTCAGTTCGGATCCAGAACATATATTGCTGGCCTGCTCGTCTGTCATACAAAATGTTGGGGTCCTCCGTGAAAAAGACTATTCAACAAGGAATACGTGGGCGCTATTTTTTTTTTTCCTGTGGGGAGGTGCACCATTGGCTACCTCATCCAGCCTTCTCCAAATTTTTTTTTATTTAGTGGGGTGCGTCGCATCACGTGCGCATGCATGCTTACACGTGCGTTATGCGCCGCACGTGCGGAGCTCGCGCGCACGCGATACGCCGCAGGTATGGGTTGGAGTATAGGCGGAGTATAGGGGGGGTTAATAAGGATGTTGGGGGCGGTTCGGGAGTGTT
>BFEA01000204.1:210252-225630 GCA_003427395.1 Chara braunii | reverse complement strand
GAGAGAGAGAGAGAGAGAGAGAGAGAGAGAGAGAGAGAGAGAGAGAGAGATTGTGGACGATTTCTACTGAGCTCAGCGATGGCGACCGCGGATTGAGCGACGGGAGACATGCCGTCGAGCTGGCTTCAGGTTTTCGTGACTCTTTTCTGTGGATCTACACGTGTGGGAGACAGGCAGTGATCCAAGACACACACACACACAGAGAGAGAGAGAGAGAGAGAGAGAGAGAGAGGACACCCAATCCTTCCCTTGGCCATCCCCTGTGAAGCAAATTCAAGCAATCAATGTTGTTTTCGCCTGGTACTCGCCCGTTTACTTTGGCGAGTGAATGGATGGTCCTGTTCTTGTTGAGGTCGTGCAATGGTGAAGCAATCTAGATTGGGAGCGCCCGTTGTCCATGTAAAAGACAATTAGTGGATTGTGTTTGTTTCTTCGTATGCAATGGGTTCATATCGTGGGACGATTTCATTTTGATGCAATGCGATTATCAAAGACCGACAACAGGACGAGACTATTGTTGGTGGCTGGGAAAGACTGGCGCTGCTGCAGCTGATCGACGACAGAATGGGCGCAGGTACTTGGAGTCTGCGAGGGCAAGGCTGTACCAGCCCCTCGTCACGGTGACGAGGGGTGGGCAGGCATTGCCAATGAGGGAAATCGGCGGTGCTAGCGCCGAGCAATGGCCAGTTGCTGCACCTCCCCCTACCCCACCCCCAAACCCACATTAGCGGTGTCTAATGGCCAATATTGTCGCTGCATAGCAACCAGCAACATCAGCCAAGGTCCTGACACTGCTGGCTTGGGGGCCCAGCGGGTTATCTCTAGCTGGTAGAACACCAAGCTTGCCCAGCCACGTACGTGAGGCGAATGGGGATTGAACCCACGACCTCCTGAATGCAACTTCTGTGCCTTAACAACTGAGCGGCTCGCAGGCGAGCAGAAGATGTTTCCTTTCAGGTTCGAGGGGCTGTTTGGACGGGCCGGGGGGGGGAGAACGGGTGAAAAAAGCGGCCTAGCTATAGCTCGGGGAGGTTGTGGGTTCAATCCCCATTGTCCTCACATATGAGCCTGGGCAAGCTTAGTGTTCTACCAGCTAGAGATAACCTGTTGGCCCCCAAGCCATCATTGGCAGGACCTTGGCCAATGTTGTTGGTTGCTCTGCAGCAACTATACTGGCCATTAGACATCGCTAATGTTGGGGGAGGTGCAGCGACTGGCCACAGTGCTCAGCACTAGCACCACCGGTTTCCCCATCGGCAATGCCCGCCCACCCCTCGTCACCATGATGAAAGGCTGGTACAGCCTTGCTCTCGCACCACTGCTGTGGTGCAAACCTACCCAGTGGGCTGGGGAGAGATCCGGGTTGGTTGGTGCTCCCCGTACTATACATAGACTACCGAGAGGATGAGATAGATGAGTACTAGCAAGAAGGTGGGAAAGATGAGAGAAGAATACGAGGCATGCTCCCGGCCGGGTAAAATGTGAGCGAAGGCGAAGCAGGACGACCCTGGTGGTCTCCACTTGAGCTGTGGGACTGTATGTGCCAAATGTGCCAAAGGTTTTCTTCAACAGCGGGCCTCGTCCCCTGCCCTTCTCCCCGCTGCCGATTGGCTGCGCTCCCACACCGTGCGCGGCACATGTGACTTTTCCCAAGATGACCCTTCGTTTGCGTAAGTTTTCCCAAGATTAACATAGTAAAGGCCAATAAGAAGCTGCTCACTGTGCTGCCTGCAATAGCAGATCAATTGGGAAAGCAGCAAGCAATCTCAGAATTCGAGGACCTCTGGCTCGACCCCCAGAGGAAGATGGCAGAGCTAAGTGATGAAGGGACATTGATATGGAAGAACTGGCTCGCCAAGGAAAAACACTGGCGGCTGAGACTGCTTGATTGCTTCCACACCCCGCTGCCGGGCGAGAATGCACATGCCTTGATAGTGGATCGTGCACTCGTAGGTGGTACTCAGACTAGCTCCCAACCTCTCCTCTCTCCCTCCCTACCCCAGCTTCCACTCCCTTTCTCTCAACCACCGCTTACCCCGCCTCCACCGTCGGCCCCATATCCTCCCTCTCCTTCGCCCCTCCTTCCCCGAACTGTTTATCCACTTAACCCCTCGTCGCCGCCCCCAACTTCCCAACCTCCCCTACCTCTAGCGAGCCCGCCACCGCCCCCCCCTTCCCCTGCCCCATCGGGGCCGATCTCCCTAACCTCGTCACCCCCCCTTCCCGTCGATCCCCCCTCACCTACCCCCCCACCTCCCTCTCACTACGAATGGTGCTTGGCCCCATAACTGTTATCCGGCCCGCAGCCCGGCGTCCAAGGCTCAAGTCACCAGGCCATGCACAACGGACAAGTAACACCGGTCCTCCACAATGGGTGACCACTCCGGATATGACAATGGCAGCCATGAAGATCTCCAACGTTCTCAGTTTCAGCAACAGGGCGAGATGCAGGAGGGTGGTAGCTGCCCAAGATGACAACAGAGGACCAGCGCTGCACGGCAGCAGACGAAGAAAGGGCCCATTTCCCCCAGCCGGAACAGGGGCCGGTGGGGGCCAAGGCCCGCTCTCTTCCATTCTGCAAGAACCTTCAAAACAGCCTGGCTGCCCCACGCCTTGGAGGGGACAGGCAACAGGCAACAATAAGGACAGGAAAGCCCGAGTACATGAGTCAGTTGTCTGATCACTGTCAGTCACGGGAATGTCTTGTAATATGAGGGACGCTGGACCCAGTTTCCAGCAGGTGCTGCTCCCCACCAATAGATGGAGCCTTCAATAGGGGGGCTGCTCATATCACCTCCCAAAGTGGTGGCCACGACTCGAAGTTTGGAAAAAAAAAAAAAAGATTAACCTTCGATTGACGAGACTTTGCACGCTTTCGACTGAGTAACTTTTCCCAAGATTAACCTTCGATTGCCGAGACTTTGTACGTTTTCGACTGGGCCTCACGAGTAGACTTCGTTTCGAGTACGCGCCGACTCCTGCCATCCGATTCGAACATCTCACGGCCGCAGAGTGGCCACTTTGAGAACACTCGAAAGGAAGAATACCGTCTTCACCCGAATAGAACGCCGGGTCATTATAGCTGCATCTGGACTGAAAGTTGTCCGAAATACAGCTAAAATGACCGGGCGTTCTATTTGCCTGCACACAGTAGTGGGCCGTAGCTCACGGTATCGGACGCCGAAATGAGAGCGGATCGACTACGATTTATTGTGTCGAGATACTGATCTTCAGTGAAGCGCGAGGAAGGTGCCATCACAACAACCGCAATGGCGACCGGTCTATCCGTCAGCGAGTCACCTCAAAGTCAAACCTCTCATGACTCAGTGTTCATCCATTTAGACGACATGCATTTGACTCCTCCGACGCTGCAATCGACTCAAAAGAGAGGTTGTCCAGTCCAGTTCGCTCACGAGACTAAGTGACGGACCAGATATGTCCGCCTAAACACCCGCAAGGCCTCCGGACGTACTACCACGTACGTGCTAAGTTGGGAGACATGATCATAGTTCCAGCAGCGGAGCAGGTGAATCAGTTGAATCAGTTGAAACCGCGATCGATACTGTCCATGTTGGTAGAGCATGACTGACAGCTCGTCCACAGACGGAAGGAAGGAGAAAGAGAACCAACGTGGGGCGCGCCGAAAGAGTACCAGCGAACATGAAGTCGGGAAAAACAGAGCGGTCTACCGCGAAGCAGAACGAGAGAGATTGTCACGGTACCCATCAGACGATAACAAGTAATCATCAACTCTTACGCGTCGAATCTAATAGATTCGAAATCGTTAAAAAACTGGAGCAATACCTGGGCTGGTTAGTCCGATGATAATACCTCAATACACAGAAAATTAGCGACCCCCGAAGCCTTATGACCTAAAAAAAAAAAACTAATAAAAGCATCATGACGTTGTGGATGAAGAAAACCCGTACGCAAACACTCTGCATTGCTTCAGAGGGCAAGTCTCCTTTCTTTGCACTGTGCGACAGCGTTCCCAAGTCATGAATATCACTTAATAATATATTAGTATAATATTACCACGTTCCAGAACTGTGGGACAGTACTCGTTCGCGCGCGACGCTGACCGTATCGAGAATTGGACCATGCAAACAACCGTGTTTCTTATGGCACTGATTGCAGTACATGTTCTGCTCCCCCACGAGGAACGCAGCCAGGTCATTCGTCTATCGACGTTCAGCGGAACGAATGACCCCCTTTCATTTGCGCAAGTAATAGAGGAAGCCTATATGATATTAATCCACAGAGGCGTCAAATCAATTCACCGATACCACACAACACTTGCGCCCATGCGAAGCTTTGTTATGACAGCAATCGCTCTCCACCTCAATCAAACCTTAAGACGGGAGGGGTCACGATTCGTCTATCAGCTGGACGAGCACAGCCACAGCCCTGCGAGTACAAGCAAACAGCTAGGACAAGAGAAGTCATCCTCGATTCGATTCGATATCTCGTCCATCGATCAGCAAAAGAGGCGTCAATGACGACTCATCCTGGTCACTAATAGAGCGACAAACACTCACAGCGGTAGCTTCCTGAACGCATGTCGTCGTGATTAAGGCCACGTACGTTCAGTATAGTCCGTGTGGCAGTTTGCGCGTAGCCCTTGTCTTCATTGAGGTGCATATAGAAATGTACCGAGAACGGTGGCAATCATTCAGATATAATTACGTGGCAGAACACATGGGAGCGCACCTAACAGGGGTTAAGTCACACTGATAAAGAACATGACGGCAAAGTCGCAATGGCGACCAAACTTGTGAGCTTTCTCGACAGGAGCGTAATAAAACAAAAGGGTTTGCGAAGGAAAACGTCACGTAAGTGTGCGGAAATACTGTATAGTAGAAACCATTTTTTTAACATTCGGTACTAATTAATTAGAGGAGTGAGATTACTCGAACATGATCAGTGCGACAGTGTGTGCACTCCGCGATGTCACAACCGCAAGCCTCCTGTTGTGCGACACTGCTCTAAGACGATCAGCGCGACAGTGCGACAGTTTGTGCATTCCGCGATGTCACATCCGCAAGCCTCCTGTTGTGCGACACTGCTCCAAGACGATCAGCGCGACAATTGATTCATTCCGGGATGTCACGCCCGCAAGCCCTCTGCTGTGCGACACTGCGACACTGATCGACGGTAACCCTCATTGTCCTCCGTGATGAGGCTACGGTAGTACTGTACCACTGAACGAGTCCCCAAACCAGCGCGATGAGTGAAGTCGTATAATGGTAGTCCGACTCATGGGGACACGAATGGATGCATACGTTTCACAGACCACCCATGACGAGAACATGCATTCATTTGCGACCCGATACCACATATATGGTACCAGTAGTGGTCCATCGTGATGTGCGACAATGATTCACTGTACGTCAAGGAGTAGACTATACTAGGGTGTCAGCTTGCTCAGACGATAGGGCGTCAGCTTGCTCAGACGATAGGGCGTCAGCTTGCACAGGCGATAGGGCGTCAGCTTGCTCAGACGATAGGGCGTCAGCTTGCTCAGACGATCGCTTCAAGAGAGAGTTCCTCTCGACTATAGGGTGTGAGCTTGCTCAGACGGTCGATTCAAGAGAGTTCTTCTCGAAGGCTACAACTCTGAACGACCTTTGCGGCCCATCATATGAAATGAGGCATTCGTGCTGACCAGCGAACGCGGCCATCTTCTTTCTCCTTTTCCATTTTGGAAAGTGAAAGAGAGAAAGGGGCAGGCGCCTAGAAATTTCCGATATGGAACAGAGCACGCTAAGAACTTAACCTGTAGGCTGACAATTCTAAATGCGTATCAATCAGCCAGCTGCGAGGTGAAATGCGGCGCAAATCATAACCCAAGAACATCGGGCGGTCAACTGCTCTTCTGTCAAACGGTTGACTTGAAAGAACAAAAACTTGAAAAAAAACGAAAGGTGCCTTGGAAATTCTCTTCCGACGATTTCTTATGCTGCTCTGTATTCCCTGCGACCGTAGCGTGGCTGTGTGCGTGCGTGCCTGCGTGTTCGCTAGCTCGTGCTGAGCCTGCCTCCATGTGCTGCGGCCGCAAGTCAGAACTGCTGGCAACCGTTCAGCACTTCTTCCCTGAGACACTCAAGTGAGCCCCCGGCATGACGCTTACAGATGGACTCCTGTCTTTCTGCGCGTACATGTGAGAGCCTGAGGACTGAGTGGCACTCTGTGCGTGTGTGTGTGTGTGTGTGTGTGTGTGTGTGTGTGTGTGCGTGTGTGTGTGTGTGTGTGTGAGAGAGAGAGAGAGNGAGAGAGAGAGAGAGAGAGAGAGAGAGAGAGAGAGAGAGAGAGAGAGAGAGAGCTCAATGCGCCATAGAAGACGGCAGGGGCAGGGGAGCTGCATACCAATGCGTTGAGCTAAGAACGATGCATTTTTCAGCTCCTAATGGTCTTTATCTTGGGTCCGCAGTTTCTGGGTTTTGCACATAATCGACAGGACTCGGGATCACCGTAGTCGCACGCACGCTTAGTTCTTCGTCATATGATTGAATTCATGATTGGAATGTAGAGCTTAATCGCAGACACTCACATAGATGCGCTCACTCCCGCCGAGAAAGACAGGCCACGGATACGGCACAGGAGGAGGACACTCCGTTATAGAGTGGTCGTCACCTTGACGCAAAGTCGCAATGTAGCTCACAAGTCGCTGAGTTCCTCAGCAAACTCTCCGCTCTCTCTTCTTACGTGCTCCTGCAGTTTGTAGGACCCTGATCGAGCGATATCCCTGTCCCGATGATTTTACGAGAATCTGGCGTGTGGGATTCAAATGACAGGTCACTACACCGTTGTGAAGACTCTGAGTGCGGTTGCAATCGTCTGACGCGGCGGGCGCGTGGAGATAACGATTAGAACAGCTCTCTCTCAACGAGCCATTGACGTTGGTAAGGTCTGTTCCGCTCCTTTCATATATCGCCCAGCTCAGCTTAGGCAGGATACAGCAAAGGCGAGCACTGATACCATGGGCGGAAATCAGTATCAGTATGGGACACCAGTTGATGGATGACGAATGCCACGCTGCGGGATGGGGTAGTTGACAAGAGAAGCGAAGCTGAGGACGAGGCAATACCTCAGCCTGATCTGTACGACCCCTCACCTACAGTCGCTTTCGCCCCGCCCTCCTCGATCTTGCCAATCTGGCGATGGCTGACTGGCGGAGATACTCCGCAGTAGGCAAGGGGGCCGCGAACGATGGGTGGGCAGCGAGAGAGGGGAGAGCCGAGCGGCAGCGCGAGCGCGCGGCGACGCGCGGGTCAGCCCGATGCACACCAGTCTGCACGTGTGTTGGTGCGTGCGTCACCGTTTAGCACTCGGCAAGGGCGGGATGGAGAACCAGGCGAGAGCGGGAACGGTAGCGGGAAGAAACGGGCACGCCGACGGCTCTTTCCTGTGTGCCCCATTTGCTGCCCCTTGCCGCGGCTCCGCCTCCATGCGTTCCCAAACATCCAACGGCCCCCTTCCTCGCTCGTGGGCCAGATGGCGGGTCGGTCCGTCCGCTCTGCTGGCCTCTCGCAACTCCCAAGTCGTGACGCAAAATTTTCACGAAGTTCAATAGAAATCCGGGGCCCCCGACGTGTGATCCAAAGAGCACACGTCGGCTGGGACTCGCCATGCGCACCGCCTGGTGCTCTTTCGCCGTTCCAGGTTTCCCTTCGTTCCGTTCCTTGCCCTCTGGGTCCCTCCTTATCGGCATTTATTTACAGCATTCCGCTATACGTTCTTGCCCTTCCCACCCCCCGAATGCTATAGGGACCACCTCTTGAGACAAAATTTTCTAAAGCAAGTTGGCAGCCCATCAGGGGTGCATTTTATTTTATATCCCTGAATTCGCAGCCCATCAAGGGTGCGTTTTATACCCCTGAATCAAATTTTCATCGTTTGGCCATACTGGTTGCCCGGTCAGGTCCAAACGGTAGTTGGAAGAGTGGTGAATTTGCCAGCGAGGCAATTCATGGGAAAGGACGGTTGTTGATTGTTCGCAGCCCGTCAGGGTTGCATTTTATACCCCTGAGACAAATTTTCGTTGTTTGGTCATACTAATTGTCCGTTCGGGTCCAAATGGTAGTTGGAAGGGTGGTGAATTTGCTGGGGAGGCAATTCATGGGGAACGGGCAGTTGTTGCTTGCAGAGGACCCATCGCTGCCCATAGGAGGCCGCGGAGGCCGCGATCCTTGAGTTCAACATTTCAAAATCAAAATGGCATGGGTCCACTTATTTCGAATAGATCAACCTCACGCCTGTGCTGTCTTCCGGTCGGAGTGATTGTCTACCGCATGGGCGCGGGGAACGCAGCCCTAAGGTAGCCACATCAATGAGACTAAGAGCTAACACTATATATATATATATATACACAGAGAGAGAGAGAGAGAGAGAGAGAGAGAGAGAGAGAGAGAGAGAGAGAGAGAGAGAGAGAGAGAGAGAGAGAGAGAGAGGCTGAATGGCAAAATTGAAATATGGGTCAAATTGCGGCCGCAATCTATTTCGCAGTTGGAATGATTTTTTAAAATTTATGTAGCATTTTTCCTGGAAAGATCACAACAAAATCTACGAGTACTTGAATTTTCAGGTTTTTTCACGCATTCTTTTGAGTGCGAAAACTCACTGAATTTGGAGTACGTTTTTAGTTGGCCCAGGCATGGCTGAGTGGCAAAAATGGAAAATGTGCCCAATCGGCACGACGATTATTTCCCAGTCTAAAAAAATGATTTTTTGTAAATGTTCTAATATTTTTCCTAGAAAGAACACGACCTCATCTATGGATTCTCAAAATTTCAGATTTTTCTGCGGGTTCCTCCGAGCCCAAAAACCGCCAAAGGTGCCTCTTGCAAAACGCCTGTTTTATTGCGCCTGACTTCCCTGTTTTGAGAAGACGGGCCTCAACGCCTGGGCCTAAGGGCCCTTTTGCAGTTCACATGCCCTCACTTCTTTTTGGGGTCCGCTTCTACCCGAGGACTGGTCCTTCATTTTTCCAAAAGTCCCGGTTCTACCAGAGCTAGCTGTAGGTAGTCCGCAATTTTGGCAAGGACTGGTCCCCTAAAATTTTTTGCCCCCTAAGAACCCACTTTGCGTCCTGGTCTCCCGCCGCCAAAAATGCAACGCCTTGACACAGACGCGGAAGCCCACTATACTGCAGCCTAAGGGCTGCAAATTAAAATGCGGAAAAGAGGCCCTGAAAAACAGCAAGATTGGGTGTGCCACGGATTTTTGGAAAATTGAGTGTGGAGACCCCAACAGAACAGGAATCTCCCGTGTGGTCCCAGTGTTAGCGAGAAATGATCATCGTCGCCTGGAAAAGGAAATGGGCGCGCGCAGTTTTCAAACGGCTGGCTAATCCAAAAAGTATCTTTGGACCTCCATGCGGGCTACTCGACGTCTTTTTGAGCGGAAAAGGCAGGGGTATTGCATGTGGGATCTCAGGCTCGATGTCGCTTGCTATAAAGCTCAGAATCCGACATAGAGGGTCGCACCGTTGTCGCTCTTTTCTTAAATTTGTCCTCGCTACGTGTCTAATGGTGGAACCCCCTTGCTTGGTAACGCTCAGTGCGGCGACAATCGCTTCCGAGAGTATTAGGCCAATGAGATGTCACTGGCCCCCACAGAATGACGATCAACTCATTGAAGGGTGATAACGAAGAATAAGGTAGAAAATGAGTATCAACAATCACAAATTCACCACCCACGAACCCATAAGATTTCATTTCGGGAGGGATGTAATATTGTCCTTTGATTTTTGCGACGGCTTCTCGTATGTCCCACTCGCATACACGTGGTCTTTCCTCGTTATACAAGAATGAGCCCTGTGGAGATATGGGAAGTCGGCGCACAGTTGGATCAGTATAGTCGGTTCACGTGGCATAAGCGGGTTAGTACCATTTGTCAACTCAATCCTCATCTGATCCGATAAAAAACGCAAGTGTTCAATATTCATTAAGCGGAGGGAGAAAAGAAGCAAGGATAAACCGAAATTAATCCTTCGTAGAAAAAAAATTGCACCAACACGACATCACTTCCGAGTCATGAGAGCAAAATTTCAGTCTTTCAAAGAAGGGTTTCCCTCCCAACTTTTTTTTTTTTTTGGCTTCCCTCCCAACTTAATTATATGCTCGGCTGAGTTCACCCGGTGAAACTTCGAACATCATAAATAAGTGAGGGCAGAAGCTCACAGACACATTGATCACTACCATGAACACATATCGTTCATCAACAAAAATGGGGGGGAAAGAGAGAGAGAGAGAGAGAGAGAGAGAGAGAGAGAGAGAGAGAGAGAGAGAGAGAGAGAGAGTTTGGGTGACTAGACCTCGCTAGCCTCTTAAATTAAATTCTCGCTCTTGCGAGATCCGATCGGGGAAAAGAGGACGAGCAGGGTGGTGACTCAGATGCAGACAGAAGCAAAGAGAACGCTTCACTATCCAATCATTCATAGAGGGAGAGAGAGAAAGGAGTCAAAGAGCGAGAGTGTTGACGGAGTTGTAGCTTGACCAAAGAAAGGGACTAAAGAGAAAGACAAAGTTACAAACACACAAGTGTATTTAAGAAAAACGGAGTTTCGCCATGAACTTAGCTTCCAAAATAAGAGAAAAATGAAGAACAAGGCGCGCAAGCCTTATGCTCTCACACCATGGGCCAAGGTCATGCAACCACAGGCCAACACGCACCCCTTCCTTGCGTAGGCACTGACGATCCCAACCGCCACGTACCAACCTCCATACCACGACGATTGTCACCCCGCTAACTTAATTTCTACACCGACTTGCCCAGATCCCGCAGTCTGTCACGGCCACCCGACGCACAACCTCGCAAAACTACAGTTTGTTCATCATTACTTTTTTACTCACCAATTCTCACATCATCGAGCCACTACTTCCCTGAAGTTGCCAAATGGGTTGAGAGAGAGATTCTCGGATGTGCTTGCAGGTTTTATAGTTGCGGGTAGGAAGACGGAAGACAGGAGGGAGGAAAGGAGAAAAGGTAAAAGAGAGAAAGGAGAGGAGAAGGATTAATCGCCTTGGGAAGCCATGTCGATCCGTGGAAGTTCTTCGCGGCCAATCAGATTACAACGGAAGGGATTAATCCTCCTTACACATTGTCGTTTAACGGCTCAAAGGCTCTGAGAGAGGATCAATAGAGACTTCATGTACAAAGACGAAGGCAGGAAGGGGCACGAGGCGAAGAATGGTCCGGCGCGGGGCGAAGATTCAGATGGAGGGAGGGAAAGGGAAGGAAGGGGATGAAAAACAATTACGGGTTAGAAAAGGAGGAGCCGAAGAAGAGTGAAGATAGTCTGAGATGTAGCAGGAGGCGAGGGAGACTTGTATACATGGCGCTAACATAGAAACGAAAAGGCACCGAAACAGTTATGCATGATGCCAGTTACGAACGAAACTAACTCCTAGAACTAATTCAAGATTGAAAATTTCGAAAGCAATATCCGGGCGTAAATTCCGGCGAGCGAATTTCCACATTCGTTCTTATTCCTACATCAAATTTCTGGGGTTTCCTGGGACGATTTTGGGGACGCTCATGCACAAGAAAGGACCCATCGTCGGGAAGTGCGCCCACGAGTTCTGGAAATTCCCAATTGCCGAGCAAAATTCCTAGCGCGTTCACTAAGGCGCATGCGATTCCTACGTAAAGTTGAAGAGAAGCAAAATTATGAAAATCCTAAAAAGAGAACGAAAAGATTCGGTTATTGATTTCATGCATTACCCGCGAGCCTGCTAGTGGCCGAAGAAAAAAGGAATAGTGGAAAACATGACTTCATAAGTTCGTTCAAGCATTGAAGTTGGCGCGTCACATACTATGTGACATTCACGGGGTTGCAAAATTATGCGATCTCCTGATTGCATGCATGAAGGATTGTGAAAGCTTAGTCTACACAGAGAAAAATAGAAAAGGAGAGATAGGAGAGAGAGAAGAGGGAAAGAAGTGGAAAAGGAAGATGCGTATCAACAAGCAGAGGAAACATGTAACAACTCATTCAAGTCACGGTCGATGCTGATATGTTGACGCCAACTTCACTTGCAACATCCTCACGAGGCTGCTGCCATCATGCCTTGGTGACAATCTTTCATACCCACGGAGAGGATCGAGATCTCGAGTGTCTGGTTGTCTTCAAGGTGACACCTATCATGTCGTAGGGGTTCGCGAGAGGTACGGCTGACGCACTCGGGTGGAGTGGCGAAAACTCCCTCGCGAAAACATCCTGCAAAATCATGTGTGGCCGGCAAGGTCCCCCTGCGGGATGGACGCGCTCGACAACGCCATAGCTCCAACTTTGTCTTCGGGACGGTCGCACCTGCATCCAGGCGGCTCCTTTCTGCAGGTTAGTACTTGTCATACATGTAGTGTGTGAGGAGAGAGAGCGGATTGCTTCTTCTTCTTCTTTCCATCTCTCTGATCTCCATCGCCCTTCCTCTTTCCCTCCAGGGCTTCTTCTTATTCTCCTTCTACTGTGTGTGTGTGTGTGATAGATAGATAGATAGATAGATAGATAGATAGATAGATAGATAGATAGATAGATAGATAGATAGATAGATAGATAGATAGATAGAKAGAKAGAGAGAGAGAGAGAGAGAGAGAGAGAGAGAGAGAGAGAGAGAGAGAGAAAGAAAGAGAGAGAGTGTGTTAGTTGACATTGAGACTTTATGACAATCGGGCATGGCCCAGTTCAATGACATTGGGACTTGACATTGTATGAGCAGCAACATTGGGGATACATTGGAGACTGGGTTCATCAGGCTATGGTGGTTGATCCTCCCTATCTCCCTTTTCCCCCTTCGTCTCTCCTCCCTCTTTCGTCTGTGTCTGACTGGACTCAGCGCTCCCCTCTATGCGGCGATGATGTGTATTGTCAGGTCATGTCATTATCCATGTTGAGTCAAATCTTGGCATTGCAGTCTTCCGCTGTGTTGTTTTTGTATTGTCCCTGAGAGGCGTCTCTCGGTTCTGATCTATGTGTTATGATCCTGGCCAATTTCGTAGTACAAAGTCATGAGAAAGCACAATATCATCCAATTGCAAAAGAAATGAATGAACTTAAGAAGAGAGAGAGGGAAAGACGAAGACGAAGAAAAAGAAGAAGAAGAAGAAGAAAGAAAAACGAAAAGGAAGATGTACGCCAGCAAACCGATGATAATTCTCTTCTTCTCGCCAACCACTCTCCTGAGTCTCCTCCTCCTTTTCTCGTGCCCTCTATATTTCACAATAAATAATAATCATAATGTTGAATGGCTGAGCCAAAATCAATGTCTGAATCCCTCTCCTACTGCAGGTACAACATGAGGTCCACCATAGCCATGGCCACCTTTCTCCTTCCTCTACCTAAAGGTTGAGGCTATGGCGGGCTGCTATGGCCTTGATCTGATGTGCAAACGACAACTCAAAGTAACTATGGCTTCTCCGGCTCAGGCCGCCATGCCTGACTCTGCCTTGAAGCTTCTTGACGTAGCTCTACCCCAATGGGGCCTTCCAGATGCAGCACCCACCAGTGTGATGAAGATGATGTCCACCATAGCCAGGTATGTACCTTTTGCGCTCCCCTTTCCTAGTTCTCCTCTTCCTCCTCCTCAAGCCCGAGCTCCTATGGGACGCTGGACCCGGTTTCCAGCGCAATAGCGTCACTTTCGTTCAGTCAATATCAAATTTCAGCAGATCGCAGTGCAGGTCCTTTCAGCCTTTTTCAACCCTTTTCTGTTGTCTCAGCCTTTTTCAAATACATGCTATTGCAGACAATAGGCGCCAGGAGGAGAGTAGGGGATGGCAGAGGCTAGGGGATGGAGGGAGTCTACATTGGTGCCCCCCGGTGTTTCTCCGCCCAATACCCGACCCTGCTGCAGGATAGGTTGGATATGGGACCCCGGACCCGGTTTCCAGCACAATGGCGCCACCTTCAAGAGGAACTGTTTTATAAAGATGTATTTAAGGGACGCTGGACCCGGTTTCCAGCAGGTGTTGCTCCCCACCAATAGATGGAGCGGCCCGCCAGGCAAAGCCTCAATCCCGGTGGTTCTCTTACCACCACCAGAATAGAGGCCTTGCATAAGGGCCTTTGCCCAAAAAAAAAAAAAAAAAAAAAAACTCGAGCTCCTCCACCATAACCACGGTTGGGAGTTGGGCACTCCTCTTCCCCACAAGCGCTGCCCCACCAGCGCTCGAGCCGCATGACTCCCAACTTGCATGCTGCAAATGAGGAGGAACACTTCGCTCCTCCTTGAGATATAGCGGCCTGTTTGCCTCTTGGGCGGTGACTTTCCAGGCCTCCTCCCGTTCGGAGGGAAACATCATTGCAGACTCTGATATTGCCCGTACGGGCCCTAGACTCAGACTACTTGGACTGATACCCACCTAGACCTAGCCTACAACTACTGGGCCTCTAAAAATGTCAACTTTCGTCTTCTTCTGCTCGGCCTCGAGTACCCGACCAATCTACCACTACTTGGTGTGGTACCGGCCTACCTACTACTTGAGTGTTTTTCCCTGATGTGATAAGCTCAGACCCGTACCTCGCAGCTTCCCGTATCCCTGAGGAAAAATCCCTCGGAAGCCCCAAGGCACGGACGCGGACAAACATGGGTTTTTCTTTCTTTTTGTTTTTCCTTTTCTTTTTGAAACGGCTTTTTCATTTTGTTTGGTTAATAACTCCTGCGCGGGCGAATAGCGGCCATGGTAAACGGGGGCCGTTGGGACTTTTTGAATTTTTACGCACGCACGCCTAAGCTCCGATTTCTTCGCACGTCTCGCATCCCCGTTTCTTGCTTTGCATCCCCGCGCCATCTTCCCTTCTTGCTGCCCACATTTTCCCCATGCCGGACTCTTCGTCTTCCCCTCCGCCCAGCTCGATCCTTACCCCGCGAAGTGATTGGCCGTGTAGTTCGGATGCTCGGATCAATGTGGAGAGCGGGAAACCGCGCGCCACTTGAACGGACACCCCAATCACGTAGGACCATGCCATCCTGCGGGTCGAACCCTCTAACTCCCCACCTTCCTCCTGTCCTGCTCATCTACAACCTGCGCTGCCCGCACCTCGCGCTGATAACCCGCCGCCTCCCACGCTATAAATTCGCGCAACCCTCTCCTTTCCTCCTCTTTGATCTCGGCTGCAATGCTGCGTGAGCTATGCGCGAGAGTCCGTGGCGCCGAACAGGCTTGACGAGCCCAAGGACGGGCGGAGTGACGACGTGGGGTGGACCCGCGATAGTCTCGGGGCGAAGCAGTCGGAGGGACTGAGCAGTGGTGGGGATTGGACGCCGGCTGCAGCAAGGCCTTGTGGCTATGGTGGTCGGTGGTCTTGGGGAGTTTTGAAGGCTGCGCCTGGGGGCGGCAACTAATTGAAATTTTTGTGTACAAGAAGGACTCGCTTTT
>BFEA01000204.1:199434-209782 GCA_003427395.1 Chara braunii | reverse complement strand
CCCGCAAGGGGAGAAAGCTTAAAGTTCATCATCTTCCCTCGACGCACCCACTTTTGAGAGAGAAGAATTGCGTCGATTGTTGTATGGATTCGGTGTTGGTTCGGATGACCGGGAACGCGGGATCTTGCCCGTGCTCATCGCGTACCTCCGACCGTCCCATCTCGCTACCGACCTTCCCCATCACAGATGACGACAGCGTCTACTGCGATGCGGACGTACGGCGCGCGCTGAGGAGCAAGTATGTTGGCAAGACCCGCCTCGGGCGTGTGATAAAAGGGGGAACGGGTTTATCCTGATTGATCGTTTTGATTCCCCGACTCTAATATTGCCTTACACGGGTTTAACGGTGTTGCCCTGGTCGGCCGCTCACGCCGCGTGGCGGCTGCAGTTTGATTGTCGCTGGTGTCGCCAGGGGGACTCATGTTCTTGGCGACGACTGGTCCTGGGTTACGAGGGAGCGACACGTTTCCCCGAGCTTTCCCGTAGTGCGGGGGCGCTGCCCGCGCAATTTCGAATTCAGATGTCGGCGAGTCCTCCCGCCGCTGTACCCTCGCGGAAACTTTCGCGCGGACTTTGTGAGTCCGACGCCGAGGCTTGACGACAGAAAAAATCCCACGACAAATGAAAGTTGAAAAAACATTCTAAAAAAAAAAAGCCTTCAAATTTTTAAATTATCATTTCAATGTTCCAATTCTAAAATTTTCAGTTTTATTTGATAGGTTCCCGTCTAAATATGAATTTTCCCTTCTAACTACATCTATTTTTTCAAGATGGAATGAAAGTGTGGACGAGTTTATGAAATATTTTAATTGAACTTCCATTTTGCTATAACAAATATCTTCTAATTTAGATTGGATTAACCTATTTATGACTGAAAATCTTTACTTAGAATGACAATCCAATTAAAATATTTCATGAACTCGTCCAGACTTTCATTCCATCTCTAGCATGCAGTTCAAATAAGAAGGGATACCCCATTCTTGGAAGGAAAGTTTTCAAGTAAGAAGGAAAATTTTAAAATTGGAATGACATTTTTCAAAATGAAAAGAAAATTTGAAATTTAGAACATAATTTTAATATAGAATGAGTATTTAATTCTATGAATTTTTTCTATTGGAAGGCCTCGAACCAACCACCTCCACAGCAAAGACCAGAGGGTTCGGCCACTTTGTGAGGCCGATGATGAGGCCTGAAAGCTTCGAACCCGCCACCTATCCCCCAAACCCCTGACGGCCAAAGTTTTGTCCTCCTCCACCATGGGCCCCCTCCCCTCCCCCCCCTTGATGCCTTTTTCCGTCCCGATGCATGACGGAAGTTCATTTTTGCGGAACCCTTTTTGATTTTATCGTTTCGGAGTGATCCGACCCCCACGGGACTCCGCGACGACAGTTCGACTCCGGGGAAAACCTCTGGCACGAAACGAGGGTCTCCCGTTCCGTCCGAGAGACTCAACCCTTACGGCCAAAAATCCTCGGCCACGCCCCTTCTAGAACTCTGATCGGCGACCCCGTACGGGAAGCCGCGAGGGCGCGAGGTTGGTATCAGAGCTGATTCGTTTCGGCTCCGAGGTTTTCCTATGACGATTACCCTGTTTTAAAGTTCTTCTTTTCCTTTTTTATCCTTTTATTAGATTTTTTGCATTTTTGAGTAGGCTGGCTCCCCGTCGACGGAGGCCCGCGAATAGCAATCAGAACCGAGCGAGAGGCCGGGCTCGAAACCCGCCTCCCGCGATGGTGGAAACCGGAATTGGGGGTGAAAACGACGGTGACAACCATGCGGGCATGGCCAATCATCCCCTGTACTTTGTACCTCCTCCTTTCGAAGTTCCCATTTTCTCCAAAGATGACACCGACCCTCGTACCTGGCTAGCGGCCTTGAAAGCCCAGGGCTGGTCGGATCAGTTGCTCCGAGAACGAATTCCCGGAAGGTTAGCCAGAACCGCTTTTGAGTGGTATGGACATAACCCCTTCACTAATTGGGCAGCCTTCCAGAGAAAATTTCTTGATAGATCTGATCACATCGCACCGGGTCAATGCCTCCATTTAATAAACGAATACACGCAGCAGCCTCGGGAGACCTTGGCCAGATATGCTGAATGTTTTACGTACTTAGTCGAACGGTCCGGGGTGGACGAGAAAATGGTACGGACTGATTTTGTTAGAGGACTGTCAGATTCTTGTCTGCGGAAAAAGATCCGCAAGAAACGCAACCCTATAGAACATACCCTGACGGAGCTAATTCAGTACGCAATTAAGTACGGGAAAGAAAATTACGATGTGGGCCTGGACTCAGAATCCGATGAAGATGACCCTTCGGGTGTTCGACGCAATAGCTACTCCGCTACGGCACGAATGTTCGAAGATCGCTTCGGGTTGGGTCCAGAAAAAAAAGGCGTGGATCAGAAAGCTTCTTCCTCTGCTTCGGCCCCCCGTCGCCCTAGTCAAGCACAAGGAGGCCGGGGTGAGGAAGAAGTGTCCATGAAAGAGGTCGCGGCACAATTAGTTCCGGTAGTGGCCCCGTTGACGGAGTTTGTTCAGGGCCTGCAGCGGCAACGCCTAGCTGCCGCACAACGGCAACAAGCGGCTATGGCCGCCGGAGCCCCAATGATAAGACCGGCCGTGGCCGGGGCTGTCTAGTCCCTATGCTGTTATAACTGCAATCAGCCAGGTCACCTTGCGAAAGATTGCCCGAAACCTCGAGCTCAGGGTGGGCCCGCTGGGCCTTCCCAAATCCCGCTGGCTGCTCCAACCGCTGCAGGACAGGGGAGGGTGGCCACGGTGATGGATATCGGGGCAACGGAAATGGTGACCCCTGCGGCCACCGAGATAGGGCCCAATGAATACATGGCTGCGACTTTGTTCGAACCCGGGACCATCGGAGTGATACGTCACGTCCAACGAATTACCGAGGAAAGCGACCTCGGGCCGTGGCAACCAGGGTTCGAAGACCTTGCGACGCCTGGCCCTGAATACAAGGATGGCCATATCGACGTATTGGATGCCTTGAAGGCTCTGGATCTTCGGATCGCCGTCCCTATTCCCTATCTGCTAACCATTTCCGAAGCGGCTAACGAAAAGTTGATCGAATGGTGCCTCAAAAACAGGCGCCGATTCGAGGAAAGTCGAAAGGGCAAAAAGCCGGTCCTACGGGACCTACCCACAAACGAGGAGTCGCAGCCCTCGACCTCAAAGGTGCACGAAGCCGACCGGATAGGAATCATCCAGGCCGTAGACTCTGCCTCGGAAAAACCCGAGGTATTCCTCCGAGCCTATCCTATAACCTGGAAAAGCGTTGAGTGTGACTGCGAGGTCTGGGGAAACCCCTCGGCCGCCATCCTAGACTCGGGATCGTCGGCGGTCGCCATTTCTTGGAGATTGACGAAATAGTTGGGAAGGGAAGGACAGGTTCAGCCCCTCCAACCGGATGAGCTGTATATATCCGCTACGGAAGACAGTATTCATTGTAAAGGGCGAATAACGAACGTGCCTATACGGGTGGGGCGGGTGCATTGTTTGTGCGACGTGATCGTGCTGGATGTACAGGCGTATGATGTTCTGCTAGGCATTCCATGGCAGGCAGCGGTTGGAGCGCGAATGCACTTTGACAGCTGTACGGTGGTGCTCACATCGGCCCACCCTAAGCCCCAAACGATACCAATGAGACTGGCGGTGCGTATGCACACCCAGCCGGCGCCTTGACTCACCACGAAAGCCCATCAAATCAACATGATCCGACGCCTATCACCAGGCGAAAATGAACCATCGACGGAAACTGACGAGGCTGATGCACTCGACCGATATCCGATCCGAGTTCAGGATCGGTGGCGCCAGTCTTGGCGGCGAGAACCACTGAAAATAGTTCGGAGCGAGTCCAACCGGTCGCACGCGTTCTCGTCCGTGGTGCAGGGGGAACCCCTGCTGAGGGTGTCCCGAATAGCAGGCCTTTCGGAACCCCCTGCGTCCTTATATCTCAAGACGGATCCCCTACCTGAACGATTTACCGAGCTGAGGGGGCTGTGCGATTTATCTTTTCGACCTCCACAGCCCCTGCTCACGAATGAGAAAGCCGCGATACTTTTGAAAGAAGGGGTGTCGTTTCAACCCCGAACAAGGGAATATCGGTGGGGACCGAGGGAACTGGCGCAGGCCTTTTCGGTAGAACCCTCAGCCGAACCCGAACGGGATAGTGATAGTGACATGGAAAGCGAGTCGATGAGCCCGGCGGACAATCAACTAATTGCGACTGTCCTTTCGGCGAAAACCGACAACTCTTTGTTTGGGGCCTCGCCCGATGCCAACGTGGCGGTCCCCACGGTTACGACGATGGTCTCCCTTCCTGGGGGAACCGTAGAAGTTCAGTTACCAGCCCGTGTTCCGAATGAATACCGACGCCCCCTCCTGGCAGTATACGGGCCTATCCTGAGGCCGTCAGTATTCAGGACCACGACATAGGGCTAACCCCTTTGATACAGCACGCGATTGATACCGGGGATCACGCCCCGATACATTGCCGACCGTACCGATATTCCCTTAAAGAAAGACAACTGGAGTTGGAAAGGGTATGGGAATTCGAGCGGTTGGGATGGGTCGAACCATCGCTGGGACCGTAGTCTTTTCCTGTGGTCCTCGTGCCAAAACGAAATGGTTCGGTCCGGGTATGTATTGACTACCGGAAATTGAACGCCATTACTACCAAAGATGTGTATCCCTTGCCACGAATCGATGATTTGTTAGATGCTATCAGAACCGCTAGAGTCTTTTCCAAGTTCGATATCCGACACGGTTTTCACTACGTCGCAGTCCGACCGGAGGACCGACCCAAAACCGCTTTTGTCCTATTTGAGGGCACGTGGCAATGGCTCCGGTGTCCCATGGGTATTTGTAACGCCCCTGCAATGTTTCAGCAGGCCATGAATATGGCCTTTGCTAAGTTCGTTAACAAAACCCGACTAACCCAGCCCCTAATCAATTTCTGCGTGATTGTATACATGGATGATATTTTGGTCTTATCAAAAACACACGAGTACTACGTGGAACACATTGAGTGGGTTTTGCATGCACTAAAAGATGCGGGGTTCAAAAGCGAGTTCTTCTTGTCGGAGATCTCATTCTTGGGGTACATCGTCACGGTCGATGGACTAAAACCGGATCCGAGGAAGGTGGCAGCAGTTCAAGATGCCCCGTCGCCGGTCACGCTCACCTTGGTTTGGGCTTTTCTAGGGCTGGCATCCTATTACTGACGCTTCATCAAGGGGTTCACCGGCATAGCGAAGCCCCTCACGAACCTGCTGAAGAAAGAGGAACAACTGATCTGGACGCCGGAATGCGAAGCGGCGTTTCAGGCGTTGAAGGAGGCTCTGACATCTGCTCCTGTGTTGGCGCGCCCCGACCCGACAAGACCGTTCGCACTGTACACAGACTGGCAGCCTCAGGCGATATCGGCGGTGCTGACTCAGCACGGCAAGGACAGAGGGAGCACGTTATTGAGTATGCGTCCAAGACGCTGAGGCAGGCGCAGGCTAATTACGAAGCATGCAAAGGCGAGTGCCTGGCGGTGGTGTGGGGGATTCAGCACTTCCGACCGTATCTGTACGGCCAGAAATTCGTGCTGGTAACGGATCATCAGCCGCTGCTGTCCCTACGCAACAACACGGACTACACGGGGACGCTGGGCAGGTGGGCGGTGTGTCTGCAAGACTATGACTTCGACATCCGCCACCGTGCCACGCGGCAACATGGTAACGCCGATGGATTAACGCGCCTTCTGCCGCCCAACATGTGTCCCACCAACGAGCGACTCATTCCATGGAGGCCAGAAGTCGAGGCGACGAAACCTCACTACGGGGAGCTACACATGCTGGGTAAGGACGACGCCTAAGTCCGGAATGGAGGTTTCATCGAAAATGGCCGACGCTATCTCTCTACCCTCATCCAACTCCCTCACTCCCTCGTCTAGCCCCAACTCGTCCTCTGAAACACATCTAAGTCCCTGTTTCTTTTGTACCTTACCTATGATCCCGGACCAAAAAGGGTCACATCCGGTAGGGCCCAGTTTTCTTTTATGGGTACAGTGTAGTCAGTGTCATACGGTCAAATCTCGCGGACAGTGCGTTAGGTATCGAAGTGAAAAGACGTGGGTCTGTCCCAACTGTAGAATGGACCAAGTCCCTACCGAGAAGCGGTATCTGGACGCCAGAACAACCGACGGATTTGTGCCAAGTGCCCACCGGGCAGAAGCCTGGACGGACCTTCTGTTGCTACGGAGGCTGTCAGGCGACTCGCTGTCAGAACTTACTAAAGCTGAGAGGCGGAGAGTCACAGAGCGGGCGCAGGACTATCGTTGGCAGGGACCGACGTTACAAAAACGAAAAGTCGATGATGACGGAGGGTCTAGCTGGTTGACGGTTCCACACCCTCTCGCTAGGTTCGATTGGACACGAGCCGCTCATGAAGAGGATGCGGTCCATTTCACGGTCAAGTACACGGAAAAAGCCATAGAAAAGAACGAATGGTACTGGTCGGGAATCCGAGAAGATGTGAAATACATCGTTCAAAATTGTCCGGCCTGCGCGGCGGACAAGGCGCCGGTACAGATGCCTCGGACGATGGTGCCCACTCGTGTAGAGCGCCCCTTTCAGAGGGTTAGCATCGATACGACGGATATCAACGTTCCGAGAGGTCCCGTCGATCAAGGAGAACTCAATGTTCTTTTAGTGGCCGTCGATCATTTTTCAAAATGGATCGAGGCGTACTCTATGACCAGTCGGAATTCGCAGGAAGTAGCCTGGTACGTAAATCGATTTTTGTGCATGCATCTAGACGTAGAAGAGGTACACATGGACAATGGGTCGGAATTTCAAGGCGAACTAGAACGTCACCTAGTCAGGGCGGACGTTAAGATTATCTACTCGCCGGGGCATTGGCCTCAAGCCAATGGCCTGGTAGAGAATGCCACCCGACTGATTAAGACGGCCCTTAGACGGAATATCACTGCGGGAGACACCCGACCCTGGCCGGTCATTATCAACCACATTTTGGCCGTTTATCAGGCTACCCCACACGGTAGTACCGGGGTGTCCCCCTTTCAACTTAGAACCAATAGTGTCCCTCGGGTGCAATTGTCCCCCTTAGTAGGTACGAAAGTTAGAGCAACACGGGCCCAGAATCGAGACAAGGCCCGCCACTACGTGGACTTAATGGCTAGGGCCTATCCCCCGTTAGCTCGCCGTCGACAGCAGGTCGTAGATCGGACACATCAACGGCAGATCCATGACTACGAGAATCGACACGCGTCGGCGGGACCACTGCCCCGCTACAAAGTTGGGGACTTGGTGCAGGTATGGAAATCTGCGCGCTCCTCCAAGATCCACCCATGCTACACAGGCATTTACGAGGTCACGGAAGTTGGCGCACAGGGACAGCACTCCGTGAAGCTGATTCCCCGTCACAACTCCCAGGCCCGACCGCTGACACGGCACGCTGCCGCACTCCGGCTCTTCCAGCCATCGCTAGGTCCCCTACGGACCCCCACACCCTGTCCTTCTTCATCCTCCTCCTCTTCCCGATCTGCCTCGTCCATTGGTGCTGAGAGTTTCAGGGAGCAGGATGAACCATCGCCAGCCGGAGCATGAGCCCCTCGAGCACTTCCAGACGCCGCTTGCAGATCGCTTGTTGCGGCATTGGTTCAACGAGGAAAGGCAGTTGCGGTACGACATCCAGCAGGTGAACGTGCCAGCGCCCGGGGTTGCTGATTTGGCGGCGTACTTGTTGCTTTGCGATCAGCTGACATATGCGGGGGTGTACGTGGACGTGACACAGTTGCCTGGCCGGGAGACGACCCGAATATTCATTGAGTTCCGCGCGCTCCAGGTGGCACCCAACTTCGTGCACAGCGTTGCCACCTTCATCGGAGACTTGACGATCCTACCGCAGCCGAATCGGGAGCCGACGCGCAGCTTTGTGCGCGAATACGCGGTGGAAGCGGCCAGATCAGTGGCCAGATTGCAAGGACGGGGGGGACACCGATTCACAGCCCACGAAGTGCTGCTGCGTAGGGCAGAGGACGAACCGATTGCGTTGGTGCCGCAGCTCCCCGCGCTTCTCCCTCCCGCTGCTCCTCTCAACTTCCAAGCTATTCCCCCTGTCCCGTACTAAATGCCTCCCTTCTTCTCCTACACCACTCTCCCCTACCAGCTCACGGAGGGCCCATATCCCATGCGCGAGTTCTCGGAATATTTGGTGGAGCTAACTGACGTGGAGCCGCTGCCCTTCGCTGACGAAGACATGTGGGAGTTGCACCGTGCGTTGTACAAGTCGGTGGCGCTGAGGATGTTCCAGTTCTTCGTGGATCACGAAGACCACTGCATCGGGGAGCACTTCGTCGTCTACTACGTCATCACACGGCCCAAGCCAGCGGAGAAGGAAGGGACGGTGGCGTTGTACCCCTTCGCCCAGCTCCAGATGATCGATCCGGGATTGCTGGAGCTCATACACCTTGAGCTCCTCTCCATTGCGCAAGTGATCGCGAGCGAGGAGGAGGAGATCCAACCACGATTGCGGACGGCGACGGCCCCACAGAGGACGTACAACGTGGTCATCATCCCGGATTTCATTGCGCAGCGGGCGGAGAGGTTGGAGGACTTCCCGGGTAAAGGCCGTTGCGGCCTCCCTCGTCGTATCCTCGACCAGCGCCACAAAAGGCCCCTAAGAAGACGCCGAAGAGGAAGAGACGCCACCCGTCGCCAGGAGTGCAAGGTAGCAGGATCGGCGGCGGCGAGGAAGTGATTCAGCCTGCGCGTGCGGCGACGTTCGTTAAGGAGATAGTGGTGCCATCGCCGCCCTTTCCGCGTGTGCCCGATCTCAATCTTGATGGAGTCGGGCCATCATCAKCAGCAGCAGCCGGAGGAGGAAGACGAATGGGATTTCCGGATCCCATATCCAGACCCCCTGTCCTCACTGGACCTCTCCGTTCCCGCCAGCCACCCCGGGGTGCCCCGGTCATTGACATTAGTAGTTCCTCCGAGCCGGACGATCCATTCGATAGAGGTGGACTTCATGGTGGAGCCCGCCACCATTAGGCTCGAGGCCATCGCGGGGGCGCCGCGCCCTGATCCAGCCTGGGAGCCATATCTGACACCCTCGTCTACCTCTCCCCGCTTCTCTCCTTCTCCTTCTCTCCATCATCCTCTTCTCCTATGACCGAAGTTCGTGCGTCGAGACGCGCTGTATATATAAAAAAAAAAAAACTTTTTACCGATCGGGCCAGCTGACGATGAAGGGGCCGCCCGATCGGGTGTATACTATGGGAGGAGGCGATGGAGGATGCAAGATGCATCTACGTAGATTAGGAAGATGATCGGGCCAGCTGACGATGAAGAGGCCGCCCGATCATCTAAGACATGATGGCCTCAGCAGTCGGGAGACTGCTAATTTTTCGGAACCCCCTGCGTATCACACATGTGATAAGCTCAGACCCGTACCGCGCGGCTTCCCGTATCCCTAAGGAAAAATCCATTGGAAGCCCCGAGGCGCGGACGCAGACAAACAAGGGTTTTTCTTTCTTTTTGTTTTTCGTTTTCTTTTCGAAACGGCTTTTTCATTTTGTTTGGTTAATAACTCCTGCGCGGGCGAATAGCGGCCGTGGTATGAAAACCAAGAAACGGGGGCGGTTGGGACTTTTTGAATTTTTGGGCGCGCACGCCTAAGCTCCGATTTCTTCGCGTGTCTCGCATCCCCGTTTCTTGCTTTGCATCCCTGCGCCATCTTCCCTTCTTGCTGCCCGCATTTTCCCCATGCCGGACTCTTCGTCTTCCCCTCCGCCCAGCTCGATCCTTACCCCGCGAAGTGATTGGCCGCATAGTTGGGATGCTCGGATCAATGTGGAGAGCGGGAAACCTCGCGCCACTTGAAGGGACACCCCAATCACGTAGGACCATGCCATCCCGCGGGTCGAACCCTCTAACTCCCCACCTTCCTCCTGTCCTGCTCATCTACAGCCTGCGCTGCCCACACCTTGCGCTGACAACCCGCCGCCTCCCGCGCTATAAATTCGTGCAACCCTCTCCTCTCCTCCTATTTGATCTCGGCTGCAATGCTGCGCGAGCTATGCGCGAGAGTCCGCGGCGCCGAACAGGCTCGACGAGCCCAAGGACGGGCGGAGTGACGACGTGGGGTGGACCGCGATAGTCTCGAGGCGAAGCAGTCGGAGGGACTGAGCAGTGGTGGGGATTGGACGCCGGCTGCAGCAGGGCCTTATGGCTATGGTGGTCGGTGGTCTTGGGGAGTTTTGAAGGCTGCGCCTGGGGGCGGCAACTAATTGAAATTTTTGTGTACAAGAAGGACTCGCTTTT
>BFEA01000204.1:186602-199064 GCA_003427395.1 Chara braunii | reverse complement strand
CCCGCAAGGGGAGAAAGCTTAAAGTTCATCATCTTCCCTCGACGCACCCACTTTTGAGAGAGAAGAATTGCGTCGATTGTTGTATGGATTCGGTGCTGGTTCGGATGACCAGGAACGCGGGATCTTGCCCGTGCTCATCGCGTACCTTCGACCGTCCCATCTCGCCACCGACCTTCCCCATCATAGATGACGACAGCGTCTACTGCGATGCGGACGTACGGCGCGCGCTGAGGCAGACGGAGCAAGTGTGTTGGCAAGACCCGCCTCGGGCGTGTGATATAAGGGGGAACGGGTTTGTCCTGATTGATCGTTTTGATTCCCCGACTCTAATATTGCCTTACACGGGTTTAACGGTGTTGCCCTGGTCGGCCGCTCACGCCGCGTGGCGGCCGCAGTTTGATTGTCGCTGGTGTCGCCAGGGGGACTCATGTTCTTGGCGACGGCTGGTCCTGGGTTACGAGGGAGCGACACGTTTCCCCGAGCTTTCCCGTAGTGAGGGGGCGCTGCCCGCGCAATTTCGAATTCAGATGCCGGCGAGTCCTCCCGCCGCTGTACCCTCCCGTAAACTTTCGTGCGGACTCTGTGAGTCCGACGCCGAGGCTTGAAGGCCTCGAACCAACCACCTCCACAGCAAAGACCAGAGGGTTCGACCACTTTGTGAGGCCGATGATAAGGCCTGAAAGCTTCGAACCCGCCACTTGTCCCCCAAACCCCTGACGGCCGAAGTTTTGTCCTCCTCTGCCATGGCCCCCCTCCCCTCCCCCCCCTTGATGCCTTTTTCTGTCCCGATGCATGACGGCAGTTCATTTTTGCGGAACCCTTTTTGATTTTATCGTTTCGGAGTGATCCGACCCCCACGGGACTCCGCGACGACAGTTCGACTTCGGGGAAAACCTCTGGCACGAAACGAGGGCCTCCCGTTCCGTCCGGGAGACTCAACCCTTACGGCCAAAAATCCTTGGCCACGCCCCTCCTAGAACTCTGATCGGCGACCCCGTACGGGAAGCCGCGAGGGGGCGTGAGGTTTGCGTATCACATGCTGCTCTAAGTGTCGCAGGCCTATTCCTGCCACTCGAGTGTTTTCCCCGCTGCAACCCTCAATGTCACGGACACAGGTAAGTACCGGCCCTATGGGCCTTCACAAGCAAACATACCCTTGCGGGTCACACACATGGATCGCCGAGAAGGCCTCGGTGGCCTGCAATTCTGTGCATTAAGGTGATAGCAATAGGAGGGGTACCCCGAAGAGAGAGCAGGAACAGCAAAAACTCAGGGCTGTAGAAGATCGTTTGGGTACAGAAGCTGGTACGTCACACGGACAAATAATCGATGACAGACCGGGGGAAGTGTTGGTGAATTTTTTCTACCGAACACAACAAAACAGATTGATCCCGGGGGTGCGGGAAGAGGCCTTTCGGATTGAAACCAGAATAATCCACAGAGTAAGGGTCCTACGACAAGGGGACTCCTGGTTGGCCTTCATGCCTGAGGTACCAATCCAGGACTTCCCCGTAGATGCAGCTGAGTGGAGATGGAAGATACCGACGAGGAATGACAAACCAAAATACCGCTATCTCCATTCACTAGGGGTCAAGGCCTCTTACCGTATGCTCAGGACCAAAATTAACCTAAAAGACCGTATAGTAGACCGGTGGGCTAGACAACTGAATGTCCCATTGAATTCCCTATCACCTATTAAGTGGTTCAAAGGGACAACGGCCAAACCGGCTAAAACTACCTCACTTCAATGGCAGATTACCCATCGTTGCCTGCCCACAAACGCATGGCTCATTGACCACACCCACCTGGAACAGAAAGGTTTGGCCTCCCTTGGTGTCTGACGTGTAATGAGGGTTTCCCTTCTCGTAAGGCTAGTGAGACAATAGAACACCTTTTTTTGCAATGCCCGGCCTCTATACTGATGTGGCGGGTGTGGGTCAGGATCTGGAACCGGCTAGGCGTAGACAGCGATTGGCCGTGGGAATGGAGAGCTTTGCTAACTGGTCATTGGACTGTTCAAACCTCGACTTTCACGGCCAATCTATTCAAGGCCGGGAGGGAAGCGGTCCTATGGGCCATATGGCGTCGCAGATGCACCCTGGCACTTGAAGGCGCTCACGTGGAAAATGGAGAGATGATGGAAATGATAAAAGATATGATAGAAACAACAATCAGAGCCCAGTGGAAAAAAACTGTGCAAAAAATGATAGCTCTCACAAAAAGAGCGGACATTGTCTACCAACTACATGTATTCTGCATGGACTGGCTAGGGGGGGAACAGGGAGGATGGATAGCGAGGATTCAGTGGGATGGCTGGCACCTGGAAGACAACGACCGGTTGGATACATCGCAGAAAAAATACCGTTTGATCTTCCATGATTGGACGGTGATCCCTGATAACATCCCGCTCCCCCCGCCTCCGAATTCCCAGACCTTTTTCCCTTACCCAATAATGCCTTGATGGAATTGAGCTGGTATGGTCGTGACACAGGGTAACCTCTCCAATAGAGTTTTCTGTGAACAGGTTATGAGGTATAAAGGACTAAGGAGGACTGATAATCTGCCCCGGTCGCCCCCCGGGAGCAGAATCAGCCTCCTCTCTCCCATATACACCATACTGGTCCACCGAAAACACTACTGGAACTTGGCACCCTTGCTAGCAATAGAGAAGGAATCAGGCACAGGGCAACCTGCGCAGTCAATCCTCTGGTATCCAGAGTAATCAATGCTGGCAGGTCTAATATCCAATGTTCATCCAACTTACATCTATCCTGCAAAGCATTCTGTAAAGGGACGCTGGACCCGTTTTCCAGCAGGTGATGCTCCCCACCAATAGACAGGAGCCTCCCTCTGGGTGCTAGTGATGTCTGGTGCGTTCAGCATCACTAGCACTACAGGGGTGATTCTAAAAAAAAAAAAAAAAAAAAAAAAAAGAATGGAGGATTCCCAGCTCTCTATCATCACCACACAACTGTGCTAGATGGGAGTCACTGTGCACCCTCATGAAGACCTGTAGTAGCATGTTCATACCTAGCTCCCGAAGTCCCTGTGCAATAGGGCTTGCACGGCGCTTCAACCGGGGCTGAGCACGAGGTAGGGGTCTCTGCTTAGCCCTGGTGCCTGCCACCGCTGTCTGGTCAGGTCACCCAGCCAAGATTGTGATGGGTGATGGTCCTGGGTGGTTAACACTAGCGTAGGACAGGGGGGTGGGGGTGCGGGTGCGCCAGGCCAAAAAGATGAGAGGAAGGGTGGGTGGGGTCTTCAAGAGGGGCTCATCTGGACAACCGAGTGGCCGAGTCCTGTCGGTGACTGCCATCTGTCTATTATCCCACCTCTACAACAACCTGGGAAAATTTGTGAAGGTTGCGTTGGGAGGTAGCCTCCTCATTGTCAGGCCACCCAATGGTCGACTGCTACTGCCGCTGGCGCTTGTCTAGCTTCGTGGGCTTTTATAGGGGAAAAAAAAAAAGGAAAAAAGGAACCGCTGGGTTCTGTTTTCGGTTAAAAACAAAAAGAGAGAAAAGAAAACGAGGGGGAGTTTGGGACGAGGAGACACGGACATGGAAATTCGTTTAGGACATGCCGTGTAAGCACCTCTTACTTTGCTTTGTGTGTGGCGGAGTGTTGCGTCCTCTAGCTCCACGTGGAACACCGTAGAACGAGCTCGGTGGGACAACTGCGCGCGCTATGTACGGTGCAAGCTCGCGAGAAGGGTCCGCTTGGGCGAGGGCTGCCGCGCTGAAGAACGAGGGTCTTCAACACCGGGCATCTATCTGATCGTTCAAATCAGATCATGACTCAATTCCGTGTTGCATAGAAGAGCGGGCGTTACTTTTCACCAATAGTGTTACACTGAAGCGCTGGAGTTAGTTTTGGCAATCCTTTCAGACAGAGCACGACTCAATTTCGTGTTGCATTGAAACGCGGGGGTACTTTCCCGCGCGACTAAATTTAGATCGGGAAAAAGATCCACGTGAATCTTCGAGAGTAGTTATGTGGCGGTTTGGAGCGGTTGGAGATGGCGGGCGACCAGGAGGGGCACCAGCACCGAATCCAACCAATCCGCCGTCAAGACGAAGGGTTCGAAGATCAACCTTGCTGAGAAGCTCTGGATATCGGCCGGTGCTCCTCTTCTCCGCTTGCACATTCATCATTGTGGTGATGACTTTCGTACAGGTCTACCTTCGCCGGCCCACACTCCGGGAGCTTGAGACTGTAAGTACGGCAACATCCAGGACTCAAATGGAAAAGAGTGCCCGCGCTGAACAGTCTAGTGCATCCTGTGGCTCGCGCTCCCTCCTTTCGCCCTCTACAAACAGCAGAGCCTCCGGCCACGGGGCTGTTGGGCCATGCTCCACAAGGCTGTCGCACCTTTCTTTCGCGCTCAACAAACAGCATAGCCCCCGACCTCTGCGGCCTTCGGCCACGCTCCAAAACTACTCTCTTGCCACCTTCTTGCCGAGGGAAAAATGGCAGGTGTATCTTGCCACTCGCAAAGACGATGTGTGCGCAATTTAAGATATTGCGTGAGCCAGGGTTACCGGGCCGTACGTACGGGAGGCCTCTGACCGAACCCCGAACGTTCGGGCGTTCGGGGTGCCGTTCGGGCCCCGCCGACCACCGGTTCGGGGGCCTGCCAAACCCTGCTTCGGGCCCTTTTTTCTTTTTTTTCTTTTTTAATAGGCAAAGCGTCACTTTGAGCACCTACCTTTAAATTTTCATTAAATTTTGTTAGCCAAAAAAAAAGAAAATCTTAGAAGATAGGTGGGTTAAAATATTTCGGAGACCCCCCTCCATCTATGGATTGATTGATTGATTGATTGATTGGGTGGGGTGGGGTCGCCCTCCCCCTGCGAACCCCCCCCAACCAACCAATCAATCAATCAATCAATGTCCGTTTTGCTTTTTGTTTTTTTCAAACTTTCACATTGATTGATTGATTGATTGATTGATTGGGTGGGGGGAGTCACCCCCCCGCAATGCACACACACACACGCACACACACGGGCCAGGTGTACGAGCAAGGGCTGGGTTATGTTTACTTCTCTTTCCTCTCAGCAGGGCAAGTGACGTGGGCTATCATCCGGGAGATTTTCTGTTAAGCTACGTGTGGACTCTCTGAAAGAAGATGTTTGTGAGCAGACAGACGACATCACTGGTGGAAACTGCCTTGCTCCTTCACTGAAACGACTGAGTTGTCTCATAAAGAAGGGACAATATCTTTCTTCAACAGTTGTTCTTCAACAGTTGAATGCTTTATTGAGAGAAAATCAACGATGTCGGGATCTACTGCTGGAACGTCGAGCTCTCAAGAGAAAGCTGAAGCAATCCGATCTGAAGACATGGCGTCAACTTCGGCATCATCGCCTGTGTCAGCAGATGGGGGTGACTCAGGGAGTGAGCCTGGCCCCCGTAAAGCTGCAATTCTCGATTTGGATGAGATGAAGTTCAGATGGCAGATGATGCAAAAGCAGAGGGTAACACCTTATACGTTCAGAAAGATTATGCTGGGGCACTTGAGTGCTATGCCCGCGCGCTAGAGTTGATCCCCGTGCATGAAGACACTATTCAGAACAGGGTAGGGTATCATGCCAATCGAGCGCTTTGCTTTCTCCAACAGGCTGAATATGTCGATGCTGTGAAGGAGAGCACCTTGGCGCTGGAGCTATAAACCCGAATTACGTGAAGGCGCTCCTCCTCCGACGAGCATATATATATATATATATATGTATCGTCACAAACAGAACTGCCCGGTAAAACCGTAGGCAGAGAGAGAGAAGAGGACAACAAACGAGGGGCTGTGACAAACTGTTTCGTCGGAGTTTCACCGACTCATCAGGATATATATATATATATATATATATATATCATCACAAACAGAACTGCCCGGTAAAACCGTAGGCAGAGAGAGAGAAGAGGACAACAAACGAGGGGCTGTGATATATATATATCTCGAGGAATCATTATAAGATATGAAGAAGGTGATGGAGCTTGGTCCTTCTGATAAGCAAGCCAAGGAGGCAGTACGAAGACTTGAGCCGGCGGTGATGGCCAAAAGAGAGAAGATGAAGGAGGAAATGTTAGGTGAGTTGAAAGACCTCGGCGATCCGAAGACCGGCGGTTACTCAGTTAATTTCCAGCGGGGGGGGGACGATGATCGTCGATCAGCAAGCTCTAATGAAAGGTGGACTGAGGTAGCAGATACCTGTTTCCAGCAGTGAGGATGATTGTCGATCAGCAAGATGTATGGAAAGGTGGACTGAGGTGGCTCGTACTGTTGTGGACAATGGCGCTGCGGTGTATGGATGACAGTGGCAGAGGTGTGGACCTCCTCGGCGCGTAGACTGATGACGGAGAAGTGAATCCTAACCTAATGGACGAATGTCTTTTTCTACCTGCGGTCGTCTTCTTTCTCTACCTGCGCCTCAGTTGGCAATCTGTCTTTTTCTGTATTGCGAGACCTGATTCCCCGAGAGGACGAATTGACGAATGCCTTGTTGACACATGCATTGGAAGACCTGTTGGCTCTTCCCTCCAGTCTCGGTGCGAGTGTCTCAAGACACAGCACTGCTTGTCTCCCGTGTGGGTGCAAGCTTCGGGACTTCAGCGACCCACTGGCACTCTTTTGGTTGGTGGTAAGGTAAGGACAACACGGAGAGCACGGAAGGACCAAAGTTGTGTCCTCTCGGCTTTCCTACCTTTTTGCAGTGTTTCGGGTGTGGTGCCGTATGGAGTGTGGATTGGATGTACTTTGAGGCTGTAGTGTGCGTTGGATGCCATAAGGCATGTGTGTCAGACGTTCAGCAAGTGTGTGCTGGATGCTTAGCCTGTCTGTGTTTGTGGAAGACGTCTCGTCAGTGCCTGTGCAGCAGGTCACGTGCAGCAGACCAAGCAGTACGTGCCTCTTTTGTCCATGAGAGCAGCATTGAAAGCCAGAATGACGCAGCGGTGCTCGTGTCTTGTATCTGTGTGAAGATCGAGACTACCAGAGTAGTGACGCTGCAGATGGCCTCGGACGCACAAGCGCATCCAGGCAGTGCTGGTTTCTGGTTGTGTTGGTGCAAGCATGGGATAGAAAACCATGCGGCACCTTTTTCCCATGTGTCCGTGTGAGCATCAGAACAGCTTGTGGTCCATTTCCTGTCTGTACGTATGCCAGAAGGGCTGGTGGTGCTTTCATCTATGCCCGTCTTCAATGGTTGGAAGGTCCAGTCTTTTGTCGGCACAAGCATAGAAAGACCCGGTGACCTTTTTCTCTTGTCTCCCTGCGAGGGTTGAAATGTTTGTGCTGCCTGTGTCTTGCGGTAGTGTAAGCATTGGAAGAGCTGCTGGCACTGGTATCATGTACCGATTGTGTGGCTACTGGGAGAATGATGTTCATAGAAAAACCTGGTGGCACTTCCATCTTGTCGCCTTGCAAGTTTGGAACGTCCGTGCTGCCTGTGTCTTACGTCGACGTAAACAGTTGAATGGTGTAAACAATTGAAGAGCTGCTGGTGCTCAGCAAGCCAAGTGCCCGCCCTAAGTGAAGGCGGGCCTGAATATTCACTAAAGCCCAAATTCAACATTTTTTATATGTGGGTACTCGGGCTGTTACAGCCCGCCAGTTGGTTGAGTGGACTCGTGAGCCTCCCTAAGCTGCGTCGTACAGTTTGGCTCAGGCCGTGGCAGTTGCGCCTGGGCACATACACACAATGCAGGGCCTATACATCACGAAGTGGCTACAGGCCTACGCAAAAGCAGCACTGTCGACGTACATACCCTGGGTCCTGTGCAAATGCAGGAAACGGCCCAAGCCTGGAGACTCAGGCAACTGTAAAGGGGCCCAGGCCCTCAACCGTAGCACTGGGCCTGGGTGCAGGTACTGGGGCCCAACCGGAAGCTACTGGAAGCTTCCAGCCAGGCCACACGCAGCCAAGAAGACACTGCCACTTCCATATAGGAAGGAGGGCAGCTAGGGTCTGCATTCTGGCCCACGCAGGCAATACGGTCACGCTGTTGCGTTGCTGCATTAGCGGCCAGGGCGTGTGCGAGCGCTTGTGAGGTGAAGAGGGGGCTCGCTGGGCAGCGGTGCGCGAGCCACCATAGCCGGGTTGCAGGGCGCTAGGGGGTGAGAGGGCGAGTGTGGGTGGACAGGGTCTGATGAGGGGAGATGAGATACACACCTGGTACATGGGAGAGGTCAGCTATGGTGTTGACATCATGTAGGTTGGTCTTCGAGAGTCGAAGTGAGCCTGTTGCGAGAATGTTGATGTAGGTAGGATAGTCCAGTAGTGTAGGTTGGGTGTTGGGCACCAGACAGACAGGAGCGACTTTGGATACTGTGTTGGTGTGGCCTGAGGGCTTGAATATTGGCTCATTACTTCATGGTATTGCTCTTATTTGGATGGAATCTCGGTGCATTTGTGCTCTGCTTGTACAGGACTACTTGGACATCTGTGTGATTTGGCAACTTGGCTTTCTTTATATCGTTCCCACTCATATTCCTTGCAATTTGGTATCGGAGCTGGTTCGAGATCGCCACTACCTGGCAACATTGTTACTTGGTGCACTGACGATGCTTCTGTGCAGTGAGGATACTTTGGCGCTGGCTTGATAGAGAGGGCCCAGGTAGAGGGGCCGGCCGTTGGAAGGTTGTGGCAACAACGTGGGAGATGTGGCGACAACGGATGTATGTATGATGATGAAAGCATGCTGATGTGGCATTTTGGCTGAGGTGGCACTGCATTGCGTTGTGGGTGGTACCAAAGCTATGACCGGTCATCGAAATGCACATCGGCTCAATTGGTGAGAAATTTGTGGTTGGAGACAGCTATCTCCATGTCCGTTGTTCCCTTAGCTTATCTACCCTCTTAATCTCTTCTTACCGCGATGAAGTGAATCCAACCTTGAGTGTCCTCTCTTTTGTGTGAGGAGTCGTGAGCGCTCTACCTTGAGAGACGACATTCTTCCCAGTGGTGCATCTGGCAGGAGAGGCGAGTGCCTTTGAAAGGCCCTAGTCGAAGCACGGGTCACGGTCACCATGCCAACCCATGGGAGTAGTACACGAAGGTCATGCTGCTTTGTCCTTTGAAGGCTCTTTGCTGCACTGATAGAAGGGGTGTGCGGAGTGACCAGTCCTATGCAGACGCTCTCCAGACCGTCTATAAATATTTATGCCGGGGGTTTGAACTGTCCACTAGTTGTGACCATCATCATGATTGCGACGTTAAATAATTCCTGATTACCTTGGGGGCTGTTCTTAAACTGCCTCTTGATAAACGAGATCAGTCAGACGTAAGGCTCGTTGCACGCGAGGGTAAATAAAGGGCAGCTCTAGTCATAAGCATACGCCTTAGGCACAGGGGTGGTAGACACATCAAACAGCAAAGTTGGATCTTTAACGATGGGGTCAGCAGGTGGGCTCTACCCCTGCATTGCGAATAGGAACGATGTCCAAAAAATATGTATGAAAAAATGCATAAGCAACCATAGCAACCCGAGAACACGGGACCCTCCACATAGATCCACACATATACTATTTGCACTGCACTCCCCATCCGTAGGATTGACTAACGCCACAAACCAACAATCCCTGCAAACAAGACCAAAGGAATATAGCGGGCACCTTGAAAACGTGTATGCAAGATAGATAGCGAAGAAGGGAAGAGAGAGGGAGAAGGGAGAACATTGATCACATAGCCATCACTGTTGGCATAGTAACCAGCACGAGGCGCTCTCCTACGTCCATCACAGATACCCATGGAATGTCATGGAAAGGCCACAAAGGCAATTCACGGTGAGGCAAATGACAACAAGGCATTAGACAACAAGCGGTTGCACGACACATAGTAGGGTGGATAGCATGGGGGAGGCGGCTGGGCAGACAAGCAGCACAAGGTAACAAGGGAAGAGGCATAGAGTGCCAAGACGAAAAGGCAAAGAGCGAATAAAATAAAGTAAAATAAAACCCGGTGATGATAGACTGTTTCGTCAGAGTTGCACCGACTCATCAGGAGGCTGACCCCTCGACAATCTGTGGAATCTCACTATTTGATGGTTTGGGTCATGAACCCTTTGACCCTTGTTGAAGGCAGACTGTCCCCAAGCGGAACATAGCAGCGGGCAACAACCCTGGGGAGCACCAGGCAACACGATAGAGGCAACACGGCTGCACAATGCCAAAAACGAGTGCAAGGAATGACATGGCACGCAGGACAATCAGCGCGGCAACCGTGTAGTGAAGGTTGTGAAGCACAAGGCAACACAAACACGATAACCACACTGCAAGGGACGCCAGGGCGAGCGGACAAGCAGCTCGGCAACCGTGGAGCAAAGCACAAGGCATCAGCCACAAGGCAACCATCCAACAAGGCCCGCAAGCAACAAACACAGAAGGCACGACCAGCAGAAGGGAAGCAAGGCAGCAGAGCAGCGAAGCGCAAGGCAACACCAACCACACGGCCACACCACACAGGGAACACATCAACCTGCAAAGAACCACATGCGAAGCAAGCGGGACAGGCAACAGGGCAGCGGCAGAGCACAGACGAGGATGTCCACACATCCAACACGGAGAAAAGCAGCACATGACCTACTCACATCACGATTGAACCCCGCAGACTGTTGGTTCCCACCACCCACTGAGCCAGGGAGTCACTCCGACGAACATCCGTCATCACCGACAGGCAACACAGACATCCCGAACCGAGCAGCCCCCATGAGAGTTCAGTAGGTTCTCCAAACAAGGAACCACTGATTGTTTGGCACTACTAAAGGGTGCTCAGTTAAGCACACAAAAAAAGTAAAAAAATCAGGGGAAGCACAGACAACAGAAGAAAGACTGACAGACATAAAACTGATGTGTGTGTGTGTGTGTGTGTGTGTGTGTGTGTGTGTGTGTGTGTGTGTGTGTGTGTGTCCCTCCCCAATCCCTCCATGAGGAACGGCTGGATGGACTAGTGTCCTAGGGCACTAGGCCATTCAGCCACGTGCCCCTGGACTCCGCACATACAGACAGACAGACACATACACAATTTTTTTCCAACAAAGCAATGGGTGTATACTTCAGGACAAATAGTGGCCTTATTCGCATGGAAAAAACATTCACTTTGGGCAAGCGGCACGGAACTTGAGGGTCATGCAGTGATCAAACACTACATCGTTGCTCAAACCATGACCGTCTTTGGGAAGTGTACGGGTCAGTTTTGCAACCTATCTTAGGGGTAGACAAATCAAGCAGCAAAGTTGGATCTTTAACGATGGGGTCAGCAGGTGGGCTCTACCCCTGCATTGCGAACAGGAACGATGTCCGAAAAGTATGTGTGTAAAAATGCATAAGCAACCATAGCAACCCGAGAACACGGGAAGCTCCACATAGATCCACACATATACTGTTTGCACTGCAGTCCCCATCCGTAGGATTGACTAACGCCAAAACCAACAATCCCTGCAGACAAGACCAAAGGAATATAGCTGGCACCTCAAAAAGGTGTATGCAAGATAGATAGCGAAGAAGGAAAGAGAGAAGGAGAAGGGAGAACAGTGATAGCATAGCCATCATTGTTGGCATAGTAGCCAGCACGAGGTGCTCTCCTGCGTTTGTCACAGATACGCATGGAATGTCATGGGAAGGCCATAAAGGCAATTCACGATGAGGCGAATGACAGCAAGGCATTAGACAACGAGCGGTTGCACGACACATAGGGTCGATGGCATGGGGGAGGCGGGTGGGCAGACACGCAACACAAGGCAACAAGGGAAGAGGCATAGAGTGCCAAGTGGAAAAGCCAGAGAGCAAAAAAAATCAAATAAAATAAAAACCGGTGATGAAAGACTGTTTCGTCGGAGTTGCACCGACTCGTCAGGAGGCTGAACCCTCGACAATTTGCGGAATCCCCGTATTTGATGGTTTGGGTCATGAACCCTTTGACCCTTATTGAAGGCAGACCATCCCCAAGAGGAACAAAGCACCGGGCAACAACCCTGTGAAGCACCAGGCAACACAGTAGAGGCAACATGGCTGTACAACGCCAAAAATGATTGCAAGGAACGACATGTCACGCGGGCCATGCAGCGCGGCAACCGTGTAGTGAAGCACAAGACAACACAAACAAGGCAACAACACTGCAGGGAACAACAGGGCGAGCGGACCAGCAAGTCGGCAAGCGTGGAGCGGTCCACAAGACACCAACAACAAGGCAACCAACCTACAGGGCACACAAGCGGCAAGCACGGTAGGCACGGCCAGCGGATGGACAGCACAGCAGCGGAGCAGCAAAGCGCAAGGCAACAGCAACAACACGGCCACACCACACAGCGAACACATCAACCTGCAAAGAACCACATGCGAAACAAGCGGGACAGGCAGCAGGGCAGTGGCGGAGCGCAAACGAGGACGTCCACACATCCAACACGGAGCAAAGCATCACATGACCAACTCACATCACGATTGAACGCCGCAGACTGTTGGTGCCCACCACC
>BFEA01000204.1:146992-182568 GCA_003427395.1 Chara braunii | reverse complement strand
GGTCCAGCGTCCCTTTGATACATCGTACAATACAGAGATTGCTGTTTGTTGTTCCCCGGGGCTGTGGTCAATTCAAACTCAGCTTGGGCCTCCAATATTCCGTGGAGCTGCTAATGTCACCCATCCCTTCTTAGGAGCACCCCTTATCTAGTGACCCAGCCCTGTCTCAGCAGCCCCCTTATTTAAATATGTGTGTGTCTTATCCAGTTAACCCTTTGACCCAATACCCTGTCAAAACCAGACACAACTTGCTCAATCTGTCACACACAGTTTGTTTTTACTGAAAAATGGCCCCAGCATCCCATGTACAAAATAAGACTGAAGCATGGGCCTGCCAGCATTGATGTCGTCTCGTCCTTCCGACCACTTGTCCTCCTGTTTATTCCTTCCCATACCATTGCATATCCACCACAGCCAATCGATGAGCCGGGAAAGGATCGTGGAAATCCGAGGGTGGCCGTAGCGGGACCTCTTGGCCCACTGTTGTCCAATCTCCAAAGCAGATCTGGTAATCTCTCTTGATCACCTCCCTGTTACCATCTTGGTTGTCCGCCGTGCTCCCTTGGGCGCAGCCTCCGTCCCACTTTATGAAAGATATTCGGCCTCTACTCTCACCTCCCAACCAGTCCCTTGAGAATCGTTGAATCGCTTGTTTTATATCTTTATACGTCTGGAACAGGTCTAGTTGATTTTTAACTTTCTGCCATTGCGCCATAATTTCTTAATGAATATATTGTTTGATCATGTCAGTCATTTCCTCCCCAGCTATGCGGACTCCCTCGAGGACATGTATACACCTTCTTCTCCAGATTGCCCACATAACTGCCCTCCTCCCCATCTTAAACATGTTGTTTTCAAAAGCATTGCACGAGGGGGAGGTCCATGTTTCACACAGTATTGCCCTCCAGTCCCATGACCAGGTTGATTCAGTCTCCAGCAGTCTCCAGTTTCTGTCCCACCATCGCCATGTAAGGATCGCCCCCGGACACTGCATAAATATGTGTTTTATGGTTTCCGGGATTTTGCGGGAGGGGAACGCCGTGTGACACGACTTACACCACGGGAGCGCCAGACCTTTCTGTTCCAAGTGTGTGCGATCTATTAGCCAGTCGTTAGTGGGGAGGCAACGATGCTCTATCTGCCACTGCAGCGAGGCCAGCTTTGCGGGTTTAGTCCTCGTGAGGGAGAACCACCGAATGGGACGGATGGCCTCGGTCCCCACATTCAAATGAGACCTCCAGCGTGTCTTCACCACGTCTCTCAGGTTTACCTTGGGGCACAGAAGACGATACGTGGCTTTTACTGTTATGCTGTGCAGCTTCACATTTCCCGTCCCCTGAGTTCTGCGTGCAGGGGGCCACTGCCACTCCTCCGGATCAAGGGGGAGGTCTGCAATCCAGGTGTCCGGTTGATATGCAATCCAACCCTCCTTATCTTGTAGCGCCCGGATTCTATGCAGATCATTATTCCGCCACCATCTCGTCACATCCGGGGTGTATCTAGTTAATTTATTGTCTTCCCCTTTGTGGAAGAGATTGATCAGCGTTTCATCTTCGCGTGTCTCTACAATGCTCCCCACACTCTCTGGGTCCCCGGAAATTTTTACCCAGTCCCCTACCACCAGCTTCAGCCCCTTGCGTAGGATGCGTATCCATTCCAGAGGGATTGAGAAGATCAGTTGTTCCAAGTTCTTTTCTATATTATGACAATATCTCAGCGATTCCCTGATCTGTGGCGCTGCTTTCCAATCCTTGTTTCCCGAATCCTAGATGTCTTTTATCTTGATTATGCCCTTCTTAACCCAGTTGTTCCAAGGGGAGTTCGAGCTGCGGCATACCCTTCCGTTGCTATCTGTGATGTTTCTATTTCCAAACAGGGGTTGTCGCGCCACCTCTTCCCACCTGGATGGTCCAGGTTTGTCGGGTAGCGGGAGTTGGTGCCAGACCCTCAAGCAGAGGATCCAGAAATCGTCTTTTGGAAGATCACCTCGGGTTGCATCGCAATTCATGGCCTGGCCCCCCTGACACGCAGTCCGGTCAAAGTTGGGGCATCGGGGTATAGACCAAAACTGGTCTTCCAGCCAGGTCAGAGGGTTGACTGTCCGCGGATCCCCAAGTCGACCAATTTGTTCCAGCGCCAGTGCAGACCACGAAAGGTCCCCTGTGAACACCAGTCTTTTGTTCCATTGTACCATCAGTGTTGTGGTCTGAATGCCCGGGTCCAGGATCCCCAAGCCCCCTTTGTCTTTGGGTTGGATTACCGACACCCACGCCACCTTGCTGATCACATTCGGAAGCTTGCTATTACCTCTCCACAGCATGGCTGTTTTTTGCCTCTTCAGCGACCTCACCGCCTCCTTGCTTAACGCCCATATTGCGGACTTGTACCAAAAGGCGACCAACACAACATTATTAATCGCCAGCGCCCTAACGACGTGTGCTTGTCGTTCCAACGCGCCAGCTTTTCCAGCGCGGGTTTGAGGATCCACTCGTCATTCGACACCGGTTTTCCGGTTGCTGTTGACCCGTGGTAGTTCCGGTAGTTTCGGGGGTTGTACTCCCTGGTGGTGAATCCACCATCCTAATGTTTTATTTCCCCAGTTAACCGTCATGTCCGAGACCGCCATAAATTTGTCAAAGAGTCGTCTGATCTCTTCCATATTCTCGCTGGTGGCGTCCACTATGAGAGTCAGGTTCACGCACATTCTTTTTTTTCTTTTTTGTTTTTCCCGTTTCGTCTGGGGTATTGGCCCAGAACCTGTCTCTTATACACATCTAGATGTGTATAAGAGACAGGCCCCACACTGCCCACACCCCCCCCAAGCACCGCCGCCACTCCCCACACTGCCCAAAGGGCCCCCCCACCCCGCACAACCCCCTGCGCAAACGCATCAAATGCGTTTACCGCCGTTCACTGAACGCGTGTTCACCACGTTCAAAGCCCGAACGTGAAACGCGCGTTCAATGAACAAGCGGTAACACAGTCAATCGGAGTGGAGTGTGGCCAGCCGCGCGGTCGGGGACTTACGTGTCGGCCGGTGTGAACTAACGGAGGCATATTGCTACATTTGAGGATAAGGTTCACTCCGATTTTTTTTGCCAGTTGTGAGGTAGCGGGAGCGGGAACTTACCTAGTGCCCAGTGTGTGCGCACAGGAAAAGGGTGTTGAAAGAGGGATGAATACTTCCATATTCTAGCGAAGGGTTCATTCGATTTCGCTCCTCTATCGATGGAAGTGGTAGAGTCTAGCATCGGGGTGGGAGGCTCACCTGACGTTGAGTCGCTCATCCTATCGACGGAATGGCACCCCTTCGTCTCCCTGCATGAGTAGCTGACGGAAGATTCATTCTTATTTTGCTCATCCGGAGAAAGGTGGGAGGGGGGGGCACTTGTAAATCCACAGTCGACCATAAGCCATCGCAATTAAGATACCGGCTATCAAGATCCTGCTATTCGTCAGGCGGATGAACCTGGCTTCAATCGAACGATAGGATACACTCAGTGCTCGATCATATCGAGAAGGCTAGTATGAGGCCAGCGTCCGGTGAGGACTTTCCCACTAGCCGACGTGGTCAGACAGAAGGTTGGACATTGGGGAGCGGCGTGGTGAGACAGGAGGTGGAGAGGACAGGAAGAAAGTTGGGGACTGAGACACGTACCTGGCCTCCGTGACAGTTAGTGAAGCCGACACCTTCATGCCCTCTGGCCGTTGCTGGTGCAAGAGAAGGGGCTCACAGTTGCGTTAAGATGTTACTGCGCCGATCAACGTTGCTGCTAGACGTGCCAACTGCACCAGCACGTTGCGGCTGCTGCTAGCTGCTGTGCGTTGTTGCGCACAGTATGGTGGTGTGTTGAGACTAGCATCGTACTCCGATACAACACCCTATAGCTACGTGCAAGGGTTATGCACGCGATAGTATGGTGAAGGTTTTGAAGTTGCCTGTGCTTCCGTGTGCTGTGTAACAACGATTGGTTTAAGGTGAAGTACTGGGACTTAGAGGAGAGGTCAGACTACGAAGGGAGTTCGTTGCTGCGTTGGTCGCGCATTTTGGCTGCTGCAGCATCCAGTGGTACTTAGCTGGTATTCCCTCCGCGTTTTATCTTGTTTGCGTTTTCTGCTAAAACAGTTGTTGTTTTCACCATGGATTGCTACGATTACCGAACAGCGCTGTGCTGATTGGCGCGTTGTGTCTTACTGCAGAAGCGGTTGTTGTGCACTCAGTCTTGCCATACCATTCTGCTGCGCAAACTAGGTTTCTTTTAAAGTACTTAGCGTGTGTCTAACTCTTGTTCTGATGAGGTGTGAGGGAAGTGGGTGGACCGAAAGGAAAGGTTGTTGTTGCAGCTTGGAGCAGTGGTGACAGAGGGGGATATCACTACGACTTGGGAGTTCGTCAGGAAGGTCCGTTTCAGCAGTTTGACTTCAGGCTGACCAAGCTGTCACTGCATTTTGGCCACCGTTGCGGGGCCCTCAGGCGTTGAAGATTCAAAGACCCTCTCACGCGAGTCTGAGAGCACCCTCCTTGGATCTGAGAGTCTTAAATCTATCTTTTTTTCCCCTTCCTATTCTAAGTCTAGTCTTGTTCTGAGAGAAAGGCGGCAGGAGGGATTGCATTCCGTAGGTCCGCATCAAGATTTTGTGGGGAGTCAGCCCACCGATTGCGGGAGCTCTGCCGGGACTCAGCAAGGGTTCTGGAGGCAGAGAACTGAAAGGTAACCATTGTTTTCTCTTATAAACCCAGTTATAACTCGTACTTGTACATCTTGCTATGTTTGACTGAGTATATTGTATGCCCCCTACCTTTGACTTGGGTTTGACTTTCAGGACATGAACCAGACTAAGTAAAAGAATGCATGTGCAGCTTCAGTTTCAGTTTTTAACTTTTTGTTGGTTGTTTGAAAACAGATTACAAAAAGAGGTTGCATCAGGGGAAAGGTTGGGAGGAAGACAGTTTTTCTTGTGTTTGAACGGGTCTTACAAGGTCAGGCATTGTTTCTAAGATGAATGGTCTGGTTGTTGTGTTTTGTTTTGTTTTTTTAAGGGCCAAGCATTATTTCTAAGACAAATGGCTTGGTTGCTATGTTTATTTTATTTAGCCAAGCATTGTTTCTAAGATGAATGGCCTGGTCGTTGTTTCTGTGGGGTATTGATTGTGGAAATCTTGAGGACCAAGCATTGTTTCTAAGATGAATGGTCCGGTCGTTGTTCATTTTGGGTTGTTTCTGAAAAGTCTCTGGGTCTTGACCAAGGGTACTCTGTTTTTTTTTTTGTGCTGAGAAAAGAGGGTTGAGCATTATGTCTACGACGAATGACTCAACTTTTTTGGTTGTTTTATTCTGAGGGAGGTTCAGGCCAAAGGACGGGACATTGTTTATAAGATGAATGGTCTAAGTCTGAGGTCACAGGATTATAATGTGAACAAAGGAATAGGAATTTCTACATTACTATGTTTATATGTTTATGAGAACACGACTAGCCAGACATTGTTTCTAAGACGGATGGTCTGACTATAGCCTTATCACAAATTAAGAGAGTATAACTAAGAGTTATAACTGAAGGTAACTTGGGCCGGTTGAGCATTGTTTCTAAGATGAATGACTAAGTCACACGCTCACTTTTGAAGATTAAACTCAGAGAAGTATATATAACTTGACTATTTAAACAGATCAGGGCAACTAAGCATTGTTTCTAAGACGAATGACTTAGTCATGCGCCCAATGAAGAGAGAAGTAGTTGTGCAACCTGTCCGTGTATAACTAAGGCAAATAGTTGGCATTGTTTCTAAGATGAATGACCTAACTCGATGCTATATGTAAGTTGGGTATAAAGGGATAAATCATTGAAAGACCATGAACTATTGTTTGTCAAAGGTGACTTGAGTTGGTGAGAGTACTTAACTTTGTGGTTTGACCTGCATGTGACTGAGTGCGACTACTACTTAGTAGGAGTTTCAGTTTGATAGGTAGTTGTTTTGGTTGCTCGCCACATGCTAGAGTCATAGGAGTTAGTTTCAATTTTCGCATTTTCTGAAATCTCGCATTTTCTGAAATCATTTTTGTACTTGGCTTTGTATAAATCTTGACAAGCTACTTTCTCTACGGGGAGCGCTGCCGAATTTTTTACAAATCCAAGGAGTTAGTCAAATTTTGACTTTTCAAAGTTCAACTTATCTAAGTTTTGCAAATGACTTAGTAAAAATTTAGAAAGTCTTCTTTTCTAAAGGGAATTCTGCCTAAATTTTTACTAAATCAGGGAGTTAGACAAAATTTGGATTTTGGAGAGTTAAAGTCATTTTCATATTTGAACTTAGCTTTGTATAAATTTTGGAATAGCACCTTTCTAAAGGTAGTGCTGCCAAAATTTCTGCAAAACTAAGAAGTTGGTTGAATTTTGTCTTAATTGAACTCAAGTCGATCTTTTAGAGTTCAAATATGAGTTAGTATAAATCTGGGAAGTCTTCCTTTCTAAAGGGAGTGTTGCCCAAATTTTTACTAATTTAAGAAGTTAGACAAAATTTAGCCTTCTTAAGTTAGAGATTATTTCGGGTTTATATTTGAGTTTATATAAATTCTGGAAAGGCACTTTCCCTACGGGAAGCGCTGCCGAAACTTTCTCAGTCTAAGAGGAGTTCGGATATATTCTGACAGGTGGCGATTCTGGCGATCCACTCTGTAAAGAGAAGATCTTGTCAGGATCTACCTTTCTTTGGGCACTTTACTTAGAGGTAGATTTAGGCATAGTTAGCTAAGACGATTTTGACTAAGATCGTGACATGAAAATTATTCTCCATGGACTTATAGGTTTAGCCTGGGGGTTGGTCTGTCTGTATTACAGGTCCTCTTGGTCGTTTGATTCAAGATCAGGACTAGACTCAGTTTGATCCTACAAAGATCATCTTCTGTTATCACTGATAACAGGTCGATTGTCGATTCGTCGGTTTACAACTCAACTCCAATACACCCTTAACGCTCAACCTAAAAGGCTTTAGTCTGGTGATTTTTGTTGTTTTATTGAGGTTTTCACCCGGACTTTTATTGAATGATCATTTAACAAGGGTACTGCGTATTTAATTAAGGTCGGTTGGACAAAGGTTGGGGCTTGCATGGCTAAAGTGAGGGGTACGAGTATAGAGATTGGTTGAAGTTGACCCCGTGTAGTGCATGGACTTTTGGTTGAATCTTTGAAGTGATTGCAGGTATGTTTGGTGGTTCGGACTTTGGATTTGACTGCCTGCGATCATATACATATATATGGCAGAGAGGAGTCTCACTGTGATTGTGAGAAGTGATCGTCACATAAGCATAACCCTCTATATATATGTAAATAAATATGTCTTGAGTGTTTCGCGTGGCCTGCTGGAACCACGCGTAAGGGTTAAACAGATCGTGCGTTGAAAGAAGAGGGGGATCCTCTTTTCAACCTTTGTTTTTTACAATTTTATAGTTGGACGTTGTAGTCCGTGGCAGCCGTCAAAATCAAACCCCTTGATCATTTTCAGGCCCTAGGTGAAGGAGCTGGTCTCCAGGGCCGTAAGAGACGATTGCCACCACAGGTACAAACTTGTGTACCACCCACTCTCCGCAGGGTGCAGAAGAGGGTGTGGTTCTCAACCGCACTTGGGGGTTGTCCAGCGTCGAGAGATTAACCCTCAAGGTGCATGCCAGCCGACACTTGAGTGTTGAACGCGACCCTCGAGATTAACGAGGACCGCATGAGTATGGGTACTACATAGTACGCCATCATTGCGACCGCTTGCGTACGCTTGCATTGCGAGTCGGTATGAGCTAGCCTTGCGTCCGCACGGTTTTATACTAAGTCTCACGCGCGTCGCCTATCCGATTTCCGCGTCAGAAGGTTATGGGATGACTACTGAAGGGACTAGGAGTGTTGTCGCATTGCTTGGTGTGTGTGTGTGTGTGTGTGTGTGTGTGTGTGTGTGTGTTTTATTTTTTATGTTCGTAGTGTAGTGTACGCGTGGTGCGTGGGGTGCGTCCTAGTCGACCGACGACGGGTCACACTTGGGACTTCAGTCCCCCCAAGATGTCGATTCGCGTGCGGGTCCCATAGAGCCGTATTACCGCGCGTACCCCCTATGCTACAGCAAACGAGAAACGCCCTCGGCTGGTCCACCTCTGCGATTGCAACTGATTAGCTTTCGTACTGTGGACTGGTAGCTCGGCAGGGATACGCCCACCGAAGGGAGGTGACAACTCCCGTAAGGTGGAGGTAGGTCGTGCCTCGCGTAGGCCATATCCTGTCGTAGGGGCTCGCGAGAGGTATGGCTGGCGCACTCGGCCGGAGTGGCTTGAGGAAGCTCCATTATTTATTCGCGACGAGGATTTAGACCAACTCCTGCATGACGCGGCCGGGAGGGTCCCGCGCTGCCTTGTGCAGTGCCGAACCGAAGCGCTCGACAGCGCACGGGGGGCAACACCCCCTCACCCAATCAATCAATCAAAAACAAAAAGATTTGAAAAAAATAAGCGGGAACGCGCGCTCGTGTGTGTGTGTGTGTATTTTTTGTTCCCGGCCGCCGGGCGAGTTGGACCCTGCTGTCATGACCGCGGGGGATACATAGCCTCCAGGACTTTAGGATTGTATGATGCTACATTTCATTTCTTGCTGCTAGTCAGGATGTGTACATCAGACATTTTCTTTTCTTCATCACATTATGTAGCTTAGGCTGCATCGCACGGACCTCGCATGGAGCTTGCTCCGCATCTGATTTGTCAACTTTCTTGTTCACAGAGTTGTGCTGCTTTTACGGAAAGCGCATTTTTGGCTCTTGCGATCCACTAAAGGTTTGAGGATCGTGCAACGGGCCTCTATTTACCCTGGCCTACAACCAGGGCTATTTGGCTATTTGTCTGTTCGGCCTGTGGGACCAGGACGTTGGCCTGACCCCAACTTTTGCTAGTCTTGTCTGAAGTGCAAGCCAGTCCAGTCGAGTTAAGTTCAGTCCAGTACCACTGTCGGTAGCAGTCCAGTTCAGTCCAGTACCACTGTCGGTAGCAGTCCAGTCCAGTCCGCCCGTGGGGAGTATACCCCAGCTGCAGTCTGTACTTTGGATCATTCTTCATTTGCACATTTTGGAGTACGTCTGTGGCAGTGCTGCATTGTCCCTTCCAGCTGCCCCGCCACCTCCACCTTCATCCTCATCTCCTCTTCCTCCACAGCGACGGGATCGCCACCCCGGCAGTTTCATTTTGCGCACACACACACACACACACACACACACACACACACAGAGAGAGAGAGAGAGAGAGAGAGAGAGAGAGAGAGAGAGAGAGTTACATGTTGAGCCTGCACACAAGCCTCATGTTGGGGGCCCGACGGTTGCTGAGGGCCCCCAGGCCGCACGCACCTCAGACACACGCCCTGGAGACCCACGGCCGGCCTTGGGGCTGCAGGTTTCAATTTGCGGCAGCATTTATTTATTTATTTGCTGTCCTATTTTTGTCTGTTCAGGCGTCGTTTCGAACTTGCAGTTTGTCCGAACAGACTTTCAGTATGTTCGGACAAGGCCACATTTTTGGCCTGGTACGGACATAGACAGCCCTGTTGGGCCAGGTCCGTTTTGTCCAGTAGCGGACGTCGCTGCTGCATCAGCAGGGAGGGTCTGGACATCCGGTCGGGACCCAGATCCAGCAGGCCACTTTTTGGGCGAAGACCAGAGGCACACGGAGGCACACCCGCGAGGCCCAGTGCTACTTATAGCTGGGCCACGGCAGGGCAGACACACAGTTTGAGTAGCTCGCTTCTTGGGCGACACGCTGCTGGAGCAGTGCTACAGCGCTACACTGGAGGTAGAGGGAGAGGTATAGCTAGGGAGTGAGGTGGAGGCCATACCTGCATCGGCGGCCATCCCAGATCCCACGGCATCACAGGCAGAGAATGATGATGGAGTGGCATATACTTCTTCTTTTGTGGCAGAGATTGATGACGGAGTGGGAGATACTTCTTTGAAACAATGGCGGACGCGACAGGTTTTGAGTTTGCGAAGGCAAAAAAAGACATGCACCCGCAAAGATATCACGGCGTGAGTTTAAAACGGCAATTTGGGTAGAGAAGAATCCGTTGGGCATTTTCTTTCTTTTCTTTCCCCGTCTGACACCACGGCCGACCCCTGTAGTTATGACACGCGGCAGTTTCATTGCTTTTTTGAACTCGACGCCTGTTTCCTTTGCTGGTGTGTGTGTTGTTTTGCTCATTCGATACTCGAAAGTGACATCAACGTACTTGCCCCTCTACCCGGAAGAGTGTGCTTTTCACCCTCGGTTGAGAGTTCGACACGTGTTTAAAATTTTGATTAGTGGATCCTTATTTGGGCGATCAATGTGACCCCATGGGGGTGGGGAAGTGTTAGAATCTCATCTTCTCCCCTCCCACCCACCCCACGTACTCTGCTGTTCTTCTTGTTCTCCTTCCTTCTCTTCTCTACTCCGGCGTCAGTGGTACATTGCCATATCAGCACGGTGACATGTCAGCAGGCCACTTCAGCAGGCCACAACAGCAGTGACACATCAGCAGTGACATGTCAGCAGGCCATGTCAGCAGCAACACGTCAGCAGATGTTCGTGCCATATCAGCACCGGCCACACATGCCTTCCGTCCTTTGATCAGCGACCACCACGATGGAAAGCAAGGACAATGAGTCCGACAAGGACTACGAGGCCAGGCTGGCCGACATGATGCTCGAGCTTAGCAAAGAGCAGATGCGGCACTTGCCGCTCGGGAGAAGAGAGAAAGGGAAGCCGATGAACAACGTCGCCTTGCTGAAGTACAGAAGCAAGTGCACGACGACGCAGCACGACAGGCTGCAGATGAAGCACAACAAGCGCGCCGGGATGCATTATTCGAGGAGGAGGCCGAAGTCTTGACCTTGGCCACCGACTGGGACACATCGGCCAAGGAGGAGGGTGCCTCCACGACCGTACGCAATTTCTCCATGGTCATCAAACGAATCATGGACTTGGTGGCTACCTGCATGGCCCAGCAAGAGGTCATCCTCACATTGGACCTGCACGTGCAGTCATTGCTCCGTCGCATACACACTTTGCAACAGTGGCCTGTTACAGCAACAGCCATTGGCCCCTCCAACATCCCGGAACGCGTCAACAAATTGGAGGTGGACATGGGCGCCCTGAAGGACACGTTGCGGCAGCAGCAAACAACCAACCAACAGTTGGAGCAGCAGATTTGGATAGCAGCTGCCAGTCCGGCCCCGTCATTTCAGGAGCGCATACCCAAATTTGATGGGATTTCGATTTTCTGCGATGCAGCGAAGACCGAGCCTATTCCATGGTGGCGCCAATTTGACTTGCGTTTGGACTTGTACAAAGTCAGCGACCCCAACCGGCATGCCTATTTATATCACCGGTCGGGGGCCGCGTGTTAAGTTTGGCTTGACAATACGCTGTCCACGCACAAGGTCACTGTCTCCAAGTTGCACATGAAGATCAGCTGGGTTGATCTCAAGGCAGCATGGCACAAGTGGTTCCAAGTGGAACCGCCCTTGCTTCAGGCGATGGAAAAATTGCAGAAGTTCCATCAGAACGCCTTTCCAAACCCGGATTGGATCACTGAGTACCAATGCTTGGCATCCATGGCCGACTTGCCGATCGCCTTCACGGGCATCAAACACTACATCACGAGGTCGTGTCCGACATTGCAGAATGCGTTGACGTAAGTTGTGGAGATGCTCACCACAACTAAGCAATTAATTAACAAGGCCTCACATATCACAATGACAAATACGAAAGCCTGCTGGTCGTTCGTCCTCTGCAGGCCAGGGCAAAGATCAGCATTGGCCGAAAGTGGTCGTGGTCGCGGCAACAACATCGAGCGACTATTCTAACGAGGTTGCTGCATCTGACGAGGGAGAAAGGTTAGCAGCCACCCAGGATGGTGGTCGTCATGCCAAAGGGCGAGGACGCGACAAATTGAAGACACACACCTCTTTAGTCCCCGGTCCCGAAACAACAGCTCAAGAACCTTGGCTTCATTACGGTCTCTCGGAGGGCGTCTACAAGATCCGCACGAGACACGATTATTGTTTGTGGTGCAACAACGATGTTCACGAAACCGCTGGCTGTCCCACAAAAGCAAAGGGAAAGTCCCTTTCGAGAAAGTGAGGACTGCCGAGAGTGAAACGGTTGCACTCTCGACGCCTTCGGAACTGGTTGCTTTGTGAGCAATGTCCCCTAGTTCCGAGGCACATGCGAAAGTTGTAATTCTTATTCTTCATTCTTTTGAGGTCATCACTACCCGACTCGTTCCATCGCTGGGTTCTCATGCTCAAGGACAAGGTGTGTGTGTGGTTTATTCTCTATCAGGAAGTGGCGACATTTTATTGTCTTCAAGTGGTTCTTCAAGGGATTCGGCACACGAGTTCAACATAGAGGTCTTGGACCCGTTGTCGCCTGAGGATTTTGCATGGCTTCCTCTCCCTTCCACGGGCTGCTCACCGGGACCGCAATGCGCAACACTATGCGTCGATCTCCACACATACTTATCCTTCTATGCACCTCCAACTTCGCTGACGGATGACAAAGTTGCGGTGGGGGACCTCCTTGCATATATTACCAAGGTGGCCCGCAAATTTTTGCATGTAGCGGTACAATGACAACAACGCACCACTCCTTTATGTCTGCATCCAAGTTGGGAAAGTGTCCTGCAACGCTTTGCTGGATAGCGGTGGGACTGAGCCAGTCCTTTATACAAAGGGTCGGCCTTGGCGCACAAGTTCGAAGGAAGTCATATCCCACGGCGGCCAAGATGGCGGACGGTCAGACGCAACAACTTCTTGATCGCTACATCGAAGTCGTGTCGGTCTATTTCGCACCTCATGCATGCGAGCTGATTACGTTTGGCGTCTTGGATATGGACTTCGACATTATTTTGGGGATGCCTTGGCTCGTAAGTGCGGACCACACGGTCAACTTCCATCGGCGGATGCTTACCGTTCACGTCGACTTTGGCGCCGAAGTGTCGTGTACCATTCCTCTTCTGCACCCTTCGATGCCGTGCTAGGTTGTGACGGCCAAGTCTTTTCGGTCCACTTGTGCTTACAAGCGGACCGGTGAGATCGTCCTATGTTTTCTTAGGACCGTCACAGTGACCGAGTCTTCACCTACAGACTTGTCTTCGGACATCCGCGTGGTGCGGTTGCTTGACGAGTTCGCCGACGTCTTCAAGTCTCCTACCGGTGTGGTGTCGGATCGGCCGATCTCCCATGAGATCATATTTGGCGCCGGTGCCGTGTCGCCAAAAGGATGCATCTATCGCATGAGTGAGGAAGAGCTCGTGGTTCTCCACGTGCAACTCAATAACTTGTAAGACAAGGGCTGGATCCGTCCTAGTAGCTCAACCTATGGTGCGCCGATTCTCTTTGTACGGAAGAAGAACAAGGATCTCCACTTATGCATTGACTACCGCAAGCTCAACCCGCAAGCCGTCAAGAATGCAGGGCCTCTTCCTCGTATCGACGATCTTCTTGAGCGTTTGGGCGGCGCAAAATATTTTTCAAAGTTGGATTTGAAGTTGGGCTATCGTCAAATTTCGATACGCCCGCAAGATTGCTACAAATCTGCATTTAAAACGCGGTATGGGCACTTCGAGTGGGTTGTTATGCCTTTTGGCCTTAGGAATGCCCAGACGACCTTTCAAGCGGCAGTGACCAACGAGTTTTGCGTGATGCTGGACCGGTTCGTGATGGTCTACTTGGATGGCATTCTCGTCTATAGCCGGACTTTGGAGGATCACTTTGAGCACCTTTGACGTGTGTTGGAGACGCTTCGTCATGTGAAGTGCAAGGCCAACCACGACAAGTGCGAATTCGTACGTCAAGAGTTGGAATACTTGGGCCATTTTGTCACACCGGAGGGCATTAGTCCGTTATCGGACAAGATTCAAGCCGTCCAAGAGTGGCCGGAGCCGAAATAGCAGTACGGATGTCCAGTCGTTTCTTGGCATAGCCGACTACTATCAACGCTTTATCAAAGGTTGTTCGAAGATCGCGACTCATTTGACCAAAAGCTTCAATGCGAGGATCGGTCGTTTGACTTCAGCGACGATGCACAGGCTTCCTTTTCAACACTGAAAGCCGCCTTGCTATCTGCGAAGGTTTTACGCATCTACCATCCGCTTTTGTCAACGCGCATCACTATCGATGCATCCAGCTATGGCATTGGTGCCTTCCTCGAGCAACACGATGGCGTGGACTGACACCCGGTTGAGTATTTTAGCAAGAAGGTGCCCGCCATGCACTCAATAGACGACGCACGGAAGGAGGAGTTATTGGCCTTCGTACACGCGCTTAAGCGATGGCGGCATTTTCTTCTCGGTCGAAGTCAATTCCGATGGGTAACGGATGACAATCCGTTGGTCTTTTACAAGACCCAAGACACGGTGAATAGTACCATCGCCTGTTGGATGACTTTCATTGACCAGTTTGACTTCTTTCCCGATCACATCTTGGGAAAGTCAAACTGTTTTGTGGACGCTCTTTCATGGTGCCCGGAGCTTTGTACTGCGGTCTACTCGACGTTCAAGATTGGCGACGACTTGCAAGACAACTTTTGCGCCTACTAAGTCGACCCCGAGTTTCGCGACAAATATGCAAACTGCTCCTCTCCAAATCCGACGCCATTGCACTATCGGATCCAAGAGGGCTATTTGCTAATTCACTCATGGGGGAAGGATCTTCTTTGCGTGCCAAGTGATCCACACTTGTGTATGCGGCTTCTTGGCGAGTTTCACGATGCTCCCGCCACCGGATTCTTTGGAGTCAATCGTACGATTGGCCGACTTCGCGGGTGTTTTTTGTGACCCGACCTTCTCGACGACGTCACATGCTATTGCGAGTCATGCGAGGTTTCCCGACATTGTAAGTCCCGCAATCATCGTCCGTTCGGCGAGTTGCGACCATCGCTGGTCCCCCTAGGACGACGGGAATCGATTGCCATAGAAATCATCGGGTCGTTCCCGAAGCACAAGACCGGTGTGGATGGGATTCTCACGGTGGTCGATTGACTTACCAAGTTCACCATGTTTTTGGCTTGTTGCTGTCATGCCAAGGCACCAGAGTTGGCCGAGGTTTCTTACGCCGGTTGGATTCATATCAAGGGTTACCCCAAGGAGATCGTTTGCGACCACGACACTCGGTTCATGTCCGACTTCTGGTGGGCTCTCATCAAACGATGGGGCTCATCTCTCAAGCCGAGTTCGGCTCGCCACCCACAAACTGATGGCCAAACGGAGAGGGCGCATCAAGCCGCACGGGTTGCTCTTCTCACTCTCATCCATCCTGACCAAAAGGATTGGGTTGAGCGGCTGCCGGATGTCGAGTTGGCTTACAACTCGTCTATTCATCCGGCTATCGGGATGTCGCCTTTGGAGTTCGAACATGGCACGCGGATCACATCACCCTTGGACACTATCATCCCACGAATGACCGATGGCGGCGACCACCTTATTTTCATTCGACTGATGCAAGAGCTCCTTGTCAAGGCACGCGACCAGATGTCGAAGACGCAGCAACGCATGAGGTGTCAGGCCAATCGTCAGCGTCTTCCTTGTCCGTACCGCGCCGGCGACCTCGTGCGGGTCTCCGCCGTGGAATTCAGCCTCGAACAGGATATCTCTCGCAAGCCCCTTCCCAAGTGAATGGGGCCTTGGCGCATTGTGGCACCCACTATTAACACACCCGAAGGACCATCGTTTGTCATTCAGGTGCCTGCCCACTTGCCCGTCTACCCGGTCTTTCATTGTTTGAAGTTGGCTCTTTTTGTTTCGGCGGAACGAGACGACTTTCTCAGGCGACGATCGCAAGACCCACCCTCCATGGACGGTTTTCAGGAGGTTGGCGACATCATTTCGCAGCGGCGCTACGACGCCAAGCCAACGGAGTACCTAGTACACTTTTCTTATTGTAGCCATAAGGCTGACCGCTGGTTGACCCATGCGGAACTTCAGGCCACAGCCCCTCATGTCCTCACACGTTACGAGCCCCTGATGTCCTCGCACGTTACGAACGCAAACAGCAAGCCAAGCCGGCACCTTCGGTTCCACGCCGTACTCCTGTCCAGGTTCCGCCATCGGATCGTCAGCTTCGCCCTCGACCCGGCTTGACTCCATAAGGAGGGGGGGGTGTTACATGCTGAGCCTGCACACGGGCCCCATTTTGAGGGCCCGACGGTTGCTGGGGGCCCCCACGCGGCACGCACCTCAGATGCGCGCCCTGGAGGCCAACGGTCGGCCTTAGGGCCGCAGGTTTCGATTTGAGGCCAACGGTCGGCCTACGTCCCTGCTGCATCAGCAGGGAGGGTCTGGACGTCCGGTGGGGATCCAGAACCAGAGGCACAAGAAGGCACACCCCGCGAGGCCCAGCGCTACTTATAGCTGGGCCACGCCTGGGCAGACACACAGTTTGAGTAGCTCGCTTCTTGGGCAACACGCTGCTGGAGCAGCGCTACAGCGCTACACTGGAGGTAGAGGGAGTGAGGTGGAGGCCATACCTGCATCGTCGGAGATCCTACCTGGACGCCATAGCTGGTCTTCGCGCCAGCTTACCTGCAGCACCGAGGATACATGCGATGGCAGTTGGTACATGGCGGCAGTTACCTGCACGTCAGATAGCGAGGAGGACGACATCTTCTTCTTCTTCTTCTCTCGCGCTCCATCTCTCCTCCTTCCTCCTTTCTCCTCCTCCGCCTCCTTCTTCTTCTTCTTCTTCTTCTTCTTCTTCTTCTTCTTCTTCTTCTTCTTCGTCAGAGAGAGAGAGAGAGAGAGGTTACATGCAGAGGTTACATCGGGAATAAGGCCCAGGATCTGATTCAACATTTTTATGGCAGACATTGATTGGACATTCGGCAGGGGGACTATTTTTGGACTTTGCTATCGCGATCTTGGTCTTCTCCCTCACCTCCATCTTCGTCTCGCCTCTCCCCCATCTCTTCATCTGTGGTATCTCCCCCATGGGTGTGTGCAAGGAGGGGCCTTGCTTCCATGTATGAGGTCCCTCCTCCCTTTCTCACATGTGTGGTGTATGATGGGATGTCACGTCGGTCTCTGATAGGTCAGGTCTTATATTTTGAATCTTCCGTTGTGCTACATTATGCTATTTTCAATTTTTCATATGTATCTGGATGTGCATTGCTTGTTGTTGTCCATTTGAGTCCTTATCATCACTTTGTGGATCCTTGGCTCCATATTCATTGCTCAACTGAGCATGTGTCACAGAGAGAGAGAGAGAGAGAGAGAGAGAGAGAGAGAGAGAGAGAGAGAGAGAGAGAGAGAGAGAGATGCTGAAGCGGGATGAAGCCCAACAATGGATAATCGCCTGCAGTTGGGTTCAACAAATTCGCGCGTTTGACAAAACAAAGATCGCAAGGGCAAAACAGCAATGGTGGTTGTGTGTCACTTAGGTGGATTCTTATTCGAGTCACAAATTATGCGTAAGTGAGAGGTTGCTTGCTTGTCACCGGCAGGCTATCATCCATCCTACCAAAATTTCCAGAAAATATCCGTAACGCAGATCCCACGGCATCACAGGCAGAGACTGATGATGGAGTGACAGAGACTTCTTCTTTCGTGGCAGAGATTGATGACGGAGTGGCAGATACTTCTTTGAAACAATGGCGGACGCGACAGATTTTGAGTTTGCAAAGGCAGAAAAAAACATGCACCCGCAAAGATATCACGGCTTGAGTTTGAAATGACACTTTGGGTAGAGAAGAATTGGTTGGGCATTTTCTTTTTTTCTTTCCCCCTCTGACACCACGGTCGACCCCTGTTGTTATGACACCTGGCCTGGCACCACGGCCGTTGGTAGTTTCATTGCTTTTTCAAACTTGGAGCCTGTTTCCTTTGCTGGTGCGTGTGTGTTTTCGCTCACTCGATACTCAAAAGTGACATCAACGTACTTGCCCCTCTACCCGGAAGAGTGTGCTTTTCACCCTCGGTTGAGAGTCCGACTCGTGTTTCTTTCCAGGTGGGCAGTGCAGTGAGGTCAGATCTGCGAAGTCCTACTAGCAAAGGGGACTCGATTTAACGCCTTAATCTTCGCGTGTTTGTTGCATGGGTGCATAAAATCGTGATTGATCTGCTTTTTCTGCATGTCTGGTTAAAACCCATCCAGATTCAGGTGCTTAATCCAATCCTCTTTGCTAGTGGGACCTCGCCCCAGGGCCTGGAGTTTGGCGCAGATGAAGCAAACATAGATTTCAGCTCATTACAAGCACAGCTCAGCACCGAGGAGCCTGAGCTGAGGTCTCTCTTAGCTGGATTCCTCAGGAATGAAGAGCCTGCTGTCTTCCCCCGAATAGAACACTCGACCATATAACGGCTGTGCGATCTATTCGAGCCTTTGAGGGACGCCTGCAGTCAAGCGGAACCTTATCCTTGATTCTTCAGTAGGGAGGGGAGGGAACAGCTGCATGAGTCAAAAAAAAAGAAAAAAGTACGGTGGAAATGATTGAGCTCGACCCATGTCTGGTCGCAACTGCATCTTAAAAATAAAGTCCATACAAAAGGACTTTCCCGGATGTACCTGACCTCTTTAAGGGCTGGGCCTGGATGCACCGACCTCGATTATGTCCACAAATGAGTTGAAAATGTCGTGGTGTGAGTATGCTCTAAGTACATAATAATACGTGAAAGGATTTCACACAGTCAGTCCCCGAAGTTCCCAGTTGGTCCCGGTCCCAGGGTGTCCCGATAGCGTAGGTCATAGGGTCCGTAGGTCGAAGCGCCATCAGTCGGTAGGCTGCGGTACCAAAACATTGCAGGTCGGTAAAAGTTGGCCAGTATCTGCAGAGGAAGTCAAGTCCCGAAGTCCAAATTTGCAGCAGTGTCCCATGAAAGTCTGGAGACTTGCGGACACCAATTTTGGCCAGCAGAGTCTGCGGGCGACCGCTACCTGTCCGAAGCAGGCAAATACAGTCAACTGCAGCTATATTTAGCTGCTACAGTGCCAAGCGAGACCAGTTGTTCATTCGCAAGTTGCAGAAGCACTGCTAGTTGCTTGTGTGATAGTGCGACCTGGACAGAGGGCAAACGCCAGGGAAAGAAGCAAGTGCCCTGGCTACGAGAGTCAACCATAGCTATGGTAGTAGGGAGGAGGAAGACAGCGACCATAGCCGCCGACGTTGGAGTGACACAACATTCAGCGTAGATCCTAGGGAGGAGAGAGAAAGAGAGCTTAAACGCAGAGCAAGGTTGTGTGATACAAAACGAGAGAGAGAGAGAGAGAGAGAGAGAGAGAGAGAGAGAGAGAGAGAGAGAGAGAGAGAGAGAGAGAGAGAGAGAGAGAGAGAGAGANAGAGAGAGAGAGAGAGAGAGAGAGAGAGAGAGAGAGAGAGAGAGAGAGAGAGAGAAGCCAGACCTCTGTCAAGTTGCAGTGTTGAGTCGCGGCAGTTGTCGCTGGATACTTGAACTCTCATTACTCTCCAGTTGTATATTCTCATATTTTTGAGCGGAATTACGTCTGGCGCTGATTCATGTGTTCTCTCTCGGGTGTGGTGTGAACTCTCATGTGTATGCTCTCGTTTTGGATGTGCGAGTTGGTTTGGAATTGCGAGGTCCATTGCAAAGAGCATACTCACAGTAGAAATTTTATGGATGCATCTGACGGAAATTACGACTTTGCCTTGCATGGGACGGCAATTAGGTCCAAAGATGAGTCAAAAAGTCCTAGTGTGACTAAGGCTTGTGCTCAACAACATTACTTCAACAATTTCCCTTGAGGTCATTGGGGCTCCACAACCAAAACGAAATTTCTAGGTTTGTCATTATTGGAAAAGGATGCCCGGTCCTAAAACTTCATCCCCACAACTCAATTCCCTAAACAAAATGCCTCAAACACCCTACTCTTGTCCCAATATTTTTTGGAGGGGGTCAGGTGCAACAGTGACCAAACTTGCCCATCCGATCCCGTAGTATCCTTGGGATGAGGTCCCTTAATCCGTGCAAGTGGGACCTTTCTCCTGAGATGGAGGTGGTACAGCTATACTTTCGAAAGAATCACGAAATTGGTAGGCTGTGGACCCCACAAATTATCACGTGAAAGATGGAGTAGTTAGACTAAGTTAGAGAATCACCCTGAAAGTCCTTCGGGACATCCGTTAAAATTGGAACGATACAGAGAAGATTAGCATGGCCCTTGCGCAAGGATGACACACATAAATCGAGAAATGGTCCAAATAAAAAAAAAAGAAAAAAAAGAAAAAAAAGAAAAAAAAAAAGAAAAGAAAAGAGAATCACCCTGAATCTGTCCCTTGGAGCGGAAACCTAAATTAAAAACAGGGTAAAAACTGAGCATTCCACTCGTCACACCCATGCAGATGTAGACCAGGGATAAAGCGAGGATTGAGGACTGCACAGCGATTGGCCCCGTATTCGGGTAATGTCATGTGAATTTGAATCTTTGAGGATGCAGGCTGCTTTCTGAAACTGGACGGCAATTGGCCTCATATTTGGACTTTTTCATAAATTTTCATGTGAATTTGGATCTAGTTCTAGCCTCTAGGGAGATTCGACTGAGAAATTTATAACATGAGTATGCCTGTACTCTTTTAGAAACTAATGAGTCAATAATGACATTTTCTTCTTGCAATGATCAGTCATCCCCTTCTGCCTCACGTTTTCCATGAGTAGACTGCCACCTTCCCCCAATAGAATGCACGGTCGGTGCCTGCATTCTACTCGGGGGAAGATGGTAGCCTTACCTTTTCCATCAAAACACTAAGGTCATGGTTCTCAAGTCTCTCTATTCAGCCATAGCAAGTGTTCTCTAAACCTGAACCGTGCTAGATGGTCACCCATCTCACCCATCAGACTGCTGTCCAAAACTTCGGTTGTGGCGTGCGTGACACAGCACACAGTGGAATTTGCTTATGCTGCGCCACCTTCAAGAAGCAAAAGCTGAGGCATCATCTTGTTGGTCGCACGTTCCTAAGGGCTGCCAATCTATCTGTCTAGGCGGAGTAATATTCTAATTGAATTCGGTCCTTAACACCCCATAAAGTCCTGTTGTGGACTCTTTTCAACTGAATCTGGCTTATTATTTGTCTTGTGAAATAGGTCTGAAAGTCCTTGTTGAAGTGTATGCTCTAATAAACTCGGACCTGCCATTCCTATCCTCTTTTCAACCAAAGGCCAATCAACATTCCGGGTGTCATTCCCACATGATGAAAGGATCACGTGACTTTTAGCCCAGGCCTTGTCGAGCCTCAGAAAATCTCGAGCCCTTAGGCCTGGGCCAAATTCGAAGAGTTGAGGGCCATGCGCCCCTCACAGGAAAAATGCTAAAACACCTGAGGGCCAGGGGCCCAGTCCAGAAGCTTCCAGTCGAATTTAGAGGTCCAGTCCAGTTAGAAGTGGGTCTAGTTTCGAGCAGTGGTAGGCCCAAGTCAAGAAAGGTCTAGAAGTCGACGTCTACCTGTTGGGCTTGAAGAGTCCAGAAGTCAAGTCGTTACTGGTTGGGCCTGGTACCAAAGGAAAAGTCCAGAAGTCGAAAGTCCAACCTTGCAGCAGGACCTTCCGGAAGGCACCGGTACCCAAGAAACATGCAGTCCACTGCACACAGGCCCAAGCGGCCGGTACCGGTCCAGGCAGACAACCCCAGTCCATGCAACTATATAAGCACGCTCAGAGCCTTGGGGATTCATTCAGAGTTGCATGTTGCGGAAGCACTGCGCGGCTTGTGCAACCATCGCGACCCTGTGCCTTGTGATAATGTGGACGACAACGCGAAGCAAGTTGGAGGCGACGAAGAGGAAGGCGGCCATAGCCGCTGGAGACCAAGGAGGCGGGTGTATTCAGGGATAGATCTAGACATAGAGAGCGTGAGGCAGAGAGGGAGAGTGTACATACATGAGAGGGAAGAGATCGAGTACATACTCGAGGAAGAGAGGGAGACCTTGTACATACTCTGAGAGAGAGAGAGAGAGAGAGAGAGAGAGAGAGAGAGAGAGAGAGAGAGAGAGAGAGAGAGAGAGAGAGAGAGAGAGAGAGAGAGTAGCAAGACATATCTGAAGCTGTTGACTGGTGGACGTCGCTGGGCCGAAGGAGTGGTCAGACTTTTCAGCCATGTAAAATTTTGAAATAAAACAAGTTGGTTGTTCTTTTGGTACTCGCTACTCATGCGTGTTTGGAAAACTATTGAACAATCTCTACTGAGTTTGTTTGATGACAACTGCATGTGAGACCATTGCAATGAGGACTACGTCGGCTGAGTCAGGTCATATATGCTGTCCTGTACATCGCAGACAGTCCCTGTTGTGGACTCTCTCGACTGAATCTGACCATACTTGCCTCTAGAAATACATCCAGGAAGGTCCTTGTGTGACGAGTATAATTCAATAAAGTCTGAGCTGTCTTTCGTGTTCCGTTTCATACTAGTAATTGCCTGATACACTGCAGAGTGAATCCTTTTGATTTATGATTGGAATCCTGTACCATGAACTGCTGCTGCTCATGTTTTCACAGCGACGGCCGGAAACTGTGTTCGACGAAAGTGATGAGCTTCCACGCCGATGGCGGGAAAGTTCACAGGAGAAACAGAATCAGGAGCCTTGGCGCCGGCTTTCCCGTATTTCACCATCATTATGTAGGCGGCTGAGAGTTTCACCAACAAGGGTATGTGCCCATGGAGGCGACACAGTGCGAGCCCCACCAAACACGGTGAGCTGAAACCAATGATTTGTGAGCTCCCCAAACTTGGACAATTCCTTTCTTAGACATGTTTTGTTTTCATTTCTTTTTCTTATTGCCCCCTCCTCTCTCCCCCTTCATCGCTGTAATCAAACAAACAGGGAAAGAAGGGAAATAAAAGTTTCTTTCCCAATACCGTAGAGAAAACATAAGGTAAGCTGCTGGGTAATGGTCCGAGTACCTCTCCAGGTTGAATTGTGAGCTCCCCAGGGCCAGGTCCTTCCTATGCCATTGAGTTGGGTTAGTCTCTTTTTTTTTTGGGGGGGGGGGCAATCTATTCGTGGGGAGCATCACGTGCTGAGAACCGGGCTCAGCATCTCTTTGAAGTACAACTGAGAATATGTAACACATTTGAAGTTCTGGGGCCATTACCCGGCTTCGGCTAAGAAAACAATCAGTCGATTACCAAACCTGCGAAAACCTATGAGAAACAACTTCAAGAACAACTGCAGTTCTCAGAAAAAACTGCCTCAAGGGTGCCACACTCCTTTTTTGGGGGGCAGGAGAGGGGAACCGAAACAAATGATACGGAGCTTTCTTGGCCTGGGGGGGTAGGAAGTCACCTTGGAGCTCCTAGTGTAGACTCGCACCTCACAATTTCCACAAGACTTCGTGAATCTGGAACAGCTTGCCATGCGAGGTTACTGCCGGAAAGAACAAAACAACTTTCAGGTTTGGAGGAATAACACCCTGCTGAACATCGTACCATTAGAGAGAGAATCATTTCCATCGTACCGCGCGCGCCAGTGAGGTGGCAAATTTCTTACCCGGCCGACTCAGTAAGTGACATCAGGACTCCAGGCCCCACCTCAGCGGGAAGAACCTAGACATCTGTTAACCTGTCCCGAGGCGCGGGGCAGATTTGCGGCGCCCAGTGCAAGTAAAGGTTGGCAGATTCAGTACCGTTTTCCTTAGGATGCAAAAACCCATTTTACTCACCTGGCCCGTCCTTTCGTCCGAGTTCAGGGCTTAAACATATGCCACTATGCCACAAAGAAAACGTTGTGAGTTCAATGAGAGCATCTCGCATCGGGAAGGTGTGAGGTTCACTTGCCGGGCCCCCAAAATTGCAACCACATTCATCCATGGTTCCCTGGTTGAATGGGCACTACCCATCAGATGTTAAGGAGCTCGATCCTCCGTGTCGCGGTGAGATACGTGTAACAAAGCTGATGCTGCTAGCNCCGTGTCGCGGTGAGATACGTGTAACAAAGCTGATGCTGCTAGCTCGTGCGTTACATAGGCCAGCAGTGCTCAGAAAATCAACCGCTTTGGGATGCTAGATGCACACCGTCTACGGGACAACCCACAACTTTGCAAATCCCCTCAGCCCAGGCCAGGCCCTATTGGGTCCTCTCTCGCAGCCACTTGTCGACAATCAGCCATATTTGCTCCCAGACAGAGTCCTTTTCTCGGCGGACCATCCACCAGATACCCGCCAGGACCACTTTCCCTGGGTAATTCAATTTCCAGAGTTCCTCCACCAGAGTGAGGATATTCAGAACTGTTATTCCCAAATCGTTCAAGTTACCAACAATCCTGACGATCGTATTGGCAACTGTGGCAAACTTTGCCATGCGAGGTCCAAACGATGAGAAATCCTTCTAGGTTCGGAATCGCAGTGATCCATCGCTCCAGATTGTGTCCTCGTTTTAAAACTCATGCGACATCAACACTGTAGTGGGCTCACCACCAACCACTGATCTGGTCTCGAGGAAATCCAGTACCCCATTGTCGGGGTCCGTTTGCTCGAGCTGCAACCCTTCCGGGTAGCAGCTGATGACCAGATCCAATCATTCCTTGGCTTTCCGCAGTTCCTCAGGTTCGTCAATTTGAAAGAATGATACATTCAGGAGATCATCAACATATCGTTTCCCGATGATATACTTTGCATCCAATCCGAGGAACAACAAAAACTGGAACTCTGCGAGCATACACATCACACGCGCAAGTGGAGGACTAGCACCCCCACCCATAGGGATGCCCTTTTCCTACCGCAGGACCACTCCGCAGACCAAGGAAAAGGTATTGCCCAATTGATAATCCACAAGCAGCCCTAGCTTGCTCAATCACAGGGACTTCCACCCAGCCTTTTTTTTTTTTTTTTTTTTTTTTTTTAGCCTCCCCGTTAGACTTACCAAAAGTTGCCAGCTTCTTCTGCAAATTAATGCAGATCCATCTGATGCCCTGTTTATGAAAAATGTCCACAATCCAGTTCACCGCCCGACTGATCTTTGCATGGGGCAGTTGTGTCAAAATTTCCTTAATATCATACGCACGGGCCTCGAATCCAAATCGCCCATTTCCCAGCTTAGCACCATCCTGGTTGACTCTGCATACATCTTTTTCAACTCTCCAATCTCCTGCAGATTGAAGTGCGGAACCGACACACACTTGATCAGCATATTCAAAGCGGTAGACAAGAGGCCTGACGCAGCGCGAAAAGGACTGGCAAATGAAGGAACAATAGGTCTCTTCTTAAGCTTGTCTTTTTCTTTTGAGATTATATATGCATGCTGCAGGTCTACCTTGCGGTCCCGCGCCGCAACCTTGTCATGTGAGCTTTCTTTGTACCTCCTTTTCATTTTATTTATTTATTTTTTTACCCAAAAAACACAAAGCCCCTTCTATTCTGGGGGGCATGGTCTTCTTATGCATACTCTGGGGCGGCCATTCCCACTCCCCTGGGTTCCATGTCAGGTCCCTCAGCCTGGAAGCCACTCAAAATGGCAGGTATTGTCCTATCGGCTTCTTTCGTCCTTCGCACACGGCTACTGTCTCCACCAGGGCTCATGCTATCCTTTTCGTGGCGTGCCCTCGCTGTGTTACTGCATCTTGCATTGGTTCCCCCATTCCCTCCCGTCCCAAGCCCGACCTCATTTGCCACTCGGTGGCTTCCAGATTTCCGCCCGATAAAACCTGTTCAACCCTGTAGAACCTCTAGGGTGCCATTCTTTCCTTGAGCTTAACCCGCTGTCTGGCTGCTATGTCATCCTTCTTTAGCATCTCAAGTTCTCAACCCACTGACGGGGGATAGCCTCTCTCAATTCTTTAACACGTTGCCCCCTCCTCATCTGTCCCTGCAGGGACGCCTCCATTTCTCCATCTGTTCACCAATCCTTCCACTCTTCGTCCCACCGGTGCTCCACCTTATAGCTGCCCTGTTCTGCCCACTTCCATCCGTATGTTCCTCGCAGCCCCTGCCATGGGAAGGGGTCCCCTGCCTCGTCACAAGTGAAGTGGTTATCAAAAAGAAGCTGGTTGTATACTGCGTCTGCGGTTTCGGGAAGCCGACACCTAATCTGGATCTTCTTCCACAATGCCAGCTTTTGAGTCCACTTTACCTTTTTGTTTCCCAATGTGCTCGTAGTTGTACATTTTCCATAGGCCCTCTTTGTACAGCACCGGACACTCATTCCATGTTTGGCTGTTATTCCTGTCTAGTAGGGATAGGACTAGTCCAGCAAACGACTGTCCTATGCCATTTGCGTTTTGTTTTTGTTTTTCCCCCAAAAAACATACGCCCCTTCTATTCTGGGGAACAACAGTCCGGTTACTTATCATGGGCAAGCATGGGAACATACCATGGACAGGAAGAAGGGGGCCTTACCCTCAGGGCTCGAGACGCCTATCAAGGGAGGGACCTTGGAGAAAATGCCCACCTCAAAACTCAATCTCCTCCGAGGATCCCTCTGCTAGCCGGGAAACACTCAAATGGTACCCAGTCGCTTAGCAGCAGGAGTCCCCTAGGGGACCTGGTGGCAGGGGTCACCTGTTCTAATGTCCACCTTGGCCTGATTCCAGTTTGTCATATGAATGCATAGTTCAAATCCCGAGTACCTCGGTCTTTACCTATATGTTTATCAATTGATCCTACACCTTCCCCATATCCCAACCATGCGCTACCCCCAAAACCTCATCCTACACTTACACAAAAGACTTGGAATAATAGCAATGTAGCAAGTCTACTCTTTTAGTTGTTACCCACCTCGAGAAAGCATGCACGTATTTCAGAGATCTAAGCTCGTCCAGTACTGAATCTGTGCTATCCATAAACCCTACCCACCGAATTTGCTTCTGCAAAGTACCCCCAGCATATGCCTACCACTTATTTCCCCCCCCCCCCCCCCATCCTCCCCCCGTCCCCCCCTCCCAGAAATACACTACTCAAGTCCACTTTCCTCAGATCTCTACCCCCTACTCCTACCTGCCTGACTATTATACACTAAATACAACAGCTCAGACGTTGTTTTTTTTTTTTTTTTTTTTTTATAAAAAGTTTTAAGGCAGAACCTCTCGGTTCTGGCTCCTACCATTCTGGGGAGCGACAGTCTGGTTCCTATTCCCCCGGCAAGTCAAAGATGAATACAATAAAACACACACCATGCTCCTCTCCATTATGGCTGAGAGGCCCGAGTGGACAGCATTGATTACTTCCGTAGGGAAGGATGTACCACCCCTCACCCCTGCCTATGTTAGCCTGTTTCCACTACCTCGTGATTCTATGAGTCGCCTAGCTCCTAGCTCCTCTCAGCTGAGTGCTGTCGACTAGACATGGGAGCTAGAGCTGAAATGTGGAGCTGGCCTCTAAAGGTCTGTCGGCGTTTGTTTATAAAAGGAACTACCTCTAAGGGGTTAACTTGTGCTAATCATGAAAAAAGTGAGGGAGCCCTCTATCCTAAGCTGTTCTTTTTGTAGAACTCTCGGGGATATCCTATCGCTTCTGTTCGTCTCTAATTCTCTGGGCCGGTGTCCTCTTGGGGTTTGGGAAGACCATATGAAGTTGCTACTCCTGAAACTCTATGGGGTTTTATCTAATGCCTCTTCTAATAATTCTTTCCCTCATTTCTTTGGGTGGTGGATACTCTATATCTTGCCTGTCCTGTTGTTTCTGCCTCTTGTCTTCTCTTAAAACCTAAACCCTAGGTTTTTCCTCGTCTTGAGGGGGGGTATTTCCTTGTCCTCTAAGGACTTAACTCTTCTGTTTAGTACTAGTTCCCCCAGAACTTAACCGTCCCCGGTCCTCTCCTTTGAGTTCTATGTGCAGGTATTAAGGTTTAATTTAGGCCTAACTTCGTATCCATCGGATGGGTTCTGCTTCTTGATTGTGTTGCTATCATTTATCAACTGGCACTATTGTTTTCACTGGTTGTGTTGTTGTCGTTTATCCTCTAACTCTACCACTGACTTCTGGGGTCTATCTTTAATACTTTTGGGACGTCTGAGTCTGTTTGTGCTTTTGTTGAGGGTCTGTCCTTTTTAGTGAGCTTCCTGTTTACCATGGTCTATTTGTTGTGATTTCGTGACTGTCGAACCGATTGTAAATGTCTGTGTGTGTAAGTGTTATTTACTGTTAGAATTTTGGTGTGATGGGCGTTTCCTAGAGCCGTTGTTATTGATCTTCTGCCGAAGATGGATCTTCTCTGTCTGACATGGCTGTAAGCTGATCCGTGCTGTCCCAATCTTGGAATTTTAGGACCGTCTTGTTTGTTTTAGCTATCTTCTTGCCTAGCAACCATTTTTTCTCGAAGGATTTTTGGCTCGCCTCCCTTTTTTGGGGGTTTGTTAGTTTTTCTTGTTTCCTTAGTTCTCTTTTCCATTGGGCCCTGATTTCCGTTTCCACGATATCCTTCGTCTCCTTCCATGCCTCTTCACTTGTTGTTGTCTGGTTGCTGATCATTTGCTTGCATCTAGATTTCCATACCACCCACAGTGCGGCCCTTCGTAGCAGATCAGTTATAATTGTTTCTTCCTCTTCTACCTTTCCTTCTTTGTCTCTTGCTGAGAGTGAGTAGGTAATCTGCTTGCGTTGGGAATGGGTTTGGGGAAATCCTAGACCAGGCTGATTTGACTGCTTCCCAGATTTTGTCTGCGTGGGGGTATTCGATCAAGCAATGGACCAGTGATTCCACTTTGCTGTCTTCGCACATTCTGCAGAGGGCGGACTGTTCCGTTCGGGTCGTCTTTTCTTCATCTATCGAGCCACTCGCCTAGGTGCTTGATCCGTCTTTCTGATATGACCGGGTGAGGATCTGCCGTTTTATTCCTTATCTTATAGCCTATTTTCACTGTGTAATCTTGCAAGTTGACTAAAGTTTTTGCTCTACCGGGTGATCACCTTTTGTCAACAGTGCTGTATATGTGGCTCATCGAGCCCAGAAAGATGATAGTCCACCAGCTGCACCATTCCTGCACCGATGCAGGTCTCCAGCAATGGCGTTCCTGATGTTCTCCATGGCACGGTCCCGGAGTGCACTGAATGCCATGTCAGCGCCCTGTCTGACCCTATCATTTTGCGCCCTCCATATCGTCCAAAGGACCTCCGCTCTCACTGAACACGCAATCTGGAGTCTTCGTAACACCAGGCCAGCAAACCAACATCCAGTTAATTCAGATGTTGTCTGCAACCAAACCAGAGTGCCTCAATCCGTCCAGTGCAGCATTGCAAGCACAGTTCAATACCCCTTTGCAGGTGAAGGTACCTGGGAAAGGTACATTCTTCGCATTTAGTAAGAAAGGGTGAATACCATCCACGTCACTCAACTTAGCTGCTACATGCCCTTTCAATTAGCGCACGTTAAATCCTGCACAAGCACAGTCAAAACCCTGTGCTTGTGCGAATGATTTCTGTTTATGCAAGAGGTCACCAACTGAATTGGCCTTCAACCAAACAGCTTTTGTCCTCTTAGCTTTCAAGTCAGCTAAGGACTCAGGAGGGATTCTTTCCCTCACCCACTGTTGCACCAACGCGTCCACCTGACATTTGTCAATTGTAGTGCAGAACGGGATTTTTATGGTGACATTCAATCTCGGGTTAATACCAAACTTGCGCTTGAAAACGTTTGTTAGAATTCCACCAATGATCTGCTTACCATGCCGCTGACTGATTGATTTAACACTATCCGACTATCGTTTAAAATTTAAATCAACCAATTCATCCAGCGTGCAGGTATATAGCTCGCTCCTTTTCCATGGCGCCTGAAGGAAGGCAATGTGGTTAGCTGTCTTAGTATCTGTCTTAGTCTTTGTTGCGAAAGGGCAGTGATAAACCAGCAACCACCACTATAAATACACGACTTCGCATCCTTTAGCAAAAGCTTTTCCCAATTATGTTCGATTTTGGAAAACCCAAACAGGAGAACCAGCAACCTCCATGCTTTTAAGTTTTAACCATCGACACCCTGGGTTATTGCTGGTACGAATTACATCCTTCCCTTTACGTTGAGCAAGAAGTTTCAGAATTCTTAACAGGTCCGGCTCCTGACACACTCCAACAGATGGACAATATAAAAATACAGGTTCCTGCACAGCAACCAGAGGGAGCCTGCTGGCCAGTCTCTTCTTTCCCCGTCATCTACGCGGCCTCTTTCTTTGAGTCCGCCCCTTAGCGTTTGGGCTGTGGCTCCGGATGATCTTAAGTTCCATACCCTCGATGGCTGATTCCTCCCCAAACCGAAGCAGAATTGGCACATAATGCATAAAACCCATCTTATGTGGCCCCGTGTGCACCTGCTGCTTACTAACACCTTTGACAGCACAACAGTGTTGTACCCATCTTTCCTTGAGCGAACCGAGTGTTTTCTATTCTTTTTTCTGACAGTCAATGTACCTGCTATTGCAAAGACCCCATGGATACCATGTGCTGCCCACACTCTTTCTTTTTCTTTTTTTAACTCCAGGGGGTACCCTTTAGGGAGGTGATAAGAGCATCCTCCTTAATTGGTCCCCCGGTCAAAGGCTCCATCTATTAGTGGGGAGCATCAGTTGCTGGAAACCGGGTCCATCGTCCCAAGTGTTTACATTGATTGCCCGTTCGCAATCGGTAGACCTGCTCTTGAAAGACATAGTGAACATCAACTGGATCAACGCGTTGTGGGAGAGGGGAAGAAAATGATGAAGTTCGCAAGAATCACCAAAGGATGCTCAACCTGCTGAACAAGTGTCGATAGGTGGCCAAAAACCTTAAAACCTTAACGTTAAACTCTAAACCCTAAACCCTAACCCTAAACCGTAAACCGTAACCTGTGAACCGTAAACCCTAAATTCTAAACCCTTGCACCCCTAAACCTTAAACTGTGAACCCTAAATCATAATCCCTTGCAACCCTGAACCGTAAAGAGAGAATAACTGCGGTTCTCCTCCTCTGATACTGTCACCAAAAAGGGCAACCAATGAATTCAGGCAGTGTTGGTCGTGTCCCACTGTCCCCTGCCGTGAAATGCATTGCACCGCTGGAAAAACCCAACTCAGCCGGAAGCTAACCCAACTGGGCCAACTCAACAGAGGCTGGTACACAGCCCCCGGCCTCAGTCATGGATACGATGGGCAATGAATTAGAAAGTGAAAGATAAGAAAAGGAAAGGCAAATGTTTCTGCTTTCTCTTCCCAGTTCTTTTTCTTTTTTATGCCTATGTCTGGGACTCTGGGCCGAGGGTCTGGGGCTACGTCTCACCAGTGGGGCTTTAGGCTTGGATTCGAGTACGCCCTGCAATCCGATCTGAGAATCTCACGGGCGCAGTGTGGCCTCGTTGAAAAGTACTCGAAGCCAAGTCTAACCCCACTACCGTAGTGGGGCTTACCTGTCCTCTCGTCGTATAGGTAGAGGCTAGCCGCTATCGTATTTATCTACAGGAAACCTCAACCCAAAAATAGGAAATTCAAAATTCACAATCAGAACCTGCCAAAGCCATCTCCAAGACAGCCAATTTGACAAAAATCCCACCGGTTTACTCGTACAGAGAGGACCGTCTGTCCCTTAGAGTCAGGGTAGGTTGCTGGTGAAGCACCAGTATTCTCGAAGAGGCTTCCTCACTACAAGGTATAACGGTACTATAACTGCATTCAAAATCCGCCAAAAAGAACGGTCTATTGGATTTTGATTGGACCACAACAGTCTGTGCTGAGGCTCCTTCACAGTAAAGCGCCTGACAATTGAACTACTCTCAGCCACGCATTCTTTTTTTTTTTTTTTCTCTCGGCCACACATTCTTGAGAGCAAAAACTTGGAAAAAAAACAAAAGAAGTTATCAGGAGAACAACTTTTTTTTTTTTTTTTTTTTTTGCGGCAATGAAATGGCCGTTTCACCAGACACATCAAAATCATTTCAAATTTCAAAATATCCACATCGAAAGGATGTCTAGATTACAATTCCTATGCATGTGGTGACAGTGGTTGGATGTTCTGTTTTTTTTCCCTTTTCTTTTCTTTTCTTGGCTGTCAGATTGGCATTAGGAACTGGAGCTGCTAGCTTGGCTGCTTACTGTCAATCTTGCTAAGACCCTAAACCCTAGCGACCATAGTTGTGAAGGAACTTGGAGATGTCTGAACTTCTGTCTAGTGCTTCCTGCAATCCTTTTTTTCCCCCTTAGAGTCTTACTTCGTGTCTTCTTTACGACGACTATTATATCCGATCCTCCTGCTATTATTTTCTCTCCTTCTCTTAGATCGTACTAACCCTGAAACCCTAAAGGCCAAACCTCGTGCTTAGCCCCTAAACCGTTGTCTACCGCTCGTCCTGTCAGATTCGGGGATTGGTCCGCTTACGTCGGGGCCACACTGAGTGCGGGGGAATCCCTGAGAAGCGTCCGCTCCCCCGTGATTTGCCTCTTGTGTCTGCGCTGTGATTTTCCAGACTAGCCTCGGCGCTTCACCCTGCAAAGAATCAAGTCTCCCCCGCCCGAGACGTTCCCTGGTAAATTTGTCTATAATGTCCTACGTTTTGGTGGGATCCTGCTTGCTAAGCTTGAGTGTTTTGTGCCAGGCCGATTGGTATTCTACCTGTAGCGACTGCATGAGGTTCTTCCACACTTCAGCCGTTGGGGTGATTTGCGAGTCAATCGTCTCCTTTCATCTTCTCTTCCAAATCATCCAGAGCTTAAGAGGGCGGAGTCTTTGGTAAAGGATCTGCAGCCATTTCTGCGGAAGTGGAGGGCCTCTCAGCCCCTTGTGACCGGGTCTTCAATGAACAGAGTGTCCGTGATAGAGACCCATACAGGGGCTACTCTTGTCCACAGCTGCTGTGCTCCAGGACAGAACAGTAGACAGTGGGCCAGGTCGCAGATCGCACAGATATCGTCAAACTGCCTCCTGGCCTCTGCTGACCCCCGTTTGCTTAGCCACTTATTGACTGGAAGCGCATAATAGTAAGTGAGCCACTGCATACTTCTAATTTGAGCATTACAAATGGTGAGCGGGATTTGACAGGAGATCACGGTCTGTCTGCCCAGATCACTCCCACCGTTGGGCCAGTGTGTCTCGTGTATTGGCCGCTCATCTCCTGAGTCTGTAGCCATTTGTGTGGAGTGGTCCTTGTCTCTGTCCTGGTAGCCGCCAAAGTGGTTTTCCAGGCCCATTCTGCGGGGTCAAATTCTGGGTCCTGTAAACTTGTTGCGGGACAATTGTTCATTAAATTTGAGACTATATTTTTTCAAGAATAATTGCATGAAAGTTTTTTTTTTTTTTTTAAAGAAAATTCAAAATTCTACCCGCGACAACAGATAGGAGTGATGATGAGTGCATACACTCCTACCTATCTTGAGTGGGGTCCACTCTATTGGTGGGGAGCTACACCTAATGGAAAGTGGGTCCAGCGTCCCCTGAGATCCAACATTCAGTTGGTAGATCAGTATGTGCTGGGAATCGGGCCCAGCGTCCCTCATGAACTTAGCTAATGCCTCTGATGTTGCAGAATGATGATCGTGAAGATACTGATGATAAGGAACTAAGGATAAGATGATGATGATGATGCTAATGTGTGAAAAACTGTAGAAAGCTATAGTACATCAGCAAAACCTGGCCTCACAATCCATGAGAAATACCAGACAGAGCACCCCAGCGACAATATCTCCCTAACCAAAATCAGCCATAGCTGTCGAGTTCTCGCCACGAAGACTATACCCGGCCCCTTTGGCTGTCATGGCAGCCGCCCCCAGTTCGCCACTGTATTGCCTTCCTCTGTCGACTAATCGCCAGATCTCTCTACAATGCCTCACACTCCTGCTGCTAACAGGTCATAGGGCTACACCCTAGCACTGGCCAGCGTCGTTCTGGCATCGGCAGACCAGGAGTGCAAAACACAACTACTATGAAGGCATCAGCCAGGGTTCTACCATCTCTGAACTCCTGAATCCTATATAAGAAGGAAAACCAGATCTCACCTAGGATTGCTGAAAAAACAGAAAGCTGATATAGCATGATTAGTGATATACTACGCGTGACCTGGATCTTTAAAGACAGCCGTCTGTCTCCCAGTCACGTACGTAGTACAGGTTACCCCCACCCCCACCCCCACCCCCCCTCCTTCCCAACCTATCCCATCGTTGCATCCACGGAAACAGATTGCCCAGATTGCAGACAGCCCCTCTCAGCCCCAACATGGGACAGACCCACATTCCCCGTCCGACCCTACAAAGGCATACAGTTCCCTCCCAAAGTGTGCCTCTGTGCATCCTTTACCCGAATCTGCCCCCCCTGGGATGTGTAAATACTAAATACATCCCAGCCCCAGAATAGAGCACACCCCTAAATCTGCCCGCACTCCCTCCAGGGCTTCACTTCCTGCCTTGTGACGCCCCTGCAGAGTGGAGCTCTCCCCTACTACACCAACCCACCTTCCGTCAGAAAAAAAAACCATTGATGCACGAAGAGGAGGAGAGTTGCAATGACGCACCAGGAAAAAGACTAGAATTTCATACTGTAGAAATTAACGCCAGAGGAATTTAGAAAATCAGATTTCTTCATCATGTATCTTAGTGGGCGACTGCAATGCCACTATAGACCCCTCCATAGACCGGATTTCGCAGTCATCCAACATCCATAATACACAAGAGGCGATACCCATTGAAAAGTTATTGGTGGATCACAGCCTGGTTGAACCCTACAAAACCCTACACCCCACCAAGAGAGCCTTCACTCTTGTCAAGAAAAATCATGCACACCACACTGCCTTCTCATTTGTAGACTACTTTCTGGTGTCAGAGACATTGATGGGGGCAGTCAAGGAAGCAGAAATTCTACCCGTGGCACCATACCGGGCCTGGACCACAAGCCGATTGAACTCACAATTTTTTTTGAGCAATTTGTAAGGAAAGGAGCCAGTTTTCATAAACTGAATAACTGTCTCCTGTTGAGTCAGACCTTCCAGGGAGGGGTTTATGACTGTTGGCAGAATCAGAGAGATGCGCGCTTACCCATACACGGTCGATGGACATGGTTCCAAGAGAGCTACTCCAGCTTGTCGAAGACAGTGGCTAAGATCTCAAGGAAGCTAGCTACTATAAGAAAACAAAGAAGACAAGCTCTGGAGTCAGCTTTAAAGATCGTTGAGACCAACCTGGTAGACAATCCCTGGTCCTCGCTGTACACCGACATCTTCGAGAAAGCACGGGAAGAACTGGCCATGTGGCGATGGTGGGACCTAAAAGGACTGCAAATAAGAGCCAGAATGATCTGATATGTTAAATCCTCGCTTTAAATTCATATTCGTCTCTTTGGGTTGTTTATTCTGCATGCTAAATTGTCTTCTTCAACTTACATGTTTCCTTGGGTTGTTTATTCTGCATGTTAAATTGTCTTCTTCAACTTATATGTTTCCTTGGGTTGTTTGTTCTAAATGTAATTCCTTTTGAGCTTTTGAAACCTGATGTTTTCCCCTTCCATTCACAGATGGCGGCATTTCGATTGGCTTTGTCCATTCATGTGGACTGCATCGAAATTGACTCGTCACGGACTGCCGATGGCGTCCTTGTTGCTCTTCATGACCGGTAATGCGGGCGCGAAACCCCAGATCTCTCTCTCTCTCTCTCTCTCTCTCTCTCTCTCTCTCTCTCTCTCTCTCTCTCTCTCTCTCTCTCTCTCTCTCTCT
>BFEA01000204.1:134184-146702 GCA_003427395.1 Chara braunii | reverse complement strand
TCTCTCTCTCTCTCTCTCTCTCTCTCTCTCTCTCTCTCTCTCTCTCTGTGTGTGTGTGTGTGTGTGTGTGTGTGTGCTGCAATTCTCATTGCTGTCATTCACTTGTGCTTTTGCACTAGATCATCTAGATGCATAGTTCACTACCTGTGCGATGTTCATCTTCCACTTTGTCACTTGAACACTTTTGTTCATAATGTTTCAGCACAATGTGTCCTCCACTGGATGTGAAGCCTCTCACTTTGTGCTGATTTCATGTCAGTTGCCAGTGCCTCAACTTCTTCATATTTGCTATTGAAAGCTACCTATCAGGGAGTTGCATCCCCTTGATCGGGAGAGGTAGCAATGCTCACAGGGGTCCCCCGTATAGGCTTAGTAGAAGCGATAGGTAGGTAGGTAGGTAATGGAAGAATTTGAGAGAAGAATATAGCTTAGTTCAGAGCTTCAGAGAAAGGGAAAAAAAAGTTGCAATGTCAGATGGATGCTGGTTAGTTAAATGCTTGTTAGTTTAATCTTCTGTTCTTGAGAATGATTCTCCATGTCAAGTAACTTGGGACCACACTCTCGTGCTGTGTGTTCCTTTGTTTGGCTTTCAAGCACCAACTCTCATCTTCTCTAACATAATCCCAAAGTGGTTTAGACTCTTCAGAGAGCTTACCATTTTTTGACTTTTTCAGAGTTTAAGTTTTTCTTTCCAAAATCAACAGAATTGCATCGACAGAATAATTGTTGTGGCAGATTCAGTCTTATACCATACATGCAGACCACTGCGTGCACGAGCATGGCGCACGTGCGGTGCCCAGTGCACACGCATCCATGCGCGCGCACTCAGTGCAGCGCAACCCGAAAATAGGGGGTTGTGACTGTCATCGGAAATTTTTGAGAGTGGCGAGGTGTGGTGGCACACCCCCCCCTTTTCCTAGGAAAAATAGGACAGGAAGAAAAAAAAAATATTTGGGATTGCACTCCTCCAAGAACTGTTTGTGTTCTGTGGATGTCCCCGTGTTGGTGTGTATTGTCTCCTGTGTGTGTACATGTACGGAATTTCAGGTACGATACGGTCATGATGAGGGTGTCGTCCTCGGCACTCAAACTGTTCTCTTGTTGCTGTTATTGCTAGAAACAGAGAATGTCAGGACTGACAGATGTTCTTCCCTTTATGGTTTTGCTAAAAAAAATGAGAACGTTCTTGAGGGCGGCTTGCAACAGATGAGAATGTATCTTCCACCTGGAAAGTGGAAAGATTCCCCCACCATATTTTGCACGTTGCGCGGCTGTTTTGATGGCCCTGCGGTCAGAATCCGTAAGATAAGGGGTCCAGCTCGACCGCTCACCAAATGTGCAAAGTGAGAATGAGAGGCTTGCCACACAGGCTGTCGAAAACCAGGTTTTCAACAATTTTGCATCGCCAAACAGACTTTTGAAGAATTGCGGCTCAAATTTTTTTTGACAAGTGTCAGAATGATACTTTCGACAGCCGCCCTCCAGCAATCGTTTCCTCCAGCCTGCAGGTGACGGAAATTCGACAGTGGCCCGCCGACGTTTCGAAAATTGCGTTCGATTTTGCATTGTCAGGTGACGGAGTCCGCCTGGCCATGACCAAAAACCTTGCCCTTCGACAGCCTATGTGGCGAAGGGGGGGTAAGCTGTCGACCGCTGACTTTCAATTTTTTTCTGACACCTGTCGAAACTCTTTGAGTTTTGACAGCCTGTGCGGCGAGCCTCTGAGTCTTTGCCTTGAACATGGAACATACACCGCCACAACTCTTGTCTTTTGTGGATGCGCTGAGTGGTGGAGCTCGGTGTCGAATCTGTCAGAGTCGGAACGGGATGATTCACCAACGGGCCTAGCACAGTCTGCACACCTACACCACTTCTGAAATGGGAGACCCGAGTTCGAATCGAGATGCATTCAGACAAGCAGTATTAAAAAGAACTGACTTACTCCCTTTCAGGAAAAGACAAAAAACAAAGAAAAGAAAAAACAAAGGGCCTGCGTCCAGAATTGGTCTTATCCGTTGGTAAGGGCATTTTCGCCTCGCGGGATACTGACCAGTGCTGAAAACCCGGTAGGACCGGGGGGTCCTCCCCAACCGGAACCGGACTGGTCCTACCGGCCGGTCGACCGGGCCCCGGTTGGCTGTAGTGCATCTTTTTTTTTTTTTTTTTTTTTTTTTTTTTTTTTTTTTTTTTTTTTTTTTTTTTTTTTTTTTTTTTTGTTGGTGTTGTTGNTTTTTTTTTTTTTTTTTTTTTTTTTTTTTTTTTTTTTTTTTTTTTTTTGGCCCGGCCGGGCAAGTGGTCCCGGGCCACTGTGGTAGCCTAGGTTCCCCTATAATTCTAGTAAATTCTTAGTTGTGTGGTAGCATGGTTGACTTTCTTTTCGGTTAAAAGAAAGGAAAACGCGGGCATCCTACAGCCGCCGGCGGTAGTCCGGGGCTGGAGTTGGAGAACTGGAATGTGCTGAGGGAAAGGGGAAATGCTCTCAATGGCAAATTCTCGGAACCTCATTTGCCACTGAAATCTAGACCTCCAAATCATTGTGAGGTTGGGCCTACCAAGGGCCACTGGTTCATTTGGCCACAAGGCTGAACTGAACCGTGGTCCCCTTGTGCACTGGTGCAAACCTTGCTAGGGTCGTGGGACAGTGGTGATTTGAACCACCAGTGCTTTCAGAAGTCGTGACGTGCATGCAGCCAGCCATTGCTACAGTGCCTCCAAGTCTCCACTTGAATGAATTTACTCCAGCGCCCCAGGCTCTTTCATCCCCAAAGGTCGGTGCACATGCTGGCGCGACTTTTGGAAGTACTGGTGGTTTAAGCGGCTGACCACAAGTTCGGGCGATCTCATGGTCTACATATATATCACTCAGTCACCAGGCAGGTACATGGGAACCCATGCCCTTAAAGTACCAGTACACCTGAGCCTATTTTTCCGATAGACGATTTTGCCTGCTCCTGGGCCACTAAACGCCGCAAGGGCAGGCCCTGCTGCTGGTCGTCAGCCATTTTCATCTGGTAGGCCAAGCCTGACCACGGCCCCGTGTATACGAGCACAAGAGGGCTTTGTTGCCTGTTCATCGACCGCCAAACTCTGCAAGTCCAGGGTCTGCGAGTGGCCATCAGCCATTTTCATCTGTTAGGTCGAGCTGGACCCCGGCCCTGTGTATACCAGCACGGGACATGGCCTTGTTGTGGCATACTGGTGGTTCAGGCTGCCGCCATCTTCTGAAAATTTGGGCCAACCCTTGCACATGTACTGTGGCTTTAGATTTTCAATCCAATGGGCCACCTGATTCTGTATTGCATACAAACAGCAGCATATAGCTATCAGTGGATCACAGAAAGCCAACAGATGATGATGTGCTTATTCAATGTATGGTGCACGATTGTGTTCAGCAGTTGCAGAGCATGGATGCATGGGCAGGCGTTCCTCGCCGGCATGTCGTCCGCCACCGACAAATAATGACTCTCCAGGAGGCCATTGTGGTAAGCAATAGACCCCTTCACAAAAAAACTCAAGGTGGAAGCCCTTGTTTGTTTTCACACAGCTAATGCAGAGATGACCACTTCACACAAAACTCAACAATCCATCAAAGCAACCCGTCAACCAATCTGTCAATCAATCAAAGTCAGCCAGCCAGCCAGCAAGCAAGCAAGCAAGCGGAAAAAAAATGCCACTAAATAGAATGTAGAGAGCATAGAAATCGAGTCCTGTGGACTTTCTTCATAGAAGGCCTCGGGCGACGAGGATTTGGTACAAGAATGTGCAATTGGGTACACATGATTGTTTTCATCAGGAGAAGTAATTCTACAGATCAATGGTATGAGATATCAAGCCTTCCCAATTACAAGATCTGTCCGACAGGGCTGTTCGCTTTCTCCGGGACTTTACGTTCTCTATGTTGAAAACCTTCATGACATGATTTGGGCTTCACCAATCCTCAGAGGACTGCAAATGAGTCAAGAGGAGCTCCTATCTTCGGCTTTTGCTGATGACTCGACTGCTTACTTATTACCCATCTCAGGACAATTGACAGAACTACGGCCCGGCCTAGACATCTTTTCACTTTTCCCTGGAGCACGAATTAATTGGGACAAAACGGTTCCTGTTTCCTCACGTCCCACAGGTGAGATCATGGATTGGGGCATTCAATGCCTTCCTAGAGCCTCTGTACATTTTTCAAAGCTACTTGGCATCCAATTATCTCAAGAGACGGGACACAACCCCCAAATTGATGCTATTTTCTCAAATGTCATTCAACGGATGACGACACAGAAGAACGAAGAAGTAATTGGCCTGTTTGGACATGCCCTTGTCATCAATAACTCCATCCTTTCTACAATCTAGTACGTCACAGCAATCACCTCTCCACCTAACCATAATATCTGTCTCTTATACACATCTAGATGTGTATAAGAGACAGGCATCTACGTGTGTGTGTGTATGTGTGTTACAAGTATCATAAGCATGCCGCTCATTAGGGAACAGCTTTTTCGTGGATACTTACAATCATAGCGCCGAGTGTGAACATCACCTTTCAATCGAACGTGCTTATACCTACAGACGATGTTCATACGTAGCAGGAAGCACCTGCATTCACAAACTGAAGAGGGAACGGGGTGAGGGGAGGAAGTAGATTCGAGAGGAGATGGAGAGACAGAGAGTGAGAGTGAGAGAGAGAGTGAGAGAGAATGTGTGAGAGAGACCGGGGGGGGGGGGGGGGGGGGGGGGGGGGGAGGGAGGAGAGCGAAGGTGGCACAGTTGCTATCAACATTGGTACAGTGCCGAACAGAGGGGTAACACATCCCCTATAGCGCTTTTTGCCGCTTGCGCAGGTCACGGCTAATCCGATGGGAGGGATCTGTTGTCCTTTCCACAGCAGGTCGATGCCCTGGTAGTCCACCATAGCCTCGACCTTGGAGGAAGGAGGAAGAAGGGTGGCCATGGCTATGGTGGACCTCATGTGATAACTGCAGTAGAAGAGGGATTCGGACATTGATTCTGGTTCAGCCATTCAACATTATTATTATTACTATCATTATTTCCTGTTTGAATAAGAGGGGAGGAAATAACGAGGAGGAGAGTGGTTGGTGAAGACGAGGAGCTTTCTCATTGGTCTATGCTGGTGTACATCATCTTCTTCTTCTTCTTCTTCTTCTTTCCCTCGCTCTCCTCTCAAGTTCATTCATTTCTTTTTGCAATTGAACTGCATTGTACTTTTCATGAATGTGTACTTTGAAATTGGCGAAGATCATAACACTATGGATGAGTTATTGCAATGTCCCGAGCACAGTCTAAACCCCACTTAGATTCTGAATAACTTCGCAAGAGCGATGCTTGATCCCTTGAGGACCACTCTGTACCCCCGTACGAAAGAGGATGGCATGACTTACAAGAAATTTAGTAAGATCGTTGTAGATCAGGCCGGCTTCCTAATGGAGGCCAATTACTGTCATGACTGGAAGGACCTGCGTAAAGGAGGGTGATGGAAGAATAAAACTATAGCAAGCAGTATAGAAGGGAAGGACAGTCTTCTAGTTGCGTTCGAGGGAGGGGGAGTTAAAGCACTACCCCACGAAAACATAGATTACAGACTGGAAGAGACCAACAGCAACCAAGTAGCCCAGGTAGGGGACTATTCGGCTGCTGCAGCCCACGAGGGAGGGCGGCAAGGAGGAAGAGAAGGCCGAGGAAGAGGAGGCTGAGGAAGAGGAGGCTGAGGAAGAGAAGGCCGAGGAAGAGGAGGCTGAGGAAGAGGAGGCTGAGGAAGAGGTGGGGGAAGAGGATGTGGCACCCAGGGGAGTAGTAGTGAAGCTAGCTATTACGAGGGAGGTAGGGGTAAGGGTTCCCCGCAAGATGGACGCGGTTCCTCCTCCACAGGTGGAAGAGATAGAGGGCGCAGACCATGGCTAGCGCATCCGGTGATTGCTGATGGCGAGCCTTGGAAGGAGATGAGCATTGATCAAGTGTTGTGGCAGAAAAGGCTTAATGCCAACCAATGCCTAAAATGTGGTGATGCTAACCACATTGTTCGTTTTTGCGCTGACTACCGCTACCCAAAAGGGAGCAGCCAGTAGGAGTCGCAGTTGCTCCCTCTAGACCTTCAGATACAGACAAACAGACAGAAGCAATTAGCAGGCACCCCCCTGTTTGAAGGCTCCTATGGCAAAGACTGGCGTAGGCCCCCACCCGGTTAGCTGTCCGGAGACCTCTTGTGCTAGGGTCTCTCTGGGTGGTTCCCTTGCAAGCATCGGTGATGAGTTGATCACTCATCGCCAGGCTTGGGCCGAAATGAGGAAGAAAGGTAAAGGGCAGCTAATATTAGCAGATGTAGAGATAAGTAGAGAGCGAGTAGGCGCGTTAGTCGATAGCGGATCTACTCGTAGCTACATTAGGCGAAGGGGACTGCAGAAGATGCACCTCGGCATGAAGGTTTTGAAGTTGGATGAGCCGAGCGTGAGTAGGTTGGTTGAAAGTCGTGAAACGCGAGTAGAAGAGTACGTCAAAGGGGTAAAGGCATACTTCCGGTTGGAGGTGGGGAACAAGGTGGAGAAAGTTTTGCACTCCCTGACCCTCTTAGGGGAGGACAGCCTACCTTTTGACCTGATTCTAGGGACGGATTGGGGAGAGGCTGTGAGGGATGATGTGAAGATGGGCGAGCACGAGTGCTAGCTGCCCAGCCCTGAAGGAGGCAAAAAGAAAATACGGTTGTTCCACGAGTTTGGAGTGGAGTCTAGTCTCTCCTTTTGTTGTATGAGTGCCCTTGCATTCGCTAGGCACATCGTTAAGGCCGATTTGGTTGACCAAGTTTTCGTAGCATATGTTAGGGCGGTTAGTGAGGGCAAGAAGGGGGAGGACGAGCCAACACCACCCGCAGTTGAAAAATTGTTGAAAGAGTTCGATGATGTGGGAGAGACGCCGAAAGGAGTAGTGGAAAGGGAAATCAAGCACCGGATAGAGATAGAGCCCGGTAGCAAAACTCCCAAGGGGCTCATCTACTGCATGTCTCCCAAAGAGCTCGACGAGCTGTGCAAGCAGCTTGATGATTTGATAGAGAAGGGGTGGATTGCCATATGGGGCACCGGTCCTATTCGTGCCTAAGAAGGAAGGCGAACTGCGAATGTGCATAGACTACAAGGATTTGAACGTGATCACAGTGAAGAACGTCGAACCTTTGCCTATGATAGATGACTTGTTGGATAGGGTGCAGGGATGCAAGTATTTTTCTAAGATTGACTTGAAGTCGGGCTACCATCAAATAGAGGTATCACCTGAAGACCAGCACAAGACGACCTTTAGGACTCGCTACGACCACTACGAGTTTGTGGTCATGCAGTTTGGTTTGACTAATGCCCCTGCTACCTTCCAGAGATGCATGAATGATCTCGTTCGTGAATGGCTAAATAAGTTTGTCGTCGTCATATTTAGACGACATCTTGAATTTTAGTAAGACTGTGGAGGAGCACCAACGGCACCTGCGCTAGATCCTAGAGAAGCTGCAAACTGCGAAGTTCAAGCTGAACCCGAAAAAATGTGAATGGGCGAAGCGTCAAGTGCTATATCTAGGCCATGTGTTACATGGAGATGGAGTCTGAACGGAAGACACGAAGATAGCAGCAATCAAGGATTGGCCTACAACGCACACACTGACTGAACTGCGGTCGTTCTTAGGCTTAGCCAATTACTACCGAAAATTTGTACGAAATTTCACCATGATCGCTGCACCACTACGCAAAATGCAGAGGAAGGAAACAATTTCGAATTGGGACAAAGACTGCACCTCAGCCTTCAAGAAATTGAAGAAGTCGCTGATTGAGTACCCTATCCTGAAAGTTACATATCCATCACTCCCATTCATTGTCATGATTGACGCGAGCCAATACGGGACTGGCGTTGTGCTCCAACAGAATGATGAAGAGGGGTATAGACCAGTCGAGTTCATGTCCTGTAGGTTGTCTAGTGAGAAGGTCATTGCGTCAACGTATGAGCGCGAGCTATTCACCTTGAGGGAAGCATTAAACCACTGGCGACACTATCTCTTAGGAAGACACCTTAAAGTCTACTCTGACCATGAGACCCTACCCAGGTTGGAAAACCCATGCCCGAATGACCCCTAAATTCACTAGGTGGGCTGGGGAGATAATCAGTTTGACTTCGAATTGAAACTAGTCAAGAGCAAATACAACATCATCGCTGATGCGCTGAGTAGACGTGTCGATTTCTTCGGTGCCATTGTGACCTACCTGGATGCACGCACTGAACTGCAGCAGCAGATTAAAGTTGTGTATGCTAACGACCCTGTTTACATCGCACTAATTAAAAAGGTGCAGACTAAGCCGCACGACGTCCCAGATTATAGAGTGACTGACGGATTGCTTTACAGACGGGTTTGACAGACTCTGCGTCCAGAATTGTGAGACTCTCAAAAGCTTGGTCTTGGGGGAATGCCAAGACACCGAGTGCAATTTCGGTTGTAGAAAGACTTACGCTAGTCTCCTAAGGTCCTATACCTGGGTTGACATGAAGAATGATTGAATCGCCTATATCCAGGGTTGTCAAGTGTGTTAGCGGAGCAAAAGTTCCACACAAGCCCCACTTGGTCTATTGAGGCCACGACCTGTCCCGTTCGGTCCCGACGAATCCGTGTTAATCAACTTCATGGACACGAAAGTCAAAAGCAAGTACGGGAAAAGTCAAGTAATGTTAGTAGTAGATAGATTTAGTACATTTTCTGTTTTTATTCCGCTGCCCACCGAGGCAAAGACCGATTTAGTGATTAGAGAGTTTTCCAATCACTGGGTGAAAGGTTATGTGCACCCACTGACAATTGTTAGCGATAGAGACTGGATTCACGGGCGAGCACAGGCAACAGTTAATGAAAGTCTATGGGTCGAAGTTGACCCTGTCATCTGGTAGACACCCAGAGACTAACGACCAGACAAGGCAGATGAACAAACTGCTCCAGCAAGTGCTCTACTCATGTACATTAGGCCCGACCAGAACGATTGGGACGAACATCTCCCCAAAGTGCAGTCTGCATATAACAACTCGGTGCACTTGTCTACTGCACACACCCCAATGAACTGCACAGAGGTTGGCAACCCCGACGTCCGATTGACTGCCTGAACCCGGATCAGATTCACAGATTGCAGCCCGGTACGAGGGAATTCGCTATTCAGTATGAGAAAGACGTAGAGCAGGTCAAGAAGAACATCCTTAAAACCCAGCATCGGATGGTGGATCAAGCAAACAAACATTGACGACCATCGCAGTTTGCAGTAGGTGACTTGGTCTGGGTTAAGTCCAAGGAGTTCGTTCCTGAAGAGGGGATCTCACAGAAACTGTTACCCACGTATAGGGCACCATGGCAAGTCTTAGATGTCAAAGGACAGGCAGATGGTCCGTCCTACACTATCGAGATTCCGCCCCACCTGCATACGTACCCAGTATTCCACGCATCTAAGTTGCTTCCCTGTATTACAAACGATCAGTTTCCCTCTTGATGTTCCATGATCCCACCAGATATGGATGGAGGTTATGACGTAGACCGAATAGTTGTTGAAGATACTTTCCGTACAGGTCGCCGAGGGAGATCGCAAAGACAATATAAGGTCTGATTCGCCTATTAGGAACCCAGTGAGGACCGCTGGTTCCCCAGGGAGGAACTAATACAGACAGCCCCTCACATTGTCCGTATTCATGCTACAGACATCCCAGTCCCGGTCCCAGAGTCCCGAAGTGTCCCAGTCCCAGGCTGTCCTAGTAGGGTAGACTATAGGGTCTAGAGGCTGAAACGTCGTAGGTCGGTAGGTGTCGTTACCGAAGTGTCGTAGGTCAGTAGGTGTCGGTACCTAAGGTAGGAGTCCATCTGAAGTCCAGAAGAAGTCCAGTCCAGGCCGACAGTCCCAAGTCCAATTTTGCAGCATGTCCCAGGAAAGTCCGGAATGTAACGAGTACGAGGTCGAGGGAGATAGGGAGAGCCGAGGGAGAGGAGAGAGAGAGAGGGAGAGAGTGAGAGCACACACACACACTCCCTCACTCGACACGACACGACCGAGGGTCGGACGCAGACACAGTGGCAAGGACACAAAGTCGAAGTTTTGGATTCCCCAATGTCGAAACATGAGCAAGTCACACTGAGTACGAGTACAGCAGCTCAAAACTGGTACGAGGACTGGTGCCCGTACCGTACGGGAGCCGGTATAAGTACCGGTGACACGTACGGTACTAGGGGCATTTCTGCAAAGGCCCCGAGGGCAGAACTGAAAAATGCAGTATTTGAAAGTGGCGCCCGAATTGCAGCATGGCGCCAGTTGTCCAAAATCCTATGGTACCAAAGGAGGGGTTTGGAAAAAGGGTGCCTGGCCGAAAACGGGATGCAGCTGAAACAGCAAAAGATAGACCAGGGATCGAGCCCTGGCGGAGTCCGTAACACGGAAGCTACCGGACCGACAAAATGTTTGCAGCAGACAGGCCGCGGCGGACCGTTACCGGTCCAAAGCAGGCCAAGCCAAGCCAAGCCAAGCCAAGCCAAGTCCTATATTTAGCTGTTACAGTGCAGCGGCTCATCACTTGTTCAGTGGCAAGATGCGGAAGTGCTGCTGCTGCTTGTGCATTAAAGCACCAGTACACCACACATCGGCCCGCGGGTGTCAGCACGAAACCCGCACCACTTCGAAGGCCGCCGATTTTTTTCTCAACGGCGCCCCACGCCGCACAGCCCCTCTGAGTTTTGCTTGTGGCGATAAAAACTTTCTGCAAGGCTGGGGCCGTGTACTTGCGGTTTAAGACAACTCGGGCACTGCACGCCCGAAGAAGAAGGGGGCTCTCGTGAGAGACTCCATAGCTAGGATAGGGGTAGAGCAGGAGGACGGCGGCCATAGCCGCCAAGTCGTAAGCTTACCTGAGTGGGTGTATCCAGGGTGACGATCTAGGTTAGAGCGAGAGAGAGAGTGAGGCAGAGCGAGCCAAGACAGAGAGCGAGAGAAGAGAGGGAAGCCATAGCTGCTATCTGGTTGAGATCCGTTGCGTGTGTGTGTGTGGCATTGGTAATAATATTGGAGCCGACATCTTCAAGTGTTGATTGTATCTCGATTTGGCTTCTCACGTGTGAACTCTCATATGAATGTTCATTATGTGCGCAAGGTTGAACTTGATGAGTACTTGGTTCATTTTACGTTGCACAGAAGATGATTTTGAGAATAGATGAATGGGCTTGCACCCATTGTCCTCAAAGTCTGATCTGTGCGACATGCGTAAGCACAGAACCGAAAAACGAGAAGCAACCTACAGCTCTGTCACAGTGGGAAAAGTAGGCGAAGGCATTGGCAAACATTAATCCTTGTTTTCAAGTCTGCTCAGAGTGGATAGAGCTTTCTGTGTTAATTTTTTGAAGGTGTTGTCTCGTAACGAGGAGCTTAGATTGCAGGCATGACAGAAGTTCAAACGGGAAATAATGACTGGTGTAATTACATCCTTCGCCTCCCGGTCATGACTCGTGCCACCGGGTGCTGAACATCCATCATCATGCAGGACAACCTTCAGCACAAGTCAAGTTGTGAGTGTTTCCCTTTTCTTTCTGTAAGTCTGTTGTTGACGAAGCAGTAGTTCTATTCAATTTTTTTAAGAACCGATACACAGAGATTCCAGTTCCGACCTGGAGCTCCAGTCCTCTGGCTCCATATCTATTTGTTCAACTCTGGCTCCACGCTGTTCTTAGTAACTTGAAGCTTATGGATGCCCTTGGCATCTCACGTTTGAACCTTGGCTCTACCCTACCAGAGATATGAATTAATTTGGAAAAAGTTTTTAATCAAAGCGAACCTTTGCTGAGGAGCTTCCAATTCTTAAGGCATTTCCAGCGCATAGTGAAGTGATTGAACTCTCTGCTCAATATGCTCGTGTCGCCATGAGAGGGATCCATGTTGGGCCTACGCAATAAGTCCAAGAACTCCAAGACTGTAATAACTAGCTTGTCTTCTTTTGCACAATATGCACCTGGAACTAGGCCACCAGCTATAATCCAGTAGGGATTTGCCAATCAACTGCTTAACCTATCGACCCCAAGAAATGGCATCCAATCAATCCATGAATCATTTTCTCATCTGTCTTTGCCTTCTCTTGGTTCCCCATCTTTGGATCGCACTCTACACTGGCAAGACCCAGATGACGGCATGATTGCCGCTATGATAGGTCACATTGAGATTCACCATCATGCTTTCCTCTCTAGGCTACCAGCCAGGCCGCCCGGGTCACCTTGTTTGCCTGGACTGCCCGCCTGTGCAAGGACCATAGAAGGTCCCAGCAAAAAACAAAAAATCCAAAAATTCTATATAAAAAAAAATGCTATCATTGTTATGCAGAAAAATAAACTGAACAACTTTTGCCTCAGGGTCACATCGAAATTCGTTACCATTTTTTTTTTTTTTTGTTTGTTTGGGCCCGGCCGGGGAAGTGGTCCCGGGCCACTCTGGTAGCCTAGCTAAAAATGATTTAAAATTTAAAACCACCACCGGCCCTGA
>BFEA01000204.1:114873-130070 GCA_003427395.1 Chara braunii | reverse complement strand
CATCTATTGGTGGGGAGCATCACCTTCTGGAAAACGGGTCCAGTGTCCCTTGTGTACATGAGGAATAACTCTGAGCTGAGATCACTTGTGCCTGAAAATGCCTACTGCTGGGAAGGTCGGGGGCCAGCCAGGGCCACCGGGGGGCGCCAGTAGGCCCTTTCTTCCCCCTGCTCGCCTTCCTTCCTATTAGCTCAAACAAAGAGGTTCGAAAATACCAGGCTGGAAACTGGGTCCAACGTCCCATACATCATAGTCCATCAGTTTCCCAAATAAACGAAGCTGGAACCGGGTCCCGCATCCACCGAGATAATGCAGGTTCGTGCTACCTAGGCTACCCCTTGCCCGACCTCCATTGGGGAGAGCGGGTGAGTTGGAAAGGGGTCTGGGAACTCTGCTGGGGGTCTCAGAGGGATTCCAGGATCACCAACTGTCCAGTCTCAGAAGACTAGTCTGTAGTCTCTGGGCATCTACCCCCTGCCTCCCCCCCCCTCCCCCAGCCCCGGTTGCTGGGGGTCATCGCCAGACCATGTAACATCAGCCATCCACCACCCACTGCTGCCCCCAGCCATTCCTTTCAAAAGGTTGTGATGATCTGTCTGCCGCGCGTGAACAAAGCTCATTTTTTGCTTGGCAACCTGCCAGTGGTTCGAGATCTCGGCTTGGACCATTTAACCAATTCCGACACCCCTCCATCCTCCACCTATGCCCCTTCCAACTCCAACACACACCTCCGCCACCATATCACCCTGCACAGTCGAAACAGGTTTCCTATCAAGGGGTCATCCGGGCAGTGCGGCCAATGCCCCATCATCACCGCTCTCCAGTCTCATGGCCACACCTGGTCTGGTACAGTCTGCCAGCATATCTTGTCCCACCACCTCCACAACAGCACATACGAGGGACACTGCAGAAAGAGACGTTCAATCGTCTCTATCCTTTTGTGACGTGGGTACTTCTGCAGACACCTCTGGCACCATGGTGATGCTGCTCCAGCCTCGTGTGGTCGATCAGGCAATCGTTGGTTGGGAGACAGCGATGGGCAATTTGCCATTGGAGGGCTGAGATCTTTGCTGGCCTTAGCCTCACCTCCAGGAACCAGTTGATGGGGTGGAGGAGGAGCCGATCTACAGTTCAGTGGCGCTGCAATCTGTCCTCCACCCTGTCCTGGAGCTCCCTCCTGGGTCTCAGCATATTGTATGCCTTAGCCCTCATGTCAACCAGTGCCAGCAACTGCTGCCTAATCCCTGCCATCCCCCCTCGCTAGACCCACCGCCACTCTGCGGGATAGGATTCAAGGCCAGCTCTGTTATCGGCGTCATGATCCGTCATCGGTCGGAAGGTCCTCCAGCCATCTCCGACCTTCAGGACTCTAATGCGGTAGACGACAGACCTGCCCATCCAGACAAAGGGTTGCCTGCTCCCTGTTAGGTGGTCCACCCTACCCAAACAATACCTTTCAATGAGGACCTCATTACGGCCCGCCAATCCAACCCTGCCCCTGTCCCCTGGAATTCCTACTCAGTCCCCTTCCTTCAGCGTCGGACCCCTTTTGAGGATGGTGTACCATTCCAGCGGAAACTCTTTGTCATTTCCCCAGAGCCTCTTTCATATGGGGGCAATAGCGCAACCACCGCCTCATTTTTTTTGTACTCTTCCAATCCCGGGTTTCCTCATCCCACGAGTCCCCTACTCGTAGCACCCCATGCGTGACCCAGCCTCTCCAAGGGGAGTCCGAGCTACACCTGATCCGACCATGGGAGTCTGTGATCCATCTATTACCGAAAAGGGGCTGCCTGAACACCTCCTCCCATCGGTCCGAGGATGGCCTATCCGGGATCGGGAGCCTCCTCCAGGTCTTTAGAAGGCGGACCCAAAGGTCATCCACAAACCCCCCAACCTTATATGCCCTAGGTATCCTCCAGTACTTGTCCTCAAGCCAGATCAAATGGTCTACCTCCGGAGGGGCAAGGGGGCAGGGGCCACGATCTGTGCTAATGCCAGTGGACGCCAAGGGGACTTTTATTGAAGATTAGTAGCATCATCCAGCGCAGGCTTAAGGCTTGGACCTGCGTTGTCGGGTCTATAATTCCCAGCCCTCCATTGGCCTCGGGTTGGATTACCTGTTCCCACGCCACCCAACTGATCGCATGGGGGGATTGACTGTCCCCTCTGCATAGAAAGACCGCTATTTGCCTCTTCAAGGCTTTGAGTCTCAAATTACTTAGCGGTCATAACACCGATTTGTACCATAAGGATGCTAGCACCACATTGTTAATAACCAGGGCCCTACCGAAGATCGAGTTGTGCCACCCATTCCTAGTGGCCAGCTTTCTGTAGCCGGTCTCACCACCCAGTCATTATTGATCATAAGTTTACCCTTCATTGATAGAGAAGCACCAAGAACTCTCAATGGGGCCTCCGGGGTTAACCAGGTGATCCATGGTCTCTCCAGCGGCCTCGCACCCTAGTGGCGCAGCCACCAATCCACCTTTTTCTGCCCCCAATTAGTCGGCAGAAACGGTCCATCAAGGCTTGCACCGCGTCCAGATTTTGTGCACTCGCCTCCATCATAATCGTTAGATCATCTGTAAAGGGAGAACATACTATAATCGCCTCCTCAGGGATCCCTACTATCCCAGTCCTCCTAATGTCCTTGTGACTCTGCAGGTTGGCCGATAAGGCCTCTATTATGATTAGGAAGAGGTAAGGAGCGATCGAGTCCCCTTGTCTGACTGACCGTTGAAGCGAAAAATGGGGGCCACGGTGCCATTGACTTGTACACGTGTGGTCGCGCTCCTGTGAAGGATACTTACCCATCGTCGAAAAGTCAGACTGAAGTCCATCTTTTCCATGCACTTGTCTAGGAACTGCCAATCCACGTGGTCATAAACCTTTTCAAAGTCGATAAATATGATCGCCACATTCTGTCTGTGTCGTTGAGACAGGTTAACCATCTTATTGACAAGAAGAATGTTTTCTTGAATGTTTCGGTTGCGCATGAAGCCGGTATGGGCTAGACCCCGACCATACGATTGGCTAGGGCCTTTGCCAGCATCTTATAGACGACCATTAGAAGAGTGATGGGTCTGTAATTTCTAAGGTTCATCTTGTCTCCCTTCTTATACGGGAGCGCCAAAACCCCTTGTCCAACCACTTCCCCATACTCCCCTCCTCCCATACCTTTTGGTAGTATGCCCACAGGTCGGAGCTCACGACAAGTCACATGGACTCCCTGAATTCCTTGGGAAATCCTGGCAATGCCTGAGGTCTTCCCATCATCCATTTGGAGCAACGCTGTTCATTATTCTTGCTTCGTCAGAGGAGCATTCAGACTTTCCTTTTGTTGTGTGGACAAGGCCCTCTCCATGGGCCTAGAAAGTCGTTCAGATCCCTCCTCCTTGCCTTGCCTTGTAGGTCCGCTATCTGAGCCGTGTATAACTTTTGAAAGAAGGTCCTAGTGACCAGGGTGCAGTGTGCCATGGAGGTGGCCAGACTGTCATCCCCTCTATCCAAATTGTAGAGGGCTTCAATAACTGTTCGCCCCATTCGTACCAAGGTCATGCTGAAGAATTTTGTGTCCACGGTGGCTTCATGGTTAAGAATCTAAGATGGGCTAATTTGCGACGTATTTTTAATCCTTGCCACCTTTGTTGCACGAATTGCAATAATTGTTGTTTCAACCGTTGGATGTTCCCTCCCTGAGCTTGTGAATCTGCCTGCTGCTCAAGGTCATTAACCTCTCTATGAATCTCTAACTCCTGTCGATTCCTCTGCATTGCTCGTTCTTTCTAGAATTCCTTGCATTTCCTTGCGAGGTAGTATAGCCCATTGTTGAACCATGCTAGCTCTGAATCAAAGCGGGGCTTTTGCTGCTGCCAGAACCGCCATGTGTCCTTGATGAGGGATTGAAAGTGTCTGTCGAGTATGAGGGATGTGTTCAGTTTGTAACATGGCAGCGGCGGACAAGTGAACCGGACAAGTCCGGACACCGGAAACCGGATTTCCCGGTTCCATCCGAACGTCCGGATTTCCGGTATTTTCCGGTTAGTCCGGACATGTCCGGATCGGCATGTCCGGATCCTTGTCCGGACGGGTGTACATGTCCGGATTTAAAAAAAAAAAAAAAAAAAAAAAAAAAAAAAAAAAAACAAACAAACAAACAAACAAACAAACAAACAAACAAACAAACTGCTTTACAAAGTACTGCAAATGGGTTGGAAACAACGAAAAGGCAATGTGGCAACAAACAAACAAACAAACAAACTGCTTTACAAAGTACTGCAAATGGGTTGGAAACAACGAAAAGGCAATGTGGCACAGGTGGGGGCGGGGAGGGGAGGTTATAGCGAGCACATGTCAACAACCAAGATGAGGGGGAGGAGGGCGAAGACGTGAAGGAGCAGCAGGAGGAGGGCAAAGACATGGACGGGAGGGAGCGGGAGGAGGATGAAGATGATGAACATGACTCTAAGTTCAGAAAAAAAAAGGAAAAAGGGTGCCACGTGGCATGAGCAGGGAAGGGAGCGGGGGAGGTTATAGCAAGTACATGACGATGACCAAGACGAGGAGGAGGAGGAGGAGCGGGAGGAGGACGCAGACATGGAGGAGGAAGAGGCGGATGGAGGAGCAGAAAGGAGGAAGACCATGACAACAAAACGACGAGAGAAGGAGAGAGAGAGAGCTGCTTGCACTGCTCGTTGCTGGGCTCCTCGCGCGGCCATCGCTGCACCCACTGCCAGCCCTCCTGCACCTGCTCCACATCTGCTCCTTGCCTGCTATGGATGCCTCGTTGCCCTGCTTCTTCCTCCCTCTGACAATGGTGTAGTGGCGGGCATGCAAGCTCGAACGTTGTTGTGGGAGGGGGGGCGGCCGAGCTCGCAAGGCGGGAGGATGAATTCAAAGACTGTGCCCACTACGAAGCCGCCACGATGCAAGGACGGCATTCAAACGAGCAGAAACATAGATGAAAGAAAACTTCCCACAGGCAAAAAAAAAAAAATTATGGGCCCAAAAAAATCTGCTCGTATTTTTGGCTGGCGGCCCTGGGCGAGACAAAATGCCCTGGACAGCCAAAAAAAAATTTGGCAGTTGGCCAAAAGGTCTGGAATCCGGACCGGGATCCGGACACCGGACGGTCCGGATCGCTGCCATGGTTTGTAATAGCCCGATACCTGGTCCGGTCACTTCCGCGTTGTGAGGACCAGCCCACACGTTTTGTGGTCCAGTCCTGGATGAGGACTCCACAGTAGAATAACCGCTAGTTGAAGAGCTCCCTCCGGATCATTGGAGAGGAGGATCAGGTCTATGCGGGACTTTGACTGCCTCACAGGCTCGTTGACACGTATACAGGAGAATGTGTGATAATTCGGGTGTAGAGGGTGGAACGTGTTGAAGACTGAGAGGGAGTCACATAGCTCCCCCAACATCTGCTCATCCTCTTCCGGCATATGTGTGCGGGGATGCCTCTGGGTTCCAACGATCAACCCACTTATCTGGGGCCACGTTGAAGTCCCCTGCAGTGACGAGCGGCATCCCCTCCGGGACCATCGTTCCCAAGCTGCCGAAAAAGGCCCTCCTTTCTCTCACCGTAATTTGGGTACAAATACATAGGATGCAGATCACTTCTAGCTCCAACATCCCCAGCACTGACATCCGCCGCCCTTCCTGCTCATCAGCTGCCCAGTTGATCATTTGCAACTGTGAGTTCGTACGGAGCCAGATTGCCACTCACACCGTACCCGGGGCGTGGGCTCTGAAGGATGTGTGTGGCCATACCATCCGCCGGGCTCTGTGATGTTCTGGCTTATCTGGAAGATGGGTCTCTTGCACACACACCATGTACGCCCAGATTCTCCCCCCTATGCCTTTTAACTGATCCCAGATTGCCGGACGCTTGTTGTGCTCGGGGTCACTAAACCATTTAAATTGATAGAGCGAAGGTCGAGGTCTGCTGCCCAAACACAGTGTCGTCAGGTCGGGTTTCTGCAATACAATGTATCTATACCATCCATTTTTATGCGCTTCATCCCTACCCCTTGGGAACCACTGGGTGTGGGCTGCTACAATGGCTGCCACTGCCGCACATCCCATATCTCCAGCTTCAAGATGTTGTGGCGGACTATTGCACATATACACCTGTAGACATCTTCTTCTGGCCAGTATTGCCCTGCCTTAATCTTAAGTACTTGCAGTTCAAGCAAGGAACTGTGGCTGTTCCATCGCAACCCCGCAGCTTTGTCAAAGAGGATGTACAGGTCTGTTGGTGCAATTTGGAATCGGCTCTCGCCGATCCTTGTGACCGCCTGATAGCCCGCTGCATAATTCTTTAAAATAAAATCTCCGACTTGGTGGGTAAAGGCAGCATCCCTTCTCTCAGGGCCCTCGCGGTCAGGTTATGAAAGAAGATGCAGCAAACACCTATGACGAGTGGTCAACCAAGCATGTAAGCACACATAGCACGCAAGCATACGTCGGACAACACACAAAGCACGATGATTGAAACGAAAAAGCGGATCCCCCGGATCCCCGACCGGTTTCGATCACCTCCTGATGATCGTCCTCAGGGGGTTTCATCCACCACATCATTCCCCCACATCATTCCCCCATATCACTACTACCGCCAACCCTCCTCCGTTGCATGTGCGGCATCCCGGAAATGCCGACTGCCCCGTCGGTTCTCGGAAAGAGGTCAGCCAAGAAGTCCCACCCCTGCAGTGTGACCCATCCCTTCCACTCCTCTTCTTCCCCCCCCCCCCCCCCACGGGTGATAGTCCTACTTCCCATCTTGAACGGTGCGGAGCGGGACCAAGATTCAGATGAAGGGAGGGAGGAAGAAGCGCGAAGGAAAAGGGGATGTAAAACAGCTACGGGTTAAAGGCGTGGGAGAGAAAGGGTGAAGATGGCTTAGGATAGAGCGAAAGGAGGGGGAAGCTTGCATGCACGGCGCTGACGCAGAAACAAAAAGGCACCAAAACAGTTATTCTCCATTTAATTTAGCTCTAAAACTAGTTCAAGCTTGAAAATTTCAAAAGCAATATCTGCACGTGGAATTAGACACACTAAAGTCCTACGCCTATTCAGGTTTCTTCAAAAATTTCACCGAGTTTTCCAAGGCGGATTTGGGAACACTCGTGTACAAGAAAGGACACGTTAGGGGGAAGTGCGCCCACAAATTTCGTACTTCCCAATTGCCGAACAAAATTCCTAGTGTGCTTGCTAAGGCGCGCATAATTCGTACGTAAATTCATAGACATTGAAGAAAAACAAAGAAAATTTCCAATAATCTTGAGAAAACAAAAATACTCTGAAGTGGAAGGCCTTGGCGGCCACTGATTCCATGCATTACCCGCCTGCCAAAAAGAAGGTACCCCAAAAGCCCGTTAATGGCCGAAAAGAAAAGAGTAGCAGAACACAGACTTCAGAAGTTCGTTTGGGCACAAAAGTTGGCACGTCACATACATCATCAACTTACCTTCGACCGTTCAGCGTGGACAACCAGACCTTGTGGCATTCAAAAAAAGTCTCAACGTTTTGATGAACTAACAACTAAAATTTTGTACCGCTTGCATGCTCTCCCTTCTTCAACGTTCTGGCCAATCTCAAACCCTGATGGAGTAGGAGGGGTCTTTCAGAAGCGTCTCTGACTGCTTGGACTTGGTGGAATTTCTTCCAATTCTGTTATATAACACGCCGTCTACCAGATGGGGAAAAATCTGCTTTGCTATGGGTCACGGTGCATTTACTGATCCCTACTGTGGAGTGGTTGTCCACAAAAAGACAACATACTAATCCACAGTGTTTGGTGTGGGGGGGGGAATGCGAAGAATTAACCCATCTCTGGATTGATTGTCCCTCGCAAAGAGGTTTTTGGTGGCTATGGCCACAATTGTGCCAGGGCCCATCTCCGCTAATCCTAACCAATGACCTCCATGAGTCGATCATGCTGGGGGCCAATCTTTTGGATGAAAGCCCAGCCCTTTTGTATGTGTCTGAAATGGTTCATGCAGCTGGCCTTTGGGGATTTGGGCATTGCGGAATACATGCATCAGAGAAGACAAGACATCGTCGCTGCAATTCCTCATCCAGTTGGCTATGTTTAATATTAGTCAGAGCATCCATGCGGACTTTTTACATCGACATGTGGCCTCCCCAATCAATCCTGATTCTTTCCTGGTTCGAGCCTGGGCACTTTTCCTAACTTTCTCACTTTGGACACAGGTGCTAATAAGCATATCTTTTGGGCCTGCCTTGTCTACTTTTGAGCAGGCCCCTTCCCCTCCTGAGGATATAGCCAGTCCTTAGGAGGGGTCTCCCGCTCTGCAGTTTTTGCTACCTCCATGAGGTTATAACTAGTTGTAGGAGTCTTAGTCATAATGTCGCAGTCATTTAGGGTGGGAAGAATTATGCTCCAGAGGATATAGCTAGTCCTCAGGGGGGGTTCCCCCGCTCTGCAGTATTTGCCACCCCCATGAGCTTGAAATTAGTTATAGAAGTCTTAGTCATAAGGTCGCAGTCCTTTAGGGTCGGAAGATTCTGCTAATTCTTTTAGTTATATCTCGTTTTGGAATATGTCATTCTGACTTTATGGGGCCCTCCCCCTGGAGCCCCTCATATAATTTACCTTTTTCCCTTCCCTTTATGACTTTTGGCTTATCTTTCCTAGGCCTTCACTGTGTTTGTGACACTGTGATTAGATCCGACAATAGGGTAATCATGGATCTGTACTGCTCCTGGATTTGTTTTGGGTAGAACTGGGTACTTTAGCTAGTCTCCCGCTGCTTATTGTGTGCAGCCCTTGGGCTCACTGATTTTTCATGTATTATCACTGTTTTTTCTTATGCTTGCCGGGAATGAGCAACCAGACTGGTAACCCCCCAGAGTAGAAAGGTGTTTCTCTCTTGTCAAAAAAAGAAACAAAAAACAAAAAACGCCCGATGGACATCATCACTTAGTTCTGGAGAAACACAATTCTACGTTGGTAGTGAAAACTCTGTACTTCAGGACATCCGTTAAAATTGGAACGATGCAGACAAGATTAGCATCACCCCTGCGCAAGAATGACACATATAGAGAAGGCACATGATCACGTGGATTGGGTCTTTCTGGAAAGATGCCTTCAGAAAATGAATTTTGGGCCAGTGTTCAGGCAATGGGTACGCATCCTCCACCAAAATGCCACCACAAGCGTCAAGATCAATAGCTCAGTGACCCCCCCCGTAAAATTAGAACGCTCGGTGCACCAGGGAGACCCAATAGCCCCCTTCCTTTTCCTAATCATTATGGAAGCCTTGTCGGCAAACCTTCGCACCAACAAGGACATCTCGAGAATTAAAATATCCCATATTCCAGAAGAAGCGATCGCGGTATGCTGCATGTTCGCTGATGACCTCACGATTATGGTGGACGCCACGACCGAGAACATCGAGGAGATCCAGCGCTTGATGGAACGGTTCTCTCAGGTCTTCGACATGGCAGTAAATTGGGGAAACAAAACGCAGGGGTGGTGGATCCACTCTTAAGGTGGGCGCCCCCCAGAAACCCTGCGCATTTCATGACTCCCTTTGGAGGCCCCACTCATAATCTTAGGAGTCTTGATGACGGCAGCAGGTTGTCTGCCAACAAATGACGAATGAATCACCTCTCCGGCCTTAACCAAATTGGAAAACTGGGGAAAGAAGTCCATCTCCCTTCTAGGCAGGGCACTATGGTACAAGTCCCTCGTCCGAACGTTAAGCAAACAAGCGGTACGAGCATTAAAAGCTAAGGTGGCAACCGTTTTATGGCAAGGAGACGACGACCTGCAAAACGTCATCAGCAAGGTGGCCTGGGACTCGATCATCCAACCAAAGAGTGCAGGAGGTCTGGAATAATAGACCCGACAGCGCAAACCCAAGCCCTGCGACTTCAATGGATCAAAAAATTGATCTTCGCCACGGACTGTCCCTAGCGACCTCTAGCCCTAGAACATCTGACACGCCTAGCTCCCCCCGCCCCTCCCGGAGTGCATCCTCTGACATGGTTGGAGGATCGCTATTGGACGATCCCAAGAAAACGACTGAACAGGGGAGGGAGCCCGAACGGGCCGAACGGGGTCATGGACCAATTTTGGCCCTCGTTGTTGAGAAGTTGGCGACTCCCCCCCCCCTGGAAAGGCAGCACCCAGACCAGTGGGAGGAGGTTTTCCGTCAACCCCTCTTTGGGAACCGTTGACTCCCAAATAGGCAGGGCCAAGTGATGAACAGCTCAGCATCGTCGTGGAAAGGATGAGTGAAACAAGAGATGATCAGAATAGGAGATATATGGAACAATGAGCGAAAAAACTGGAACACAGTAGAGGAACTACGTCCCACGCTAAAACATTGTCACCAAGTCACACAAAATCTGGATAAACTCATAGAGAGAATACCACTCTCGTGGTATAGGAAGCTGAGAAAAGGCCCTTCGCTGAAGGAAGGGGACTGGGTCGGGCTCAGAGGAGACTCTGGGCACCTAGGGAGAATACATTTGACAAGGACCCAAGACGCCCTAGTAGAAAGATACGTACTCAGTCGATCAAGATCCTTGCAGGGCAATCGGGACCCAGTTATCTTGATGGACAAGACAAAAGTCTTCCGGGTACGAGTCCAGGGCGATTGAGGGAAAGCCCGGGCCTTTCAGTCGTCCACTTGAATAGAAGATTTGCCTTTAGACCCAGAGGAGTGGGAGTGGAAACGCGCTGGGCGAAGGGCAGACCCCAAGAAGAAGATAAGTCTCCACAAATTGACTGTCAAATCCACGTACAAAATACTCAGACCCAGGAGACCGTTGAGAGATGTGATAAATGACAGATGGGCAAAACACCTTAATGTGGACCGCTCTCTTCTCACACCAATCCCATGGTTTCAAGAACAAAAAGCAAAGCCAGCAAAAATCACCTCATTACAGTGGCAGATTGCCCATCGCTGCCTCCCTACTATGAACTGGTTGATTGACCATACAAATCTAGAGCAGAAAGGACAGACCCTACCCTGGTGCCCGCGATGCTTGCAAGTCTTTTCGACAAGCAAGAGGACAGAAACCATTGAGCATGTGTTCATGCAATGCCCCACGGCGAAACTGACGTGACGTTGGTGGGATAGGATGTGGAGAAAGATGGTCCCTGACCCACCATGGCCGTGGTCATGGAGGGCCGTTCTCACAGGTTTCTGGCCACAGGCCCAAGAGGCATCTGACTTTGTGGAGAACATGTTCAAATTGGGATGGAGAGCAATCCTATGGGGACTTTGGTGGCAACGGTGCCTCCTGGCTATAGAAAGGGTGAGGGTAGAAGGGCCAGAAGTAACCGAACAGATCCAACAACAAATAAATATGGAGATAATGAGAAGATGGCAGGTGTTGAAACCCCAACTGGATCTCTTTCAGACAAATACAGATATCAAGTGAGCACTCTCCTCCTTCTGCAAAGCCTGGTTAGGAGGGGATAGGGGAGGATGGATAGCGAAAGGTGAATTGTGGGGGATAAGGATGAAGGGCAACCACGGGAGATAGTGGAATGCAGGGACTACCGCCTGATTTTCAACGACTGGATGACTATAGAACCCACTTTCCCAATGCGCCCCCCATCCGACTTCCCGGATCCCTTCCCTCCACACCCGCTCGCCCTGGTTGAGGCAAGGACGGACTGAATTTTTTTGTTCTTTTTTTTTTTCCCTTTCTCTCCTTTCATTTTTTTTCTTTCTTTTCCTTTTTCTTTCTTCTGTTTCCTTTTTTTTTTTTTGGATGTCCGCCCTCCCTCCTTCAAGGGAGTCAAGGTCACACCTTTCTGAGTCAAAATCGTACCTCTGCAACGGTCACATTTCTCATCTTCCCGTGCCCTGAGCTTTCCCAGCCTCCGGCGCCCCTCCGGAGACCAGACACCACTCTAGAGGCACGTACGACAATACAACGATGGTGGAACAGGACAGAACCCTCGGAAGATCAGCTGCACAGTTAACCCTCCGGCTTACTGGAGCAGTCAATGCTGGCAGCCAAGACCTTACTCTTTTGTTTACTCATTCCTGGCTTTCTTCTCAATGTGCAAAAGGGACGCTGGACCCGTTTTCCAGCAGGTGAGGCTCCCCACCAATAGATTGGAGCAATTTTTTCAAAAAAAGAAAAAGAAAAAAAAAGAATGACACATATAAAGCAAGGATGATCACACAAGGTGTGATACTGTTGTGAAACATGTATTCTCTGTGAGAGTAAAGCCTAATCCATCTTTGATGTTTGATGTGTAGATATAAATCAAGAAATGGTCCACTATAAAAACTTATTAAAAGGAAGAAGTCGCTAAGAAGCTCATCGACATAGTAGCAGATTCTGAACTCGTGACAAGAAATGACCGTTTCCTGGTTGCAATCCTGTTTTTTTCTTTCTTTTCTTTTTTCCCTTGGTTGCCATGTCCATGGCTGTTGTGTGTGGTGTGTGTTGAGTTGGACACTACAGCCTTGCAGGGGTGGGGTATATATCAAGACCGGTACGATTCCACTTTCGAACACCATGTCCTGGTTGTAGTGGTTAAGAGACTTGGCTCTTGAGGCCAAGGTCACCAGTTTGAAACCGTGCTTGCACGGAAGAGGGCTTAGGCCCATATGTATGGAATCCATACTACTGCTATCCTACCACTAGGAAGGCATTCCAACTCTTGGTTAATGGGAAAAAGAAGAGAATAAACAAAACAAGTTTGTTGCACTCTGAAAACTGAGCTGGTAAGATCACCCTTCCCCACTTGTTGCAAAGGAGTTATTAGTCATGCTCCCACCGCTGCTCCTCTTTTGTGAGCATGTCCTCTGACTGGCCTATTTGCACTGACCCAGCGGTGGCAGCGGAGAATCCAGATATGGTGGATTGAGCCTGTTTGGAAGCCACTCAACCTCTGAGAAAGACCACCTGGTCCTAAGCCTGCTTTGAAGTCTTGGGGAAACTTACTTCGGGGGAGGGGGAAAAAAAGTCTAAAATGAACAACGAAGAACTTGTCCTTCCTTATTAGCAGTTAAAGATGAACCCCATGGCCGTCCTTATAAGCAGTTGGACGCCATGGGGTTAATCTTCAGGTGAATGTCACATCATGCAACACTATGTTGCCGCACGTTCATTGAACGTGCATTACGCGTTTGGATATTGAACACGGTGAACGTGATTGATGCGTTCGCGCAGGGTGACCTGGGGGTCAGGGATGACAAGGCGGGCGCGGTGGGGTGTGCCCGGGGACTTGGAGGGCCTGTGGTGGCAGAGGGAGGGCTTCGGCAAGGGTGGGGGCTGACGGGGGGGGGTCGGCAGCAGCGGTCTCTCGGTTTTGGGGGGCCTGGGGCGGGGGATGGGGGGTGCGGATGTCGTTTTTTTCACGGACTTGTTTTTGGATGAGCGATTCCCCCCACCCAGTAGTCTCCGAAGCCTGCACGCCGATGGCGGGGGCGCGTTCAATTTTTTCCCTTTGAACAGAATTGAACGCGCCTCGTGCGGGTTTGAACACGTTCGTTCGAAAGCAAGTGTGCATTTGGCGCGCTCAGTCAGTCACCCAGATGCAACAACCAACTATGGTGCTGTGCTGCGGAGAATTGGGGTCACTACGCGCGGCTCAAAATCCTTATCAGGAGCAAAGAGTAACTCTTGATTTTGAATGGCAGTTGAGGGTCCAAATCATAGTAAAGATTCTGAAGACTAACCCTTTGTGATCGTTATTGACACTGCCTGAAAGGAAGCAGTGATTCTTGGAGGGCAGCTGCCCTTCTCTCTGGTTTTCTCTCCGCCTCTTCTCCCCTTCCCTCCTCTCACTTTTTCCTTCTCTCACTTGTCAGTGTGTCACCCCTCTTCCTCCCCCTCCCTCTTCTACCTCTCTCTCCCTCTCTCTCCGTTCTCATCTCCCTCCTCTTCTCCCTCCTCTTCTCCCTCCTCTTCTCCCACCTCTTCTCCGTCCTCTTCTTCATCCTCTTCTCCGCCCTCTTCTTCCTCCTTTGCCTCCATTCATGCCAGCATGTACCCGTGTCCAAGTTGGCATGCCCTCAGCTGACTACGATCATATGACCTTCATGTCAATATGTTTTGTAGGAAGTTTCGCAGAGCGTGGATACCATTGTTGTTGACGTTAAGATCAAGAGTGGCTCAATGTCAGCAGATGTGATCTCTCTTGCTGAGCAAACGTTATCCCAGGTTAGTGCCAACAGATTGCAAATGCAGGAAACTGTGGAAGTTCGCTTTGCTTATTGTTGCAGTACCTTACATAGACCACACGTTCAGCCAATCAAGTTTTTATTTTTTAGTTTTTCCGGTTGCTCTCCACCGGCAAGCCTGAAGAGATGTTACACACGAGAAAGGGGAGCCGCTCTGCCTCGGTTCGAGGCACCGCAGGCAGTGAGCTGTTCTTAAACTGCAGAGGGTGGCAGCCGGACTTTCATTGATTTCGCCCCGTCTAGCCGGGAGATGCTCTGCGTGCCCATCTCGGATGGCATACTATTCTTTCGCCTTTTACTCGAGCTATTTTGTTTTTAACTGTTCCCTGCTGCATATCTATCCTGAGCGGAACCCCCAGGCCCTAGCTGTGACAGGATATGTTAGCAAGTAAGGGTGACATTTTGCCATAACAACTTTTTCCTTTTTCGCCTTTTCAAACAAGGCTAAGAAGCATCGTTTCGCAAGCCCTATATCCCAGTGATCGTGAGAGAATCCTCAGAATGTAGGCTTTGTGGGGTTGATGTCTCCATTCTGTTGGCATGGACCACCACCACTGCTGCAAACCGGTTCCAGCATCCTGTTTGTACATGGCCGTTCCTGGTCAGGCCCAGACCTGGTAGGTACCTGAATACTACCAGGTCTGTGCCTGACCTTCTAGTCTTTCGTGCCAACTGCACCCCACTACTCTTTGTAAAGTTCATCTTTTGGTTCAATTTTGCCTTAAGTTTATAATAATATATCTTTCTCCCCTCAATACAGCGGCCTAACTCAGTTGGTGAGGCACGCAAGTGGCATTCAGGAGGTCTTGGGTTCAATCCCCATTGGCCTCATGTACCTTCCTGGGCATGCTTGGCGCCCACCGCCTAGAGATAGACCACTGGATCCCCCGATTGGCATTGAGCAGAGTCTGCTGATGAGGGGACCTGAGGGGAGGCACAGGGATTGGTCCTGTTGGCATGGTCCCTGATGCTACTGGCTGTCCCCTAGCCGGTATCGCCCACCTGCAGGTC
>BFEA01000204.1:85746-114733 GCA_003427395.1 Chara braunii | reverse complement strand
AAAAAAAAAAAAAAAAACTCCATCCAAATCTGTCCATTCGATATGAAGTTATGAACACAAATTTGAGATGAGGACATTAGGGAGTATTTTACTATTTTGTACAAATTTTTAGTTTAAAAATACAAAATGGCGACAGCCTGGAGAAGCTATCCTTGAACTGTCCAGCCCCAAGTAATGCAGGATTATTTGTCTGTTCATCTGATTGCATCTGGATTCGAACTCGGGTCTGTATTTCAACAGTTTGTGGGTGTACCATCCCGTTGGTGTGATAACGAGTATTAATAACAACTCTATCCGAATTCTGAGAGCAAGGGACATTTCACTATTCCTGCTGGACAAAGCACATCAAACCAGAAAAGTCGTTGGAGACTCGGTGGAGAGCAAATAGTACACAGCCCGAGGTAGGTAGTGCGACTAAAATGAGCAATGACAGAATTCCAGATTGCAAATCACATTGAAAGCCAGATAGTCGAACGCTGTCCAGAAAAGCAGAATTGCACTGATGTTACACCAAACGAGAACCAAAGCATTGATCTCAATTGTCAATGAAAGCATATACTCGCCACCACCAACAATGCAATCATAGCTCTTCCTCCTACTGGCGCTCAGCGCCCAGACTACTATCCCACAGCTACTCTACTAGCAACGAAATGACCTGCAACTTGTTGATGTCAGCAGCAGCGGCCGAAGTACATGCAGATGTCGACCATGTAGACCACCGCCAAGACCAGGTACGTGCTCTCACCTCCCTCATCTCTCTCTCTCTCTCTCCCTCGTCTTCTTCACCCACGTCTCCCCCTCACATGAAGACCACCACCTTACTCCGCTGACCATCTCCAAGCCCAGCCCGTCTGTGAAGGGCTGAGCTATGGCGCGGCCACAATGCAGCCCACGAGTGCACGCTCCAGCAGCACTGCCGCTTGCACAAGCAAGTGCCCGAATGATCTCTGCGTAGCCCGGCCCTTTCCTAAATGGAAAGTGGCGGGGCTCGCTTCTTGCTGCCTTGCCTTACGGGACCGAGTTTCAAGTAGCTTCACTCTCGGCCAAAGTGTCTGCGCCCAGGCCCGTTCAGACAGCGGCCTGGGACCGAACTGGTTGGGCATGTGTGACGACTCAGGCACAAACGTGTGGTGTTCCATGCATTCGCCACATTGCTGGAAGAGCCTAGAAGACTCTCGAGCAAGGCGGATGTAACCAACTGGCGCCTGGCAACTGTCTGGCGCAGACAAAGATTTGCAAAAATTGACGAATTCAGGGCTCATTGACATTCAGGGGCCCGCCTTCACTTAGGGCGGGCACGCGCCTGATGCAGGGGCCGTACACGAGTATGCCGAGGGGTATAATCCTCACAGTAGTGTGAGATGGAAAATATTGAGAGAAGAAAATACTAAAATAGCATAGTAAATGCAGCTGTTCGTTCCCCCATATGAGGAGAAGGCAGCCTGCATTCAAAACAAAAAAAGAAAAAGAAAAAGAAAACAACAACAAGGACAACATCCAACTGGCCTAGCTCAGTTGGTGCACCCGTACAGACCTGAGTTCGAACTCCACTGGAAGCAGACGAGTGAAGTACTACAATTCTGACTTGCCTAGGGCTGGTCAGTTCGATGATGGCATTTCAAGGCCATCGCCCTTTGAAAAAAATAAAATTAAAATAAAAAACAAACAAACAAAGAAACAAACAAACCGTACAGGGAAAAAAAAACAACAAAAAACAGGATGATGAGAAGGCTTGTACCATCAGTGGTGAGTAGTATATTGTCAAACAGAGCTGGCAGGTAAACCGTAGGCAGAAAGGGAGGGGTAGGGTTAAGGGGGAGAAACGGACTGTGAGATTATTAATCACCAACGATTCACCATTGATTCATTGAAGGGTATTTTTTCTCTGTTTTGAAGGCTCTGCCATCACCATTGAACCTGATTACAAGGTATATCATTTCTTTGTTTGCAGATAAGGAGGGCAGGCTGCAGGAACTGTCTGTTATGGGCGAAATCCGATGACTTGGCGCGCACTGTGAAGCGGATAGACCCATCTGTCAAGGTCTGTTGATCATACCCTTCGATCTTTTTTTGTTTTTTTTTTCCCTATGCAAGGAAAATGACCAATAGTGAAATGGCAGAGTTCCAGATTGCAAAATCACATTGAAAACCAGATAGTCGTAAGCTGTCCAGAAAGTAGAAATGCACTGATATCACACGGAAGGAGAACCAAAGCATCAAACTCAATTGTCAATATAAGCCCTCCCTTGCCACCATCAACAATGTATTCGGAGCTCATCCTCCTACTGGCACTCAGCGCCGAGACTACGATCATACAGCTGCTACTCTAGCCTACTAAATGACAAAGCAACCCGTTGACGTCAGCAGCAGCAACCAAGGTACATGCAGTTGTCGACCATGCAGACCTCCGCCCGTATCAGGTACGTGCTCTCACATCTCCTCTCAGCTTCACCCTTTCAATGCCCACCCTCGTCTTCTTCACCCACACTCTCTCTCTATCCAAGGACCACCGCCATACCCCGCTGACCTCTTCAAGCGCCAGCCTGGCTATGAAGGCTGGGCTATGGTGCTGCTTCCATGCAGCGCCCTACTGCACCCCACGCCCGTGCACGTCTCAAGTGAAACGATTTCACGCTGCAGACGCCTGAAAGCCGGCACCAAATCCCCAAAAGTCCAGAAGTTTCTGAAGTCCCAAGTCCCAGTGTCATGGGAAGTAGGTCCGATAGGCCAGTTGAAGTGTCGTAGGTCTAAGTCGGGAAACATCCGGAAAAGTCAGGTCATCGTACAGCCAGTCCGGTACCCGATAGAAAAAGTCTAGAAGGCTGAGTCGTTGTACAGCCAGTCCAGTACCCCACAGAAAAGTCCGGAAAGTCCAAGTCCAGTTATATTTAGCTGCTACAGTGCAGCAGCGGACACAGTTGTTCATTAGTGAAGTTGCAGAAGCACTGCTGCTGCTTGTGTGACCAAGCGACTTGGGCAAGACAACGCTCGAAGAAGAAGGGAGCGTCGACGACGGCCATAGATAGGGTAGTGATAGGGAAGCAGGGCGGCCACAGCCGCCAGGGTCTGGGTCTGGACTGAGCTGGTGTATTCAGGGCACAATCCAAGGAGGGAGAGAGAGAGAGAGAGAGAGAGAGAGAGAGAGAGAGAGAGAGAGAGAGAGAGAGAGAGAGAGAGAGAGAGAGAGTGATACAAGACCAGAGAGAGATAGAGAGCAGAGAGAGAGAGAAGGGGGTAGACGGTTACATACCTGAATCGAGGCTGAGTCTGTGTGAGCGGCTGAGACCGCAAGAGACCTAAACACTTTCTTTGTATAATAAAGACATTTTGCGTATCAATCTCTCGTGAGATTCTTGTGTCTCGGCTATGGGTTTCAAGTGTGAATACTCATCTGGATGCTCATTGTATGTGTCTGCAAGGTCGAGTGTGAACGACTTGTGAATCATTGCACTGGTATCAGAGCTGGATCCCGCTACATCTGATTGGAGCAGCAGCGCTGGCAAGGAGTAAGGCCGGCGGGGATAAAAAAAAAAGGCGAACATCGGGGTTTGACTGGAGTGAGGACCGAAGTAGATGTGGCCTGGAAAGGGCGAGCGGCACACGAACCTGCGATTGAGGAGCGACATCAAGAGGACGTCATCCAGATTAGTGAAGTGCTTCTTGCCTTGACCCTTATCTTTCATGCAATCTATTTTTGTTTTGTTGTGAATCTTCATTGAACTTTCTTGGTGACTTCTGCTGCAATCAATCATTTATGTTGATGTCATTCTGGTCGCATCTGATGTCTGCTGTTGTGAGTCTTTGAGTCTTGTCCTACGAGAGGTGGTTAATCACTTGTGTGTCCTACGTGTTGAGGTTGCATGTTGACTGAACCCATTAGCTGGATGAATCACCCGTGAAGTAGGGGACGTGGGCATAAGCGGTGGGCACTCGTAAAACAACCCAGCTAGCCCAATGACCGGTACTGACTGGCACGGCCCTGAACCAGAGCTTACGCAATGAAGGGAGTAGGTCACTAGGTAGATGCTCGGCAACTGGATGTATAACCCGAGAGTAGGGAGCATGGGCATGAACAGCAGGTGCTCGTAAAACAACTTGTCTAGCCCTAAGACCGGTACTGACTGGCATGCGACCGAATTGGTGCTGACTCGGTGAGGGGCTTTAAGTCTTCAGAATGAACCTGCATCTAGTGGCCACGACGTCCTGTTTGCGTCGTTAAGTAATTCTTGAGGTCCGTGCTGGCAGACCTTAAACAGGTGGTTGGCCACCAGCTCTCCAGGGGAGTGTAGTGACGAGCGCGGGGAAGGGAAGTAGAAGTTGTAGAGTTAGTAGACCCCGATCGAGGTTAGGATTAGACGTAAGTGTTGAGGTAAGTACGTCTTGAGGGTTGGATCTACGTGGTGAGGAGGCGGAGTATACCTACTGTGTCCGGATCTCACCATGGATGACTACCCTATGTTCGTTTTTTTGGCCCTCACCGTGATATGGGGGCCCCTCCTTCGCATGTTCTTCCGATTGGGATTCTGCCATGCTTTCGAGTTGGGCGTGGTGTCAAGATCCGGTAGGTCCACGCAGCTGCATACCCCGAAGGAGCAAGCCAAAATTGATGCGAAGTTGACGGAACAGAAAGACAGCAAGGCGGAGAGGCTGAGAAAGGAGGAGGAGATGAAAAAGAAAATGGAAGAGGAGAAAAAGAAGTTAGAGGAGAAGCATAAAAAAGTTAGAAGAAAGGATGCAGAAGGAGATGGAAGAAGAGGCGAGGAAGATCGTGGAGGAAGAAGAAATTAAAGTGTTGGAGGAAGAAGACGAGCGGAGAGGAGGGGTAGGACAGTACGTAAAAGGGGAGAGCAGCCAGCTACAGCATGATGAAGCACATGAGTGGCTGGCGAAGTTTGGCTTTCTCAAGGAGTGGCTGGTCGATGAAATGGAGGAGAAGTTGGAAGCCTTCCGAGCTAAGTTGCAGGCTGCAGACTCTCGTGAAAGACCCTTCCTGATACAAGACCATGAGAGTGAAATTAATATAAGGATGCTGGCACAAAGGAGAAGGGAATTTGAAGAAGAGAAGAGGTTGAAAGAAGAAGGGGAGGCGATCCGACAGAAGTTGAAGGAGAAACAAGAAGGAGAAGTCGATGTCAACACCTGGTTAGACCTCCTCACCCAAGCAGTCCTCCACTCCACTGCAGAGCGCATCGGTCCCGCAGGGGGACCCTCCCGACCGCATCACGCAGGATTTTGCATGACTTTTCCTTCGCAGTGGAGCTTTCGCTGCTCCGACTGAGTGCACCACCCGCACCTCTCGCGAACCCCTACAACAAGATAGGGGTCACATGAGGCATAACTTACCTCTGCCCAAGGGGCTATCACCACCCTTGGACAGGCATATCCCCCGTCGAGTTGTCGAACCACATGTGAAAGCTGCTTAGTTACAATCGCAGAGGTGTCCCAGCCGAGGGTGTTTCTCCTACGCGCGGGCGATGCCTTAATCGCACGCAAACTGACGTTCTGGGGGATGATGTCCCAAGCAAGGTTCAACGTCGGTTGACCAGGACGATCCATCTAACCACGTGATACACCATGTCAATAAAACCGAGTTTCACACGTAAATCGCGCCTAGTCCTTTTTTGTATCCGGCCCATAACCTTTTGACAATAAAATAAACAAAAAAACATGTGCAAGACTTTAAATGAATATCGCAATGTTGTAGGCTTTGTCATATCGACTAGCCATGCATGATTACGCTAGTAGTCGCAAAGATGGTGTACTATGTAGTACTCATAATCATGTGGTCGTCAATGATCTTGACGGTTGCTTTCGATACTCAAGTGTCGGCTGACACGCGACTTGAGGCGTTAATCTCTCGTCACTAGACAATCACGAAGGTGATTCCGAGTTCTACTCTTTTCTGCACCCTGCGAAGGCGAGTGGTAGGTGGGCCTTGGCTCTTTGTGGCGATTAAACGCTTCCGACCTTTGAAATAAGGCTCCATCATCCAGGGTCTGGAAACAGGTCAAGGGGTTTGACTTTGATAGCCGCCACGGACCTTAACGTCCAACTATAAAATCTTTACGAAGCAGAAGGTAAAAATGAATCTTCCTTTCTCTCAAAGCTAATCTGTTTAATCACTACGCACGGTCATAGTAGACCGCGTGTGTACACTATATATGTCTATATTTATATATATTTATATATATATCGTCGCAAACAGAGCTGCCCGGTAAAACCGTAGGCAGATATATATATATATATATATATATATATATATATAAATATCGTCAAATAGAACTGCCCGGTAAACCGTAGGCAGAGAGGGAGAAGAGGACAACAAACGAGGGGCTGTGACAAACTGTTTCGTCGGAGTTTCACCGACTCATCAGGAGGCTGTATATATACAATAGGGTTATGGGACACGAGGCGATCACTCTCACAATCACAGTGTGACTCTCTTCAAAATGTACTTATGATCGCAAACAAAGTCAAACCATAATTTCAACTCACAAAACGTACATGCAATCACATCAAGGATTCAACATCGACAAACCACGCACTACACGGGCTTAACTTCAACCGCTCTCTGCACTCATACCCCTTGCCTTATCCACACAAGCCCCAACAGGGGATAAGGCCTTTAGGTTGAGTAGCGGGAATGAGTTAGAGTTGAGAGCTAAAAACCGACTTGTTATCAAAAGATAACAGAAGACAATCCTCGTAGGATCGGGTTGAAACTGGTCAGAACTTGAATCAAAATGATATAAAAAGACCTGTAACACAACACAGACCAATCCTCAAACTAAACTATAAATGTATGGAGAACAAACCCCCATATCACATCTCACTCAAATTTCTTCTAAGCCAAAATCTAAATCTACCTTCAAGTAAGTGCTAAGAGAAAAATAGAAAAACTTCGATAGCATTTTCCCTGTACAGGGTGGATTGTCAATACTTTTTCTATCAAAATAGAATCTAACTCCTTGAGACTAAGAAAATTTCAACAGCACTCCCTCTAGAGAAAGTGTCTTTCCAAAATTTATACTCAACTGAAAATGAAATTTGAAAATGATCCTTAACTTTACACGTCAATCTTTTTTTAACTCTGTGATTTAGTAAAATTTTTGGCAGCATCTCCTTTATAGAAGTAAGCTTTCCAAATTTATACTAAGTCCGATATGAACTCAATATAGAACTTCAATTATGGCAAGATAAAATTTAACCACCTCTTTAGATTTGTAGAAATTTCGGCAGCACTCCTTCTAGAGAAGTGTCTTTCCAAAATTTGTACAAAACTAAATACACAATCTGAAAAATGATTCTAGCTTCACAAAGTCAATTTTTTTTTAACTCCCTGATTTAGTAAAAAAATGAGCATCACGTCCCCTAGAAAAGTAGGCTTCCCAGATTTCTACTAAGCCAAATATAAAACTCATACAAAAAATTTGTAAAGGCAAAATTTGACTAACTCCTTGGATTTGCAAAAATTTGGACAAGACTTCCCTTAGTGAAAGTGGTTTTCCAAAATTTATACAAAACCAAGTACAAAAGAAAAAACTTAATCAAAAAAATGCAAAATAGGACTAACTTCTATAGCTCCAGCATATGGCGAACATCTAAAGCAACTACCTATCAAGGATGATACTCAGACTAAGTAGAGTTCTCACTCAATCACATGCAAATCCATACCACAATGGGTAAGTACTATCACAAGAAATCCCAAGTTGTTTCCACGTAAAATAGTTCATTGATCCTCTAGATGATTATCCCCTTACCCATCTTACATACGACATAGCGCTAGACCATTAAGCTTAGAAACAATGCCTAGCATGCCTCAGATTATATACTAACAGGTTGCACCACCAATTCTCTCTTCTTTGGGCATGTGACTGGACCATTCATCTTATAAACAATGCCTAGTCGCCTTGAGTTGTTTAAATATCCAAAATTTAGTAACTTTTTGATTTGTCTTCAAACTATGGGCAGGGGACTAAGCCATTCATCTTAGAAACAATGCTCAAATTGTCCAGTTTACTTCTAGTTATACTCTTAACTTTATATTTTTTCTTAGTGATAACCATTCATCTTAGAAACAATGTTCAACTGCCTGTTCACATGCAAATATAGATAAAATACTTTCAATTATACTCTTTTGTGTTTAGTGTGCGGCTTCAAGCTAAACCATTCAACTTAGAAATAATGCTTAGCCCTTCACCAAAAATCTTCCCTCAAAAGTAAACAAGTAGTCGAATATGACAGAAGCCACATTACCCAACTCTTAAACACTTTCAACAAGCAAAACACTACAAGAACAACAATCACACCTGACAAAAATCACATTGTCCGGTTGGGTTAATGAACAGAACGACATAACAAAGTCAGTTAGGCCAAACCGAAGCCACATTGCCTAGCTGCAGAGATAACAACTTACAAAGGTACGAGAATTAGACCTGACCGAAGCCACATTTTCTAATTGTCAAGAAGACAAAACAATAGAGCAGTCAAGCCTGACCGAAGCCACATTGTCCAGTTGCAGAGGAAACATAGTTAAACAAATGAGACCCAATCAACGCAAGCAAAACTGCCTTCCTCCCACCTTCTCCCAGTTCGTCCCTTAGTCTGATTTTCGGTCAAAAAGAAAAGGAAATTGAAATTCACGCATGCATTCCTTCAGTTAATCTGATTAAGTTCTGAAAAGAAAACAAAATCATAGGGAAACGCATGCATACTTCTTAGACATACTAGAAAGATATAATCAAATAGGAGTATAGTGGGTTCACACAAGGCATAAGAAAATTATACCTATCGGTTTCTCTACCTCCAGAACCTTGCCTAGGCGTCGGCAGAGGTTCCACAATCGATGGGGTAACCTCTCACAAAGGCCTTGATGCGGTTCTACGGGTTGCAATCCCTCTTGCCGCCTTCCTCTCCGAACAAAGACTAGGCTTAGAATGAGAAGGGCATAAGAAGGGGTTTCATACGCTCAAGATAGGAGAAGAGGCCAACTCAACTCACACGAAAGGGCCTTGTTACCTTGATGCGCCTGAGGGCCCCGCAATGGCCAAAAGCAGCAAGGACGACCTAACCACAACCAAAACGCAGAGTAACCACACTCTGACATACCTCCAATTTGCAGCGGTAACTCCCTTCGCAGATACTAACCACTCTCTCAAGCTGCAATGTCATTCTCTTTGACCGACTACCACTGCACAGTCTAAAGAGACCGCATTCGATTAGAGCAGGCCCCGTGCCCTTCTTAGGATAGATGCGGAACTCAGCAACGCTCCGCCGCTGTTTGGGATCACTCACAGCGGCAACTCACAGACAAAAAGTAACAACCTTATCAAATAGTAGTACTAGTATGAGCAACCAAGACACTAGTCTTAGCAGCAAGTCACCTACAATCAGCAAACTCGACCACCACGACATGAATTGAGTTTTTCCACTCTTTGGCGCTCAATAGCCAGACCACTACCACGCAACTAGCCTGGCCTAATCACGTAGCAGCAAGCAGACCCCTGATTTTAGTTGCAACGACCGAAGTACAGGCAAGTGTCACCCCTGCAGACTATCGCCATATACAGGTACGCTTTCTCCCTCTTGGTAATTGCGGACATCGTCGCTCACCCGATGGTTGCGAACGGGATAAGTTGCAATGAGCCTGGCTAAATAAGTACGACCAGGCCGAGCAAGACCAGGCTCACATCAACGGAGCAGGGAAAGTGTGCATGAATCTCCTGCTAACAGTTGGGAAGACCCTTTGCCAAAACTGAAGTCGGAACTGCACAGGTAAGTTTTGCTTTCCTCTCTTCCTCCCCTTCTCTCTCAAGGAGAACGAGCGATATCAAAATGACAGAAATACAAAATGCAAGTTCACAACGAAGACCCGAAAGTCCAACATTAGCAGAAATGCAATGATATTCCACCTAGCGGAAAACCAAAGTACCGAATCCGGATGCCGACGGGAGCATACCTCTCGCCACCACAAACATATACATCCAGTACCCTTCCTCCTACTTGGCGCTCTGCACCCAGACTACTACTACAGAACTACGACCGGTAGAAGTCTACAAATTGACAATGCATCCCATTGTCGTCTGCATCAACAACCGAAGTGCATGAGGACGTCGACCTTGTAGACCACCACCAACACCACACTTTCATCCTCATCTCCCTCCTGGTTATGGCCAAGCCCCCATCCGGATCCGAACTCGCGTACACAACTCCACAGTTTCATGTGGGCATCAACCGAGCAGCCTGCCAATTTGCAAAATGAGAAGTAATCTTCTGCAAGAACATAGGAAGGTACACCACTTTCCGCTGCACAAACCGCCTGCACCGTGCAGGCCCTTTCTTCCGGGGCATAGAAGCTAACCCGTCTTTCCCAAACCCGAGTCTGCCAATCGACAGCACCTTAAAACCACTACTTATTACTTTATCTCACTCGATTCCATTAAGAATCGAGTATGATCTGTGTCTTCCACACCCGCCATATTTGTCTCCGCTACACCTATGCGCATCCCACTTCCTTACTAATTCCTAATCTACTAACTTATCAGTCGTATTGAGCTTACCATTCAATTCGCCCGGGGCCAAAACCCCATGATCAACTCATTTCCCGGCCGTTTCCACTCAAAAACGCCTGGGCCATGCATTTTTCAACCCTGTCGAAGCTCGTCTCTGCCATCTCCATCCTCGTCTCACATGCACCTGGCGCGACCCGCGTCCAGGTTCACTTTTTCCTTCCTTCATTCGCTACCTTGGCTTCCCGTCTCTTCGCTCGCCTTATCTCGACTCCTCTAAGTGTATCTAGCGCGGTTTTGCGTCCAGAATCCTTCCATTTTCCTTCACTGTTTTCTTCTTCTGGTCCAATGTTGTCATTCCATTTCCCTCCCTCGAGCTGACTCCTGCGCCTGTTTCCGTTAAGGATCGGGCGAACAAACACTCCTTGTCGCGTTCGTCTTCAACCTCCTTCTTCCTCACGTTGATGTTAGCCCTGGTCGCGGTGCACGGTCCTACTAGCGGCTGACCCGACAGTCGCGACAAAGCCAAAGAAGCTTTGACTCTTTTGCCCTACACGAGACTTCTACTCCTGTTGGGTTTATCTTAGGACTCCTACTCTATCGTTTAGCAAGTGTGCCGCCCCAGCCAAAAGTTGGGGGAAGTTTCCAGAGGAAGCCAGCTACCAGTCGGCTTGATTAGTCTTTCCCCGTTTTTGCCCTCGCCTGCCGAGCGGCTTGCGCAGTATCACTGCGTACCCGCACCTAAGTTTGTCCCCGGTCCTGCCCTGTTTGGTATAGTTCACCATCTTTCGGGTCCCAATGGGCATGCTCAGGCTCAAACCTCTCACAGCAAATCGTGTGTGGCTTGCAGTGCACCTGTAGAGGCCCACACCATTCAAGCTCCTTTTGCCCCGCATGTTGAGCACTAGTGCACGTTAACCCCTCAGTTTGTGTTTCCAAGTCGGGCAAGATAGAGGAGTTTCACCAGCGTCCCGAACACGCAGGAACCTTGATCGGGCCTATTGAAAGAGGCACACGCTCAAGGTCTTTGATCGCCGTGACGGCTTCCCATGGGGATTTCAATCGCCCCCCCCTACAATGCCGGCAACAGTAGCCCATGCTGACAGGGCACCCCACGTCCAAACAAAGGGGCGGTTACCCTGAGATATCCCGTTGCCGCAGGCTATTCAGAATGATCTTATTCTCTTTTTATCTGAAGATATCCGGATCCGAGCCAGAGTCTGCATTTTAACAGTTCAGGGGCGTACCAACTGAACTAGGCTCACTAGTCCCGTGACTGGTCTTGGCACGGGCACCAGAACAGAGCTCAAAGAAAAGAAGCCCCAAAGGAAAGTGGAAATAATAAAATAAAATAACAAAAGTAAGAGAAATGTATTTAGTAACGGGGGAGACTGCTCCTTAGTAATAAATAAATAAGAATAAAAGGCAAAAACAACAAAGAAATCGGAATTCGTACCAAGGGGTAGGGACCATTGGCACGCCTTTGTCCCACCAGTGGGTCCCAAGGTCGGAGCCGATGGCAAAACCGAAGGGGATAGCATCGCCAGGCCCTCAACCTCTCGGTTTCCTTCAGGTTGCTCCATTGTTTTTGCATCATCGCCCCCTAGCCTCGATCCCTGAATCTGCAGCGCAGAAGTCCGATACCGTAACCAATAGTGCTAGGTCCAAGGCTGGCATTATGAGCCTCGCAAATCTATATGAGTGGGTGTTGCACGACGCTCGTCCCTATCAAACCCTACCATGGTCACACCTTGGCCTACCAACTAAGTTCACGACCGTCAATCTCCCGTGTCTATTGAGGGGAGGCCCGTTCCGTGTTTTTACCCCACCATTTACTCCGTTCACCACACAAAAGCCTCACCAGCGTCAAAACTGTCCTTCGCACGAGCGCACGCGCATATCAACAAAAATAATCACTTAGCCCCAGTTTAATCAAAGTCAAAATTTGGTCGGCAGATGCGCAGGCCCTGTAACATCAATACGAAACATCACACGCGCCTCAAAATTGCGTGCCCACACACACTCTATTTTTGGTCAAACTTTCGATTGGCCTAAAACAGATATTACCGCGACTTGCGCGGTGCACTCAAATTCCAAGTCAAAGCTTGTTTTCTGTCACTTGCGAAAAACAGGGCGGATACCCTTGTACGAGTACTCGTACCGACGCCGCTCAAGAGAAAGTCGTGATCTGCCTGACCATAGAGAAGATAGAGGCCCACCAGGAAGAATTCAAGAGCAAGTCGAATAATTATGTTGTGGCAAACCTCCACCAAATAGAACAGATCGCTGCCCACCATGCACATCAATTAGAAGGTATCCTTGTAAACAACCTTACAGAGGTGGCAACGCAGATGAAAGGTGGAGGAGGAGGACCTGGAGATGGAGATGGTGGCAAGAAAAGAGGAGACCGGAAGGGGGACATGAGACAATGTGAAGGGGAGAAAAGAGATTAAATGAAAGTGAAGACCCCGTGGACCTTCACGGGGGAAAAGGGTGAAAGTTTTGTGCAGTGGGAGGCAGCCATGGACATGTACTTGTATGCGCAGTTAATTCCCCACTTTGACAAGGTGTCGATGGTAAGCTTGTGCCTAGGGGGAGATGCTGCAAATTTTACTTTGTCTCTTATGAGAAGCATGGGCTGCGAAACCATGGCGGCATATTTGTGACGGACTGACATACAGACATTCTTTAGGGCCCTGAAAAGGCGATTTAAGGACAAAAAACAGGCCCGACGGGTTGAGTACCTGCTCCTGAATACAGATAGTCAGTGGAGGAGCGTGTCCGCCCTTAAGTCCATCATGGACGAGCTGCTACAGTATCCTAACCATGGTCTCACTGCCAAACAGATTTTGGAGAACTTCGCTAGAGCGTTGCCTAGTCCCCTTAGGTCCCAATTATACCCCAAGACCAAAGAGAAAGGCATAACCTACGAGAAGTTTAGTAAGGATGTCGTAGAGCAAGCCGGTTCCCTCCAAGGGGCTGAGTTTTGCCACTACTGTAAGGACCTACAGAAGGGAAAGAAGTGGAAGGACAGGACCATCTCCAAGACCATAGAAAGTAAGGATCACTTTTTGCGGACTTTTGAGGGAGGTGGAGTAGAGCAGTCCCATATGAATACATAGATTTCGGGAGTAGAGGCAGTCCCATATGAATAGATAGATTTCGGGAGTAGATGCACTCCCGTATGAATGGAAAAGGCTATTTCTTAAGTGTGGTGACCCCAACCACATCATCCCTTCTGTACGGAGATCCAAAACCCAAAAGGGAATGGTCGATAGGGGTTGCAAATGCTCCTACTGGGACTTCAGACGCAGAAAGACAAGTAGAAGCACGCGCTGAGCAGGCAACCTCCTGTCTGAGGGTCCCAACGGCAGAGGCTGATGTAGTCCCCCACCTAGATAGTTGTTCAGAGACTCCTTGCACTATCCCTCGCAGGCGTAGGCCATGAACTAATCACTCATTAAGGCATGGGCCGAAATGAAGAAAAGTTCAAAAGGGCAGCTTCTTATAGGACTTGTAGAGATTATTAGGACGCGGGTAGGCGCACTAGTCGATAGCGGATGGACCCGTAGTTATATTAGTCGAAAGGGATTGAAAACATTGCATCCCGGCATGAAGGTGCGGAAGTTGAGCACGCAATAGTAAGTCAACTGGCAAATAATTGTGAGATGCGAGTAGGTCGAAGGGTCAAGGCATACTTCCGGTTTGAGGGGGGGAAGAGTTAAGTGTTGCACTCCCTGACCCTTCGAGTAGAAGAAAACCTACCTTTTGACATAATCCTAGGGAGGGATTTGGGAAACGCCGCATATGCTGACGTAAACTTGGGTGAGCACGAGTGTTGGCTGCCCAGTCCCGAAGGTGGGAAGAAGAAAATGTGGTTGATCACTGTGTCTGGAGTAGAGTCGGTTGTCCCTATGTTGCATGACTGCCCTTGCGTTCGTCAGGCACGTAGCTAAAGAGAACCTAGTTAACCAGGTCTTCGTAGCCTACGTCAAACCGGTCAGCGAGGAAGGAAGATGAAGTGACATCGCCCCAAGTAGAAGTTTGCTGAAAGAGTTCACAGACGTGGGAAAGAGCCCTACCTGCGTAGTAGAAAGAGAGATTAACCATCGGATCGAGATTGAGTCTGGTAGTGTAACTTTGAAGGGCCCCGTGTATCGAATGTCTCCCAAAGAGTTGGACAAACTATGTAAGCAACTTGATGAGTTGCTCGTGAAAGGGTGGATCAAGCCTACCTCGTCGCCCTATGGCATGCCGGTCTTATTAGTGCCGAAGAAAGGAGGTGATTGTGCAAGGGTGTAAGTATTTTTCAAAAATTGATATGAAGTCGGGCTACCATCAGATTGAGGTAGAGGCTAAAGATCGACACAAGACGATTTTTAGGACTTGTTATGGTCATTATGAGTTTGTAGTGATGTCATTCGGGCTGAGAAATGCCCCTGCCACGCTTCAAAGATGCATGAACAATCTCTTTAGGGAATGGTTAGACAAGTTTGTTGTTGTGTATTTAGATGATATTCGGATCTTTACTACAACATTGGAGGAATATTAGGAACACCTTCATTTAATTCTAAGATTGCATGCAACTAAGTTCAAGTTAAACCCGAAGAAGTGCGAGTAGGTTAAGCACCAAGTCTTATATCTCAGACATGTCGAAGACGGAGATGGAGTTGGTTTGGAGAATGCGAAGATAGCAGCGATTAGGGACTGGTTGACCCCGCATACGCTCACGAAACTGCGTTCGCTCCTAGGTCTGGCCAATTAGTACCAAAATTTGTGCGCAATTTCACCACGATCGCTGCACCGCTGTGTAAATTGTTGAAGAAAGAGACAGTTTGGAAGTGGGACAAAGACTGCACTTCTGCGTTCAAGGAACCGAAGAAGTGCTAAAGAAGTGATTAATCGAGTACCCGTCCTTAAGATAGCAGATTCGTCCCTTTCGTTCATTGTCACGACTGACACGAGTCAGTATGGCATGGCCACTGTACTCCAACAAAATGATGGAGAGGGGCTTAGGCCCGTCGAGTTCAAGTCATGCAGATTACCAAGTGAGAAGTTCGCCGCCTCGATGTATGAGAGAGAGTTGTACGCACTGAGACAAGTTGTACCCCATTGGCAACATTATCTCATAGGCCGACACTTCCAAGTGTATTCCAATCACGAGACACTTAGATGGTTGAAAACACAGGCTCGGATGACTCATAAGTTGACTAGGTGGGCCGCAGAGATCGACCAATTTGACTTTGAACTAAAGTCAGTCAAAGGCAAGTATAATGTCGCCGTCGACGCCTTAAGTAGGCGCGTAGACTTCTTTGGCGCAGTAGTGGCGTACCTAGACGCAAGAGAAGACCTGCAACAGAAAATTAAGGCCGCATACGTGAAGGATTTTGTCTATAGCAACCTAATTAAGAAGGTACAGATTGGGCCTCACGACGTCCTAGATTATGAAATGGCCGACGGACTGTTATTTGAGAAGACTAATGTGAACGATAGGTTGTGCGTCCCAAATGATGAGGAGATTCGTAGTTGGATTTTAGGGGAGTGCCACGACACCAGAGGACATTTTGGTTGGAGGAAGACGTATGCGGCCTTCCTTCGGTCCTACACGTGGCCCAACATGAAACACGACTGTATCACATATATCCAAGGCTGCAAAGTCTGTCAGCAGAACAAGAGTTCCATGTAGCCTCCCCTAGGATTGTTGAAGCCTTTGCCTATCCCATCAGGCCCCGACGAGTCTGTGTCGATCGATTTTATGGACACGAAGGTTAAGAGTAGGAACGGTAAAAGTCAAGTGATGGTCATTGTAGACAAATTTAGTAAGTTTGTTGTTTTTGTTTCGTTGCCTGCCCAGGCAAAGACTGAGTTAGAGTTCTTTAACCATTGGGTCAAGGACTACGGGTACCGGTGGTCCGCGTTGGACCATAGTTAGTGATCGTGATACTAGGTTTAAGTTGACCATGTCGTTAGGCCTACACCACGAGACTAACGGCCAGACTGAACAAATGAACAAGCTGCTGCAGCAAGTGCTACGGATGTACATTAGACCAGATTAGGAGGATTGGGACAAGCACCTCATGAAGGTAGCCAATGCGTACAACAACTCGGTGCACTTAGCTACCTCCTGGACGCCGAATGAGTTGTACAAAGGATGACGTCCCTGTGCCGTATAGATTGTCTAAACCTGGACCAGATTCAGAGACTACCGCCCGGTACAAGGGAGTTTGCCATACAAAATGAGAAGGACTTGAAAGCGTGGCCGAGAACGTCAGAAAGGCCCAACATCAGATGGTTGAACAAGCCAACAAGCATCGCAGACCATTGTTGTTTGCTGTAGGTGACTTAGTCTGGGTCAAGTCCAAAGAGTTCCTCCCCGAAGAAGGCATATTGCAGAAGTTGTTGCCAGCTTATAGAGGACCTTGGCAAATTCTTGAAGTCATTAGGGATGCGGACGGTCCCTCCTACACAATAGAGATCCCGTCGCATCTGCACACTTATCCCGTTTTCCATGCATCCAAGTTACTTCCCTATACGACCACTGATCAGTTCCCATCACGAAGGTCAATGATTTCCCCTGATATGGATGGTAGATATGACATTAACAGAATCATGGTTGAGGATGTCTACCGATCAGGACAAAGGGGACGACCCCATCGACAATATAAAGTCAGAGTTTGCGTACCAAGAGCTGGAAGAAGGTCGCTGATTTACAAGGGATAGGCTTGTGGAAACTGCACTCGATACCGTTTCCTATTATGAAAGAGCGAGGAAAGGGATCAATATTGCAGACAGGTAAAGATTGTGTTTTTCGTGGAGGACCTCAAAATTAGGCTGGCGGGAGTGAAAGGATTTCACGCTGCAGACCCCTGAAAGCTGGCACCAAATCCCAAAAAGTCCAGAAGGTTTTGAAGTCCCAAGTCCCAATGTCACGTGGGGTAGGTCCGATAGGCCAGTTGAAGCATCGTAGGTCTAAGTCGGAAAACATTCGGAAAAGTCAGGTCGTCGTACAGCCGGTCTGGTACCCGATAGAAAAAGTATAGAATGCTGAGTCGTTGTACAGCCAGTCCGGTGCCCCACAAAAAAGTCCGGGAAGTCCAAGTCCAGTCCTCGAGTCCACAAAAATTGCAGCAAGTCATGGGAAAGTTCGACAAAATGATTGCAACAGACAGGCCGCGGTTGACCTGTACCGGTACCGATCCGAGGCAGGCCAAGCCAATTTCAAATCATGTACTCGATCGGCCTCGAATTCTTCCCCTCCTACTACTCAAGGACCGTGCCAATGCCATATTGACCGACATTCGTGCTCACCATGAACGGCGTCTCAGGATCCAAAAGTTTTAAGACTTCATGGTGCATACGAGCATACTTCAATCCCTTGAAGGCTGCCTCACATTCATATGTCCACTCCCATGGGGTGTCAAGGCGCATGAGGTCCGTCAATAAGGAAGTTATAGTACTTAGTACTTCACGAATGGACGATAGTAGCCCATTATCCCCAAGAACGACCTCACCTCAGTCACAGACGGAGGTCTGGTCAAGTCGCATATACTAGCTATCTTCGCATCATCTGGCCTCAATCCATCTGCGGAAATCTCATGACCCAAGTACAAGATCTTGGTCCGACCAAATTCACATATGTCCAAGTTGACATTGTACTGGTGCTAGAGCAAGAGACCTAGCATGATCTCAACGTGTTGAGCATGCTCTTCGATGGTCCTACTAAAGATAAGGATATCATTGAGGTACACTACGATAAACTTGTCTAAGTAGTCATGAAAGATCCTATTTATGACGTGCTGGAACATCCCTAGAGAATTGCATAGACCGAAAGGCATCGCCACAAACTCTTATAAACCGTACTTCAGATCTATCGGGTCTAATGGCAATCGGACTTCAGATCTATCGCGAATACCTGCATCCTTGCACTCGATCCAAGAGGTCATCGATGCGTGGTAGGGGGCTCTGCATGTTAATTGTGATAGGATTTAGGCCCCTATAGTCAATGCACATCCTAATGGTTCCCCCTTTCTTGGGAACAAACAGTACAGACGCACCGTAGGGGGACGTACTAGGCCGGATCCAGCCCCTCTCATGAGTTCCTTGAGCTGTTGTCGAAGCTCATCTAGCTTCGCAGGAGACATCCTCTAAATTCGTCCTCTAGGCACTTTACAACCCGGAATGACTTCAATTGTCCCTCTCGACTACGCCCTTAGGCTCCTCAAAAAGGTTTGGATATCTAGCAACAACTTTTTCTATCTCTAGGGGTGTTTTAACGACCTCCCCTTTCTCAAGACAAAGACTGAGTACATACCCTCCTCATGATTTTGCTTATAATAATTACAGAAAGCTTACTCATACATGCAACCATAGGACTCGACTAGTTTGCTAACCTTGTGTTTCTGCAAACTAATGGTCTTCCCATCTGGCAACTTGTGTAACATCACCTTCCTATCCCAGTCGAACTGAGGCTTTGCTACTTCGAGGTAGTACATACCTAGCAACATATCAAATGGAAGCTCGTTGCTCACCAGGAACAAGATCTTGTGTCTCTGTTCCCCTCCTCCGTAGGAGAAGGTACAAACTGCATCCCTGACGTATTCTATGACAACCATTGAGTAGAGGCTCGCTAGAGGGCTCCGCCCCACCCAAAACAGTCACAAAGATATAGAAAAATTGTGAATTGACCTGAGTGAGTTGCTAAGAAACTATGAGTACTTTTTTGACAAAAGTTAGCCAGTTGACTATCAATTTTGTTGCTTGTTGGCTAAGGTGGACGCTACAAATCTGCTAAGCCGCTTCACTTGGTTCCCTAAGCGCAGCCTATCCACACAAGCACAACTGATTAAATTCCACGTAGAGCCAATGTTTGCAAACGCTCCTACTTCTTGCCACCTACATCAACTTCTACCACAAAATGTTCACCCCTAGGACCTCTACTCATCATCGCCCAGGAGTCACATGGGTCCTTCTCTAACCACTTTTTCTCTAACTCCTCTAATGACTCAGACACAGCCATCGAACATGGTATTCAGATCTGTTTGTGGGGCGATCATAGAGTCAATAGCCTCGGCCATTATGAGAAGTGCTCGCAGAAGTACCTCCTGAAGTTGAAGGTCCCACAATCACAATTGTGGATGCAACGTTCGTGTTGACACACTTACTCTTACTGCGGGAAATTGTGTGCCTATACTGGCTACAGGTTAGACACGCTCCACGAGTATAGTGGTCACGCAACACATCGTCCTCTAGATCCATCTTGACCCATGTTGGTGGGCCTTGGTTTGTCCCTTGACTCTTGGGCCAGCTGCCTTTCTGTTTCCCGGCCCCCTTAGCTTTTTCTTTTGCACCCCTTTCCACCTATGTTTCTTCCCCAAGATCAGAGAGTCTTCAATCTCAGTCGCGTTGCCATCATGGTCAACGAATATGAGGTTGCCTTTCTTTTTCCAATCTTAGGGGATCTTCTTCTTCCTCTCATGCCCAACTACTTGTTGCGCATTCCCGAGCCTGGTGCCAACGTCTAAGGCCTTCTTACTAAAAAAAGGGAAATCGTGGATCGATGGGGGTCTCATCAACCAACTTATTTTTGACATTTGCAGGCAGATACCGCAAATAGGTGGCCATGAGGACTTACGGATTGCACCGCACGTCTAGGACAACGATCACCGTCTCTATAGTGTCAGTAACCTTGGGAACAGACCTATATCTTCTTGATCCTAGGTTTGTATCTAGTCGGTGGCCTTTTGTGTCTCTTGCGGCTCATGTAACCTCTCTTGAACTAATTGTATGAACTCCTCTAGGCTCCGGGCTTGTGCCCAGCCATCGAAACTCTAACCGTATCCATGTAGTTGAACTAACCCGTATAACCATCTTTCTGCGGATCCCTCCAAGTAGGATGCGGCAACGATCACCTCCTCCTCGGGCCACGTGAGCTTGTGCCTCACCTACGTTGGCACTGTTCTCAACCATGTGTTGACGCTCACTTCCTTTTTCTCGTCGCCTGAAAAAGGCTTAGGAACAGCCAACGGTATCTTGGGCATCCACTGCGGTTGTTGCCGAGACACCTGTGTCTGCCACACCGGTTGCTGCGGCTGCAGAGCCTGTTGCAAAGGTTGTTGGACATGCGGCTGCCCTGTAGCTGCAGCCGCCGGACGGGGGACCGAAAAAGACGGTCCAAGAGCCTGCCCACTACTAACTACTACCATACCACTTGGTGGACTGATGCCAAACTGCGGGTTGAAGGGACCTCTCATAGGCAGAGCGACATGGATGGACCAGCCACTGCTGGAGGAGCTACAGGAGCTTGCGCGGGCCTAGCCATAGGTCTAGGCGCTTGGAGCGCAGCCAGAATCTGATTCTCGCCAGCTATCAACGTGGCCAGCATTTCCTGTTGCACGGCCTTTACTTCAGCCAGACTAATCCTAAAATTAGAGCTTCCCTGGCACGACATGGCAATGCATCAGATCAGGAACCTCCTACCCTTTAAAGCGCACGAGAGTGTAGACGGGCATATGTGAATCATGAACAGGCACTAGTAACCTCGAAAGGAAGGAGCTAGGCTCAGGCCAGGAGGGATACTTCCAATGGGCTGTGAAACCGTATGAGTGCTCTTGAGCGCGAGCGCGCTTAAATCCCCCCCGCCACGCTCAAAAGCGCTCAAAGCGTTTTCCGGCACGCACGCTCGTCAAAAACAAAGTGTGTGCACTTGAGGGGATTGAGAGACTGCAGGGGATGCAATAGGGGGAGTTGCGCGGAAAAAAAAAGAATAGGGGGGTGGGGGTGCTTTTGTGGGGGGAGAGGTTGGGGGGCTTAGTGGGTGTGCGTGTGCATGTGTGTGTGTGTGTGTAATTTGATACGAAACCCCCACATGAACAGACGTGGCGTGCTGCATAGAAACAGCACATCAAGCAACACACCAGGAAATAAATCGTCCACTTCATATGGCATGACCAAAACAAGCAAACAAAGAGAAGCTGAATGCCCTACTGTTGAAGCCAAACAGACTAGCACATGGTGAGGAGGCAAGGAAGAACAAACATCAGGAAATGCACACTGAGAAGACGTACAAGGCACATAAATGACACGCAACAACAAAACACATAGGCTGGAGGGCACGGGGGAGGCGGGCGGGCACAAAAACACTATAGGACGAGGCAAAGACAATGAGCTAAGAAAGAAGTAGCACCGACGGAAACAGGCAAACCGAAAAAAACAAGTCCCAAAAAAAATCGAAGGACCGAAAAAAATAGAAACTGATGATAACAAGATTGTTTCGTCGGAATTGCACCGACTCATCAGGAGGCTGAACCCTCGACAATCTGCGGAGTACCGGTTCTGGATGTTTTGGGTCATGAACCCTTTGACCCTTGTTGAAGGCAGATTGCCCACAAGCGGAACATAGCAGCGAGCGGCACCCGTGTGAAGCACTAGGCAACACACCCGAAGCCACTCAACCGCACAACACCAAAGACGACTGCAAGGAACAACACGTCAAACGGCGGACGACAGCAAGAAAACAACCTTGCGAAGCACCAGGCAACGCACCAGAAGTCACTCAACTGCAGAACGACACAGACGACGGCAAGGAACAACACCGCAAGTGGAGGCACAGCACAGCGCCCGTGTAATGAAGCACAAGGCAACAACCACACGCCACCACACGACACGACACACAAGCAAGGAACCCAAAAGGCACAACACATGAATGGACAGGTTGGAAGCAGCGCGGCGAAGCACAAGGCAACACGACTACCACAACCAGACTGCACAACGAACGCAATAGCACACAACGAACAGCACGTGACCCAAGCGGGATAGGCAGCAAGGCAACAGTGACGCGCAGACAGCACAAGGCAACCCACACATCCAACACGGAGCAAAGCAGCACATGACCTACTCACATCACGGGTGAACACCGCAGACTGTTGGTTCCCACCACCCAATGAGCCAGGGAGTCACTCCGCCGAACATCCGTCATCACCGACAGGCAACACAGATGCCCCAAACCGAGCAGCCCCCCTAAGAGTGCAGTTGGCACTCCAAATGAGGGTCCACCGATTGTTTGGCACTACTTAAGGGTGCTCAGTTGGGCACACAAAAGAAGTTAGAAAAAATCACAGGAAGAACAGACAACAAAGAAAAAGACTTAAAAACATAAAACTGATTGTGTGTGTGTGTGTGTGTGTAGTGGGTGTGTGTAAACACGGCCACCCCGTATATACGGGAAACAAGAACATCACATTTGTCATATCGCGACAGGTTAGCAGCAGTTTAAACATAGTGGGTGTTTTAGCCATCTACTTATTTGTGAGGATGCAAGAGCATTGTAGTAATTAGAGTTAGGTATTAAGGTTAGCGATGACTGTTGAGGACAGCCATAGTGGGGGTGCACGCCCAGAAGCACGCTTTTCGCCACTTAGCACCCATAGCAGCTCGTCAGAGGGATGTAGCTCCACATTAGTTTGTAGGTCAGGGAGGTTAGGGGGAGGTGAGGGAAGAGGGGGGTTGGGGAAGGTTAGGGGTATGTTCGAGTGAACCCATACCTGTGAGCGGAATGCCTGTGAAGACGACATCTCTTCAACGGATGCCAACGCAATGGAGCGCAACGATGGCAGGAGGGGATTAGAGAGTGTGTTAGCGATGGCGTTGTAGGTCCACGAGCATTAGGTCGCTCGTGCTTGCTCGGCACGTGAGCGTAGGCGAGGGGAATGAGGTGGGATCATTGCAGATCGCGTGCTCCGTGGCTGTAGGAATGCACAACAAGCAATTGTGGGCAAGTCCGGTAGCGCCGGTCGGGCTGCGGTAGATAGCAATGCAAGCCAACACCATTGTATATAGTTGTGTGTGGATCTAACTTGGAAGTAAGGAAATGGAAGGGGTAGTAAGCAAGACGTATTTTGGGTATGTTTATGGGAGGGGTTTGATTTAATCTGATTTTGGAGGAGAGGGGGTTCTGTCATTTTAGGTCGAGGAGAGAAAATAATGTGTTTGGTCATGGCTTCTGTAGTCGAGTGGTCTGTACGAATGTATGGGTTACGGCGCGCATAGCAGGACCCTGTGCATAGTTCAGGAAATAGGTAGTAGCAGGAGCGATCGTATTCTAATTAGTCGTTTTGTTGGCTTTGTAGTGCTCATGTTACGGCGTATTTTTCGTGATGTATTTTGTCCCGATTCTACGTGCCAATCTCATTGGAAGTGTATCACGAGTTTTTGTTTTTCTGAAACCTTCTCTGCGGGGTGTACTTGGAAAAGTCTTGTCGTTTGTGTATATTAGTTTGTCACCATATGCATGTTTTTTTGCGGTATGCTTATGCAGTAGTGGGAGCGGTCGCAGTCTAATTAGTCGTTTTATAGTGGGTTTATATTGCTTGTGCTAAGGCACTTTTTTCGTGATGTAGTTTGTCCTTGTCTTTCGTGCTATTCTACTTGGAGGTGTATCACGAATTTTTGTTTTTCTGAAATTTTCTGCAGGGTATTCCTGAGAAAAGTATTGTCGTTTGTGTATCTTAGTCTGTCGTTATATGCTTTTTTTCGTTTTTTTTATTTTCCTCTTTTTTTTTCGTTTTTTTCGCGGTATTCTTTACGCAGCGAGCTAGTTTTTTTATTTTTTGTATTTGTGCACGTAACTGTATCTGTATGTGAGTCCCATAATTTTTATTTTGTAAAAGTTAGTGTATAGGTATCATTTTTTTTTTGTATTGTAGAAGTTCTTAAGTTGAGTTTTTGAGGCACCATCGGCTAAGGATATCATCATTCTGGCGAGCATGATTTTGGGATAGGCTTATTCAATTTGTGAAGGGAAGATGACCAACTTGTAAAAGGAATTAAATCTTTATCCATTTAATTTGAGTCACATAATTTTTATGTTTTGTGTAGAATTTAGTATATATAACTGTAGCAGTTTATAAGTTGAGTTTCTAAGTCACCATCGGCTAAGGATATCATCATTCCGGCGAGCATAATAATTGCCTTATTCAATTTGTGAAGGGAAAACGGTAAATTTAAAAAAATATTTTTTGTATTTTGTATTTTGTATTTTGTATTTTGTATTTTTATATATTATTTAATTAATTATTAACTTTATTTACTTATTTTAAGTTATTTACTTATTATTTATTATTTTTTTATTTTTTATTTTATTTTTTTATATGTTATATTTTATCTTATTTAAAAATCAAAATAAAAACCTGTTATTTTTCTATTATTACTTATTTTATTACTATTATCATTATTTTAATTTTCTTTTTATTTCGTAATATTATATATTTTAATTTATAATTTTAATAATTATTATTAATGATCAATTATTATTCATTATTAATTTTATTAATAAAAAATGAGCTTGTGTGTGTGTGTGTGTGTGTGTGTGTGTGTGTGTGTGTGCGTACGTGTGTGTGTGTGCGTATGTGCGTGTGTGYGTGTGTGTGTGTGTGTGTGTTTGTGGGGGGGGTTGTCTATGTATGTGTGTCTTGGTTTTTCTGTTTTTTATGTTTTTCATTTCTGTGGGAAAAAAAAGAAAAACCCACCCATTTCATCTTTTCTTTCTTTTATTTTTTTTTAAATATAGCGACACTTCAAAAAATAAAAGAAAAACCATAGGGCAAAAAATAAAAGAAAAAACATAGGGTTGTAGATCTTTTTCAGATCTACAACCCTATATATTTTTATTTTTATTTTTGCATATTTTTTACCTGAGAAAAAAAAAATCCCTCGCCCGCTCATACCCTGCTCAAGGCGCTCGAGCGTGGGATTGAGCGGCGCTCGAAAACTTGAGCGCCGACCGCACGCTCAATCGGCGCGCGGTTTCTCAGCCAATGGAAGAACCTCCCAGCAGACACTGGGATAATCTGATTACCTAATGGAGGGAGGCGTTCCCACAAAGGAGACGAGGCCCGAATTGAAAAGAGGAGGTCTTAAGGCAACCCCTGTTCGGCAATGACCTTCTGATGGACAAAAATGGGCAAGCATGGACTCTAATGGAGAAGGACAAGAGATGGCGAAGGTGGGTAGAAAAGGGCATATGGAAAATAGAACATATATGGGATGAAGAAAATGGAAGATGGAGAACAGAAAAGGAGCTAAGACTAGCCCTAAGGAGTCACCATAACCTGCAGAAGAACTTAGAAGATTTAATTGATGGTGTCCCTATAGCATGGAGGTCACTGTTGAGAAAGGAAAGATCGTGGAAGTCCCTATAGCATGGAGGCCACTGTTGAGAAAGGAAAGATCGTGGAAAAAAGGAGATTGGGCAACACTGTGAATTTAAGACACACCGCCAGTGGCCCTTCGCTTCAAGTCACCATCAAGGACGGGCCCAAACCTCGCGACCTTTGACATACATGAACTAGAAATTGCAGGTAAGGCCATCATAACAGTAAGAGAGGGGAAACTAGAGAGATTGGAATTTAATACCAAGGACCTGAGAAAGGTCAGAGAACTCAAAAATGACCAGAGGAGAGCAGGGTGCGGAAGAAGAAAGAGTAGAGAAACGGTATGGTTATTTCGACCAAACAAGGACATAACAGAATTAGAAATAGACCCAGGTGAATGGGGATGGTATGAGGACAGAGGGAGAGGTTGTGCCAAAAAATGGACAGCCCTGCACGAATACATAGGGTTATAAATGCAGATGCAAGGCAGCAAACCCAGACCAGGTATTAAGGAGAGGTGGGAAAAGCACGTACATACAGATCCCACATGGCTACAAACTATACCATGGTCACACTAGTCATCAATCAGACCACAAAGAGTAAGAAGTCTGCAATGGTTAATTATGCACCTAGCAGTCCCAGTCAATGCCTGGCTCGACAAGGGACGCAAGGAGGACAGAACAGCCAGGAATCAGCACCTCGGTCAGCCAGGGAAAGGGCCCCGCCCACGCTAAGTGACGGCGGACCTGCAAAAATGCAGCTGGGCCTTATTACAGGCCAGTGTGAGCAGAATGGGGCCACCTGGTAGTTGCAGCACGCGTACAGCATGCTCAACTAACTGGTAGACACAGCCCGCCAGCTAGTTGAAGATGCTGGCTGCGTGCACATTCTGGAAGGGCCCAGGCCGCAGGAAACTGGGGCAGGGCGCAACCTAGGCACAGCCTCCTCGGCCTCTGCGGCCAGCACAAAAGACTGGAGGGCGCCTGGCATCACACAGTCGACCATTCTGGCAATGAGGCCGCGCTGCACGAGCAGCTGCTCGGCACTTGTGCTCGAGGAGGAAGCTGAATGGTGGCAGTGAGGTGAGGAAGAAAGAGGGAGAGCAGCAGCCATAGCTGGGCTGCTCGCTCCATAGCCTGTGTAGCAGAGGTCCTTCAAGTTGGTGGAACAGGAGTGCGAGAAGGAAGAAAGCCAGTGTGACGAGGAATGTACCTGGTGTTGACGAAGGCGGGCTGTTCTATCAGAGTCTTCAAGCGGCACTGGGATGATGACATGTGGACCAGTTGCTGACATAAGTAGGCCAGTCTGATACTATTAGGAGTTGTAGGAGGCAGAATAGGCAGTACAGTCACCTGTAGGAGGGCTACATTGTTGTTGTATAGGTGTGATTGGAGTGTTGGAAGGACTTTCATTATGAAGAGACTTTGGTGCTTTGTATGTTCCTCTTTGGTGTGCATCTCACTTTGATTTTTCTGCTTTCACTTTCAGCTCAATGATGTCTGGTCTTCTTTTTTTTTTTTTTTTTTGGACCATTTCTCGATTTATGCGTGTCATCCTTGCGCAGGGGCCATACTAATCTTCTGTGTATCGTTCCAATTTTAATGATGTCTGGTCTTCTATGGGATGTTACAACTGAAAAAAAAAAAAAAAAAAGAATCCCACATTGCTCTGATAGGAGGAGGAGTATGAGCATCCCCTCCTATCAGTCCGGGTCCAGCGTCCCTTATATCAGAACTGCCATTTTGTCAAAATGGACATTTTTTATTCTTTGAACGAAATTGAAACCGAGTTTTTTGGCCGAAAACTCGTCCAAATTTGCTGCTCGTGAGGGTCCGGCGTTCTGAAAACACTGGACCCCCTGGATGTATGTGGACTTAGCTTGAGACCAGATACATCCAGGGGAGTCCACATACATCCAGGGGGTCCAGTGTTTTCAGAACGCCGGACCCTCACGAGCAGCAAATTTGGACGAGTTTTCGGCCAAAAAACTCGGTTTCAATTTCGTTCAAAGAATAAAAAAAGTCCATTTTGATGAAATGGTAGTTTCAGCAAGAAAAATTCCCCCGGGGCCATTACATGAGCAGCAAATTTGGACGAGTTTTCGGCCAAAAAACTCGGTTTCAATTTCGTTCAAACTTCAAAGAATTAAAAATGTCCATTTTTATGAAATGGTAGTTTCAGCAAGAAACATTCCCCCGGGGTCATTACCCGGTTGCAACTTGGTTATTGCTGTTTCACATTTTGCTTATTTCCTTGCATTTGGCAGGTGGTGGAACAGGGCCGATGAGATGAGTCCACCGCATCAGTTTTATGGACTTTTATTATTAGTAATTTACTTGGGGGTTCTTGTAAGCGTGGACGCGTGGTGATTGGCCTCGCCATTACTGATTTGTTCTATCTTAATGTGATTTTTAAGATGAGAGGTGAAGATCACACTGGACTATTGATTGGTGCTGGATACAGGCAGGCTACGTAGTAATGAACGATTCGTCAAATACGTGGATGACTGATGTGTTGAGGATAGAAACGGCTGAAGCGATCGCCGTCTATCATGGCCTGGTGAACCAACGACTCGTGGCAACTGCAAGAAGGTAAGAGAGAGAGTTCTTTTTTTTTTCCTCCATAGTTTTTTAACCATGCTGCTCCTGTCCTTTCTGAGCAGAGAAGAAAGGGGGAGAAAATCATGCCGCCGATGCTTTGGAACGTTGGAAACTAGAACTACAGCCCATGGATAGCCAGACCACGAGGTGCACTATCTGCACCAGACGGTGTAAACAGGTCCAAGTGTGCTCTGAAAGGGGCTGCAATGGGATTTCGACATCTGACAGCCCGCCCCCTGCAGATAAGATCCACCTACCAACTGGCCTACAGTCTTCCGCCGAATACAAAGTACGGTGATTTTAGCCGAATTTAAACTGAAAGATAGACCAAATTCAGATATAATGACCGTACGTTGTATTCGAGGGAAGACTGTAGCTCAGTTGGTACACCCATGAACTGTTGAAATACAGACCCAAGGTTAACTCCAGATTGATGCAATTGAATAGAACAGATTAATTCTGAATTTAACTGGGGCTGGTCAGCTCAATGATGGTATGATTCGTATCTCAAGGCGGTCGCCCTTTTCTGAAAAATAAATGAGACAACTGCGCCTGTGACCGCTGCACAGTTTCGAATCCGCAGCAATACCAGTCCACTGCAAGCTTGGGGGAAGACCAGTTCGAAACTGCAAGAAAAACAGTAAACTGCGCGTTCTACAGCCTACCGGTTCGATAATTGGCAAAAATGGGAGGTGGCGGTCGTGTTGTTGTTGTTGTTGTTGTTGGTTTTTTT
>BFEA01000204.1:22621-32698 GCA_003427395.1 Chara braunii | reverse complement strand
GAGAGAGAGAGAGAGAGAGAGAGAGAGAGAGAGAGAGAGAGAGAGATCTTCACTATCCGAGGGATCTATCATTATGCTACATACACGGTTGGGGGTGGGCGGAGGGGGGAGAAGGGTAATGCATAGACATTGCACGCGGAGTACGAATTCGCACATTGCAGACAATGGGATAAGTAGGCCACTAGAGCTGAGCTATGTAAATGGAATAGTCATTCACTACTCGCCAAGCTTTTCCGAACCGACAGTACGTACCCGGCCAGGCCTGAAGGAGCTGCACTGCGCGCCAAGCTTTTCCGAACCAGCGGCACACTTTTTTTTTTTGGCTCGTGCCGCCAGCCATTGTGGTCCAGTAGGACCTAGGTGCAAAATGTCTGGAGTAGGTGACAAGCAAATCTCCACACAGCTGGGGCCGCGTACTAGCGGTTCAAACCACCAGCGCACGTCCCCGGCCTCTCAAGCCTTCTTCATCACATACTCCCAAAGTTTCGGAGGCTCAGGGCTACCGGGCCACAATGGCTTGCGGCACGTACTGGCGGTTTAAGCCGCCAGCACACGGCCCCAGCCTTGCAAGATTTCTTCATCACCTATTCCCAAAGTTTCAGAGGCTCAGGGCTACCAGACCATAATGGCTGGCAGCGCTAGCCAAAACGGGAAAAAGGCGCACCGCTGGCAGTTCTGCAAAGCTTGGCGCGCAGTGCAGCGCCGCCAGGCCCCGGCGTACTGGTGGTTCAAGGATAACTATAGTAATTAGAATAGTGAGCCACTGAAGCTTAAACTAAACTGCATTTAAGCTCTCGTAAATGGAATAGTCATTCGCTAACCAGAATAGTGAGCCACTGGAGCTAAGCTGTAATTCCCGGAATAGTCATTCTCTCCTCCAGTTCCGGAGGATAACAATAGTAACAACGAACTATATAGTAACTGGGATGGTCATTCCCTAATTCTCGACCTACAGATAACAATAGTAATTGGAATAGTCAGCCACAAGAGCTCTTAAATGGATTGGCCGCCGGCTCGAAATCCTGAAGAACAGTGCTGACTTGGCCCGGGATCAATTTTTGATACAACCAGTTACAAACACCCTGTTTACAGTCCTCTCCATGCATGAAGTAGACAAAAGGGTGATCGATGGCTGGAAACGCCTCCGGTGTGAGCGGTCAGAGGTGCGGATCTACCCGTGGGTACCACAGCGCAGGTTGATGCAGGAATTCCATTCGGTTGAATTCCGCCATATCCCCGTCGAAATCCAGGCGACATTTGTATATGATTTTGGTTTGCTATACGATGGTGTTGCATTCATTGACCCCCTCCCCTCCTATGTGGCTAAGAGGGATGACTACCTGATGCTGGCCCTGGACTTCCCCCAGGGTCAGCTGTTCTCCCTCGACGATGTGATTCCATATCGGGTGTGGGGAAAGGAGTATATGATTCACACTGCACATAAACTGCGACCATGGTGTCACAAGTGTAGAGCATGCGGCCATCTGAGCACAGAATATAATTGCCCGCAGCACCCGCAGAAAAGGGTGCGAACGACAGGGAGGCTGTTAAGGGACCCGATCAAGGTGACTCACTGGCGAACAGTGGATCCAGGGCACGAAGGCTGGGTTTTCGTGGAAGACCACACAAAAGAAGGCTCCCCGATCAAGGTGACTCACTGGCGAACAGTGGATCAAAAAGGGTGCGAACAACAGGGAGGCTGTTAAGGGACCCGATCAAGGTGACTCACTGGCGAACAGTGGATCCAGGGCACGAAGGCTGGGTTTTTGTGGAAGACTGCACAAAAGAAGGTTCCCCGGTGGGATGGATTTGGGAGAGGACTGGGGAGCCGGAGAGGGAGACACATCCCCTGGACACATGGGTCCCTCCGGCGCCGGTAGAAGAAAAGGTTCATGACACAAAAGTGAACCCCCTGAAAGGGAGCTCGGAAGAGACAGGATGGAGGAGTGCGGGAAAGAAGGGAGGGAGAGGGAGATGGGTTCAAATGCAGCAAGCAGAACCTGGGCTGAAGCCGGAAGATCAAAATGAAGATAAAGATGAAATGATCGCCAGGGCGGCCCCTGGCCCGGCTGCAGCACCATAGATTCAGGCAGGGATAACGGGAGAACCGAAAGGAACAGCAGCCCCCCCCACAACAGACCGCAAGAAACGAGGGTGAAACGGGGCGGATGACATGGCGGGGCGACAGGGGGCAGATGACACGGCCATGCAGGCGGTGGTAATAAACAGTCCTACTGAGCAGCCGGGCTTAGAGTTGGGGGGGAGAGGGACGGGAGAGCAAGCGGAAGGGGACGAAATGGTGATAGAGTCTGGACAGAAGGGGTTAGAAAAGATGGTGGAGATCGACCCCTTCCAGGCAGCCTTTGACCTGAAACTAATGGACATCGACCCTCTCCCCGAAAACACCTGCGCTGTGCCAGAGGGTCTGCCCTGTGAGGGGGAAGAGGAGAAAGGGACCCCACCGCGGCACCTGCCTGCGGAACAGAAGTTGGTGAGCATTGCGGATTGGTTGATGACCAATCTAAAAGCAAAAAAAAGCCCCCTCACAGACGACTTCTGGGACAAAACGTACCTAGATCTATTCCCCATGCTGGATATGAGTGCCTCACTCAAGAATGTCCTGGAAAATGGACTGCAACCCGGCGTCAGGTGGACAGAAGCGTGGCACAGATTAGCTTCTATAGTGTTTGCAAGATTCCAGCCACCGCACTCAGCTGCAGCAGAGGAGGTAGGACACAGCAGGACGCAGACTGCAACGGCAAACGAGCAGACGGGGGAGATACAAACCCCGCCTGTCCTTCAGCCGCAAGCTCCCCCACCGGACCCGGCTCCCCCAGACCCGGATGAGAACACACCACTGGACCTGGTGCGAAAAAGAAAACTAAGACATTTGATTGAGATGGGCCAGGACATGGGGCCTCTGTCGCAAGCGGCGGTGCTGCTGCTTTCGGTCCGAAAGAAAAACGGGAAATGGGAGGTCGGCCTGACACCTGTTGAAAACGGCAAAATAAGAGGTGTCACGTTGCAAGGCTGGTCCTCCTTTTGGGCTGGGCCGCAGCACTGCCAATCTGAGGCAGCAGCAGGGATCCTACAAATGCAGCTGGATACGCATATCGCAGACTTTATGCCACCCGGGGCACAAGCTACAGCCTCCGTGACACCTGACCCTAACAGAATCTCGCAAAGAGATGTTTACATCCGTTGCGACCCAGCCAAGGAGGCGGGCTTGAGATGGCACACTCATCCCCAACTGCTGGACATGCAGACAGTTAGGATCATACCCAGCGAGACCTGGACAGAACAGGACATCCAGAGGTGCTTATGCGCCCTTCTCAGACTGGGCCTCCGAGCGGGAGCTGCGGACTGGGACCTGGAACAGCTGTCATGGAACAGACTGTAAATAACCACTGCCACGAAAATGGACCCAGTCAAGGCAGTATATGCAAAAGACCGTGTCTCGAGCCAATGCCGAAGGGCGGCAGACCTCGACCTGTGGTCCCTGAACGTAAACGGCCTTGCCTCCTGCAAAACCGAAAAGAAGAATGCAATATGGGATTTGACGAGAAGGGTGGGGGGCAGGGACCGGCCGGATGTAGTGTATCCAGGAAACTCACCTGATGGACTCCCCGGAGCACAATCGCATCCACAAATTGGTCTGGCCATATAGAGCATTCAGAGTCCATGCCCCGAGACCGGGGAGTGTGAGGGTAGCCATTTGGATTCCCCCTGAATCCCGAGCAGACACGGTGCACTGGGCAGTTGACCAGGAAGGGGGCAGATGGGTGTCAATCCTGGTCACGTTAGAGCTAGAGATTGTACGCATATTATGTATTTACGCCCCAAACACAGTGAGCGAGAGAATAATTTTTTTTGAGGAAATGAAGACGCAAATCCCGGACGGCGTTCCGGTCATCATAGCTGGGGACTACAATGTGGCCCCGGACCGCTGGATAGATAGATGGAGGATACCCTCCCCCGCCCCTAAACGTCTTCGACTCCTTCCGGAGACTTAATCCAGACAAGCGTTTCTTTTCATCCCTGCGCGAGACTGGGACCGAAGGCCAGACGTGATCTAGAATTGACTTGATCCTGCTTCCGGAGGATCTAGCAAGGGCATTGCTGTTGGCAGCAATACTGCTGGCCAGTCTATATTCGGGGCTCGACCATAAAATGTGCACAGTGATCTTGTCCTTTCGAAAGAAACCCGACCACGGGCCCGGGTTCTATAAACTTAATGTTTCCATCTTACGACACGAAACGTTCTGGAGATATATCAAGGACTGCTGGACTTTTTGACAAGCATAGAAACAACATATCCCGCAAGAAATAGACTCGTTCAACAACGGTCTCTTCTACCTGGGGAAGAAATGCCAAGAATATTCAAAACAACTAGCGGCCAGAAGCCATCAACAGGAGATGGTCATTCACCAACAACTTCAACAACTTGAGCTACAAGACCAGTTTAAAAATCCAGACAATAATGCAAACAGTAACCAACACACACAACCAGAAGGGTACTCAGAGATGCAAGTCCTACAACAACGTCTTCAAACTTTTACCTCACAACGTTGAGAAGGTATATGTATCAGAGGACAAATGACACGGCACCAAAAGGAAGGTTGCACAGAGCACGCACGCACAGAACAACGTTAGAAGCGGAACACAGAGACGTGGTCTGTTCTACACCTCAATGCACGCAGATAGCAAGGTCCTTTTTCAAAGACCTGTTTACCTCTAGGAGTGCCCAACAAGAGAGGGCCGTTAGAGAAAAGGAAATTGCAGAATTCTTGAAACCAATGAGAAAAACCCTGACGTACCAGCAAAGAATGGACCTGGATCAGCCTCTGTCCAAAGAAGAAATCTGGACAGCGATGATGCAGATGGATGATGAAAAAAACCCGGGGGCGGACGGACTCCTCAAGGAGTTCTGGGAAACCTTCTGGTCCCCGATGCCCCCAGACCTCATGGAATTCTATCGACTAGTATGGGAGACAAGGAGCATGGGGGAGCTAGTGGGACAAGGTATCCTTACTTTGTTGCACAAAAAAGGAGATAGGATGGATATCAAAAACTACCGTCCAATAACATTACTCAAGGTTGTTTATAAGATGCTAGCGAAAGCCTTAGCGAACCGTCTGATCCCAGTTTTAGACCAGATCACCCACCCGACACAGACAGGCTCTGTCAAAGGTCGCAGAATCCAAAATAATATTTTATTGGTTAATGAACTGCTCAACTTAACCAGGCAGGGCTTACGATCACGTGGACTGGCTATTTTTGGACTATTGCATGGAAAAAATGAATATAGGACCGGCCTTCCGCCGCTGGACCGAAATCTTGCATCAGAATGCAACCACAAGCGTCCAGATAAATGGCAAAGTAGCACCGGCATTCCCGCCGCAACGGTCAGTCCGTCAAGGTGATCCTTTGGCACCCTTCCTGTTTATAATTGTGATGGAGGCACTGGCAGCGAACCTCTGTGCAAACAAAGACCTAAGGAAGCTGCAGATATCGGCCATCCCAGAAGAAGCGATCCCCATCTGTTCGTCGTTTGTTGATGATCGGACACTCATAATGGACGCCACCACCGAGAACATGGAAGAGATCAAACGACTTTTTGACAAATTCATAGCAGTCTCCGACATGACAGTTAATTCAGGAAACAAAACCTTGGGGTGGTGGATTCACCACCAAGGGGCGCGCCTTCCGGAGCTGCCACGGGTTAAATGGCTCCCAGAAACGGCCCCGCTGAGCGTGCTAGGAATTATGTTGACAGCAACAGGAAAACCTGCATCGAATGCTGATTGGATCCTTAAACCCGCCCTAGAAAAGCTGGCGCGTTGGAATGACAAACATACCTCCTTAATTAGCAAGGCGTTGGTGATCAACAGTGTTGTGCTGGCCGCCCTTTGGTACAAATCCGCAATATGGGCACATAGCAAGGAAGCAGAGCGGTCGCTCAAGCGGCAAACAACGGCTATGCTGTGGAGAGGCAACAGCGAGCTTCTAAATGTGATCAACAGGGTGGCGCGGCTGTCGGTAATCCAGCCCAAGGACAAAAGGGGGCCTGGGAATTTTGGATCCGGGCACCCAGATCACAGCACTGATGGTACAGTGGATTAGGAGGCTGATATTCACACGGGACCTTCCTTGGTATGCCCTGGCGCTGGAACAGATCGCTCGACTAGCTCCACAAACACCGCAAACAGTAACCCCCCTGACCTGGCTAGAAGACCGCTTTTGGGCCATACCTCGACGCCCCCGCACTGGGCAGTCTCCGAGCCGGGGAGAAGCCCGCAGCGACCTCGCCAAAGATGACTTTTGGATTCGTTGCTTGACAGCCTGGCGCCAACTCCCGCTGCCAGACAGACCCGGACCAACCAGGTCAGACAGACCCGGACCAACCAGGTGGGAGGAGGTAGCACAACAACCCCTGTTCGGGAACAAAAATATCACTGACCGTAATGGAAGGGTGTACCGTAGCTCGGACTCCCCATGGAACAGCTAGGTCAAAAAAGGCATAATTAGAATTAAAGACATCTGGGATTCAGATAACAAGGATTGGAAAACAGAGCCACAAATGAGGATGTTACTGAAACATTGTCACAACATAGAAAAGAACCTGGAAAATTTGATCTTTGCAATCCCCCTGGATTGAGTGTGCCTCCTGCGTAAAGGACAGAGGCTGGTAGAAGGAGACTGGGTATCCGCTCCCGGGGACCCGGAGAGTGTTGGCAACGTTGTGATGGTACGGATGGACGGAACGCTGATTAACCTCTTTCACAAAGAGAAAGACAATAGGCTAACCAGATACACCCCGGACGAGATGGTGGAGGAATACTGATCTGTACAGGATCCGGGTGATATGTGATATAAGGGTGATTGGATAGCATTCCAGCCGGAGACCAGTATTGCAGATCTTCCCTTTGACCCCGAGGAATGGCAGTGCCCCCCCGCGCGCAGAACCCAGGAAACAAAGAATGTAAAGTTGTACAGCCTAACGGTGAAGACCACCTACCATTTACTGCGCCCCAAGGTAAATTTGAAGGACATTGTGAAATCCCGTTGGATGTATCTTTTACATGTGGGGATTGAGGCCATCCGCCCCATTCGGTGGTTCTCCCTCACGAGGGCAAGGCCCGCAAACCTTGCGTCCATGCAGTGGCAGATAGAACACCGCTGCCTCCGCACCAATGACTGGCTAATAGATCGCACGTACCTGGAACAGAAAGGACTGGCACTCCCGTGGTGCAAGTCGTGCCACACGGCGTTCCCCTCCCGCAAGACCCCGGAAACCATAGAACACATATTCTTGCAATGTTCGGGGGCTGTCCTAACATGGCGATGGTGGGACAGAATCTGGAACTTGCTGGACACTGGATCGGCCTGGCCATGGGACTGGAGGGCGATACTATGTGAGGCATGGACCTCTCCCTCGGGTAGCACCTTTGAAAGCAATATGTTTAAGATAGGGAGGAGAGCCGTCATGTGGGCCATCTGGAGGAGACGGTGTATACACGCTATGGAAGAGGTCCGCATAGCCGGGGAGGAAATGACAGACATGATTAAACAATATATACACCAAGAACTTATGGCACAATGGCAGAAAGTAAAAAATCAGTTGGATCTGTTTCAAACACAGAAAGATATCAAACAAACAATCCAACAATTCTCAGGGGACTGGCTGGGCGGCGAGAATGGGGGCCGAATTGCCTTCATCAGGTGGGATGGCGGTCGCGCCCAGGAAGGCAATGAAGGCACTCAAAATGGCAACCGGGTGACGATCAAGAAGGACTATCAGATCTGCTTCAGAGACTGGACAACAGTGGGTCAAGAGATCCTGCTACGGCCACCGTCACCCCACCAACTAGCTATTGTGGACATGCAATGGTACGGAGCGGAGTAAGCAGGACAGCAGCAGGTAGATTACAAAGGCGCTGTGTCATTTGGGTGACTGTGGCCATGACTGTGACCATGATTCCCGGAACCTCCCCAGCCTCCCTTCCATCCTTCTTTCACTACCTTATTCGGCCTCAGACGAGTCGAGCCCTTCTCATTGTTCTCACGAGGAGGAACTAGTTCACAGCAGCAGATATCCGGCGCCCGGCATGGGGTGAAGAGGTTCCCTCCCCTGTTTTTCTATATACCCCGCTCAGTCAATCCTCTGGACCCCAGAGTAATCAATGCTGGCAGGTTTATCCTCTATTTTCATTCTGTATGGGACGCTGGACCCGCTTTCCAGCAGGTGACACTCCCCACCAATAGATGGAGCCTCTCCCTCAGTGCTAGCGGTGTCTGCCCTTACCAGCACCACTAGCACTGGAGGGGTTATTTTCTCAAAAAAAAAAAAAAAAAAAAAAAAAAGTTCAACTGGGATACTATTCACTACACTCCAGTTAAAGCACCAGTACACCATACATAGGTCCGTGGGTGTCAGCATGAAACCCGCACCACTTCGGAGGCCGCCGATTTTTTTTTTTTCCAACGGCGCCCCACGCCACGCAGCCCCTCCGAGTTTTGCTTGTGGCGACAAAAGCTTTCTGCAAGGCTGGTGCCGTGTACTGGCAGTTTAAGGAATAACCATACGAAGAGTGATGAAATAGTCAGCCACTGTCGTAAGCTTAGTCAAGCGCTACATAGTACATAGTGTGCACTATTGCAGTTAAGGGATAATAACCATAGTTGCAATGGAATAGTCGGCCACTGTCATAAGTTTTGTCAAGCACTAGATAGTATTCAGTGCACTATTCCAGTTAAGGGATAATAACCATAGTAATTGCAATGGAATAGTCAGCCACTGTCTCAATTTCAGTCAAGCACTAGATAGTCCAGTTAAGGGATAACTATAGTAAGTGTCATGGAATAGTCAGCCACTGTCTTAAGTTTAGTCAAGCACTAGATAGAGTTTCCGCCGGGAATATTACACTTAACCTCTGAAAGGGGCTGAGCTGAGATTACAACAAATGGAAAATACCACAATCAGTGCGCAAGTGGACGCATCCGCTAGGGGGAACACTTACCCTCCGAGTTGAATCCACCGCAAATTTCAGGCGATGTCGCAACCAACCAGGGTTTTCATCTTCTTTCAGTTCATCATCCTCCGCATCCTCGACACCATCCTCCGACTTCGAGCGAGCTTGTGCCAAGTTACTCTTGAATTGTTGCAGCATTGCAAGGGTCTGCACAAATGTCAAAACACGACAGAGAACTCAAGGCATTAAATCTACAGGATTTGCATGAACATTAGCTTTTTCTACTGGTAGGGAGGGGGGAGCGGGGGGTAGTGCGGTCGGAAGGTGGGGAAGTGGGTCTGAAGGCCATTTTTCACATAGGTACACCATGCTCCCATGCTGCCAATTAGGTGGGCCTGAAAGAGGAAGGGAAGCACTTAGTCTTTTGGGACATTCATTAAAGGGATTGGGACGGTACAGAGAAGATTAACATGGCCCCTTCGCAAGGATGACACACATAAATCAAGAAAGAGTCCAAGTTCTTGAAAAAAAAAAACAAAAAAGATAAGGAGCAACCACCTAAGTTAAGAAGAGAGACGGATGCGGATTGAAGAGCAAACACTCAGTCCTTCAGGAGATTCGTGAAAATTGGAACGATACAGAGAAGATTAGCATGGTACCTGCACAAGGATGACGGGCATAAATCGAGGAAGGGTCCAAGTTAAAAAAAAAAAGAAAAAAAAAAAAGAAAAAGAAAAAAAGAGCACGCACCTAGGTTAAGAAAAAAAGCTGATTCTGATTCTCGCAGCGACCAGGACAGAAGTGGGCTTGAAGCATCGCACTCAAAGAGCTGCTTTACTTTTGTTACTGTTAATATTACTATATCAAACAAGTGGACCTGCCGCAGCTACGCTGAGGCGAAGGACAATGACAAAAACATTTTGCGAAACAGCCCAGCCATCAGTTGGACCTCATCTTTGCAATGTACCCCTACTGGACGCTGCCCAACTTTGCAAAAATGCCCCGGCAGTTGCCAAGTTTTCATAGGTGCAATTGGCACACCCTCCTGACAGAGGCATAACACAAACATGTCATCCCAAAAGGCCATTCCACTGTGCCCATATCT
>BFEA01000204.1:3786-14062 GCA_003427395.1 Chara braunii | reverse complement strand
GAGAGAGAGAGAGAGAGAGAGAGAGAGAGAGAGAGAGAGAGAGAGAGAGAGAGAGAGAGAGAGAGAGAGAGAGAAAGAGAGAGAGAGAGAGATCAACTGACCCTAAACCTAGCTCCAAGCCTAATAGGCTGATACAAAGCGTTATAGCAAGAAAGACCCCAAGCCTGATCCCTAGCCATGTCTCACCCCCAGTCCCTAACCTTATTTCGAAACATGTTTCGTAGGCTAGTATTGAAGTGAGTACCATACCTGATCCCTGACCAGGCACTCAGCTTGACACTAAACCTTGCTCCAAGCCTGATACCAATGCCCGTCCCAAGTCTAATCCTAATCCCAAGTCTGATCCCCGGATCTAGTCCCACGCATAGTCCCCATGCTTAGCATAAACTTGTTTCCCTGCTAGGTCTTAAATTTAGTGTCAAACCCAAATCCCAAACCTCAGCAACAACCCTTGTTCCGCACCTGATCTAAAACCTGGTCCCAAGGTTGATCCCTCGCCACAAACTGAACCTGATGCGTGGTCACAAACCTGATCCTAATTTTTTTGTCAAAATACACAATAGGATCAAGCGAATAAGGAGACAACCATTATTATAAGGTCCTTCATAATGATGAACAACCATTTTTTTTTGGGGGGGGGAGTAACAAAATCAACGAAAAATTGAGAGAGGCAATACTAAAACAAGTAAAATAAGATATTAAATAACCACACACACCTGTCCAGCCAGCCAACAAGGCAGTTGTCTTGTCAACGAAGTTATGGTCAGTCAAATCTTGAAGAAAAGAGTCGTTTCCGAATTTAATGGGGCGGTACTTTCCTGGTACATAGAGACAGGCACAAACATAAAGAATGGGGTGATATGAGCACAAAACAGTCAAAGTTCAATTTGCCAAAGGAGCATCCAAAACAAAAACAACTACACTAGATACCTCCTCATGAACTCCCACTCCTCGACCCTTGACCCACCTCCTTAAACCCTTGTTCAGAAACCCACCTCCTTAACCATCCACTGATCCCACCCCTCTCCTCTTCCCCCAACCCCAAATTGAATCCCTTCAATACTCCTCCATTAACCCCTCTTTCGAGTTGCCTTTGGCGACGCCTTTCCCCTAACACCTTCTTAACCACTCCTTTCTGGAGCCCCCGTTGTTAACTTTTCCTCGTCAAACCCTCACCCCTTGACCCTAAGCCATAGACCTCCTTTGTGACTGTGCAAGTTGTGTGCAGGACAATACGGTGGTGTGTGCAGTACTACACGGGCTGGGTGCAGTACTACGCTATAGTAGGTGGGCTGGGTGTAGTGCTATACAATACCAGGTGAGCTGGGTGGGGCACTATGTGGCAATATATGATGTGGTACTTGTGGGTTAGGTGTGGTACTACGTGGAAGTGTCCTGGTTGAGTGTGATACAGTGTGGGTTGGGTGTCATACCATGGGCTGGGTGTGGTACCATGCTCGCTGGCCGTGCACCTAAGTAGTCCAATGTGGACGGGGTGTGGCGTTACGTGGTGCTAGGTGGTATGTGTGTTGTATGACGTGGGTTGGTTATGGTACTATATAGGTTGGGTGAGGTACTATGTCACATGTGGTACCATGTGGGTTCAACTTGGGTGTGGATGTGGTACCATGTGGGTTGGGTGTGAAACTATGTAGTACTATATCCAGTTGTGTGGTACTACATGGTTTCTATATATGTTGCGTGTGATACTATGTGGGCTGGATACAGAGCTACATGTGCTAGGTGCAGTATTATATGGCATGGGTTCGGTGCTACATATTCCACCTGTTCAAGGACGGCAGTGTTCCAGCTGTATCACTGCGCACAAACAACTGTAGCTGGCTGGATCATCCTGTATGGTATTGTGTTGGCTCTATGGTACCATGTGGACTGGGTACAGTTCTATGTGGTACTGTGTGTCCTGGGTTTGGAGCTATGTTGTACTCAATCAGTTGCGTCAGGTACTATGTCATGTTATAAGAGTTGGATCTGATACTGTGTAGTAATGTATGAGTTGGGTTGCAATACTAAGTGGTGGTATTTGTGCTTAGCAAGTGCCATGTTGACAGGGTGCGGTACTACATGGCTCTATGTGGGCTGAGTCTGGTGCTATGTGATACTATGTAGGTTGGGTGTGCTGGATGGGGTAAAATGAGGACTTGGTGTGGTGCTACAGGGTACTAGGAGGGCAGGGTGTGGCATGACGTGGGCTGGGTATGGTACTATGTAGGCTGGGCATGGTACTATGTGGTGCTATGCAGGGTAGTCACCCCAACGGTCGGCGGCCCCGGACCTGTCGGCTCCCGACCAGCTGACGGTAGGCGCCATCGGCGCCGACCAGTCGGCGACCGGTAGGCACCCCGCAAAAAAGAAAAAGAAAAAAAAAGAAAAAAAAGAAAATGGATCCAAAACCCCAAATAACCCCATCCACACCCCCATAGCCCCCCTAAACTCCCCCCAACACCCCCATATCCCTCCCTCTACCCCTCCTATACCCCCCTCAACCCCCCCACACAACCCCGACTCAGCGCAGTACAGCCCCGAAGATTTACAGTAGACGGCTCTCTGCTGACGGGTTGGCTCAGCAGACTGCCCACCGACCGGTCGGCCCTACCAGTAGTGTTACATGCTGAGCCTGCACACGGGCCCCGTTTTGGGGGGGGGATGGTTGCTGGGGGGCCCCAGGCTGCACGCCATTCCAGGCACGCGACCTGGAGGCCCACAGCCATCTTTGAGGCCGCAGGTTTTTATTTCAGGCAGCATTTATTTATTTATTTATTTATTTATTTATTTATTTATTTATTGTGGCTGACTCGTTTTGTCTGTCCTATTTTTGTCTGCTTTCAGGACGACGTTTCAGACTACTGGTCTGTTTGTACCCGGGCCACGATTTGGGCCTCCTTCAGGCAGGTTCGCAACTGGGCCCTTTTGGGCCAGGTTCAGTTTCGTCTGGTAGCAGACATTCCCTGCTGCATCAGCCGGGAGGGCCTGGACATCCAGCAGGGACCCAGGCAGGCCGTTTTAGGCCAGGACCAGAGGAGCAGGACTTTTTCCTGCAACCTGGACCGTAGGTTGGACTCACAATCTCGCGGCCCAGATTGCAGGCCACGGGCACACCAGCCAGGCCCAGCGCTATAGATAGCTGGGCCAGTCCAGTTCTTGGGACAGTTCGGTAGCTCACTTCTTGAGCAACACGCTGCTTGAGCAGCGCGCGATACAGCGCTGTGCTAGAACTAGAGGTAGAGGCGTAGGTAGAGGTAGAGGGAGGTTGAGGCGGTGGCCATACCTGCAGCGGCGGAGGACCTACCTGGGCACCGTAGCTGTTCTTCGCGCCATCGACCGCCAGCGACCAGCTTGTCAGTACTCGGCAGCAGATACCTGCAGGTGAGACAGCGGGAGGACGACATCTTCTTCTTCTCCCTGTTCTCGCCCCCCATCTCTTCTTCTTCTTCTTCTTTCTGTGTGTGTGTGTGTGAGAGAGAGAGAGAGAGAGACTTCAGGCAGAGGTTATGTCGGGCAACGGGCCCAGAATCTGATTCGACATCGCAGGGCAGACATTGATTGGACGTTCGGCAGGGAGACTATTTTTGGACTACGCTGTTGCGACTTTGGTCTTCTCCCTCCTTGCCATCTTCGTCCTGCTCCCCTTCCTCCTCTTCAACAGTGGATTCCTTCCCATGTGCGTGATCAAGGACGATCCTTTCTTCTACGCATGCAGTCCCTCCCCTTCTCTCTCACATGTGCGATGTCTGATGGGGGTCGTGTCAGTGTCAGTCAGGTCAGGTCATCTTCTTCTTCCCATTGCGCTACCTTGTGCTATTTTTGTATGTATCTGGATGTACATTGCTTGTTGATGCTTCGCTGATGCTGCATTGTCCATTTGAGCCCTTTTCCGTCAGTTTGCAGATCCTTTGGCTCCATATACATCGCTCAATTGAGCATGTATCAGGTAGGCTGCAAAACAGTGGGCGGTCAGCTGGGATGCAACCCTGCCGCGAACAATAAAGACTTGCAAACAAGAGGGTACAGTCTGAATGGTATGTATTTTTTTTTGTGTGTGTGTTTTATTTTTCAATGGCCTTGAGCTATCATCACTAAACCGGCCCCACGTAATTCAGAATAATTTATTCTGTTCGTCTAGTTGATTCTGGATTCGAACTCTGGTCTGTGTTTCAACAGTCCACGGGTGTACCAACTGAGAATGGTACATGTTTGAGTGCATGCCTGTTTGTGTTTGTGTGAGTGGGTTTTGTTATGCTCACTCTACACAACTCCAAAAAAAAAAAAAAAAGCACCGACTGTGTCAGACTGTTTTGTCGGACTTTCACTGATTCATCAGGAGGCTGAACCCCGAAGGTCTGCTCAGGATGCCTTTGACTGATGGATAAGGAAGGACTCACCACATTGCCCAGGGTTAGTGGGGGGTTTATAGCTGTGACAGACTAACGTCTTCCCCCGAACATACCGCACACGCGTTGTATTCGAGTTTTCGAAGAAAAAAAATCGATGATTCGAGTAAAAGCATATGCGGTGTATTATGCACTGTATTTGAATATAACACCTGTTCAGATAGAATGCATACGAGTTGTATTTGAATAGAACACAACCTGTCCGTTGTTATTCGTTTACAACACGTGTTATGTTCGGGGGAAGACGGTAATTTCTCAGACTTACTGCCATTCTTGTAAGGGGCTAGGTAGGACTGACAGTCTGCTAGGATTGCAGGGTTGGTGTGAGTAAAGTCGACCACGTCTCTCCTCCTGTGCCTTAAGGTGATTTTTTTAATGTCCTTTTTTCATCTTCGGCCAAAAGTTGCTCACATTGCAATTCTACACAACTTCTTTTTTTCCCCAGTTTTTTCCCCCCTCTCTTGCATTGGGACCACCCAGGACGAGGCCGGGACCTTGCCCGGCGGGGCATTCCGCGAAGAAAGAGGCAGCCTGTGCACGTGGAAAAGTACCCCAGCTTCCAACGAAAGAAAGAAAGAAAGAAGAAAAGTATCCCAGTTTGAGACTCTTTTTCATGTGGCTCAAAAAAAAACTGAGACCTATTGCGAAGTTGAAAATAGGCCCGGTCTGTCAACAAGGGGGGACAACTGTCGACTGACCTGGTGCCGCTCTTGTTGCCTTTACGGTCACCCGCCTCTGGCCAACACAGAAAACAGAGTTGGGTTATTGTCAGTTAGATGCAACAATCAAGTACTTCTGTGGTCTGCTCTGGGGAGGAATTACCACTCTGCTGACTCTGGTGGTCCCCACGTGTACAAGTGCTGACGAAACAACGACAAAGACAAGACAGAGCTTCAAAAGACTTCATCATCATAAACAGACAAACACGCCTACCTACCTAGCTGACTCGTCAGCGAATTGTTATCGCCTTCTCCCATGAATAGAACACGGATATACATAAAGTCACCTACATCATTCGATTGTCCCCATAACCACACCTTTGATACGTCCAAGGGGGATAACTGTACAATGCCGCAAATTGGCAATTGTATGCAGATCAGATTTACAAAATGGCAGCAATATCTTTTTTTACTTTTCTTTTTTTTTCTTTGCAGGCAAACCTAATCTGTCGATGGAAGTCGAATGGCATTGAATGGACTTGAATGGCATTGACTGGATTTGAATGGCGTTGACTGGATTTGACTGGAGGGTGAACGGAGGCGAATGACGTTGAATGGAATTGAATGGAATTGAATGGACTTGAATGGAGGGGAATGGACACGTGTCGCGTGGAAGAGTGTGCCAGTTGATGACCAGGTTCAGGAGCAGTACATGGACATGGAATAGTCCAGGTGGCACACTAACAAAGGCATTCAGTTTGGAAGGCCCAGTACCCAATCTTAGCCCTCGGTTGACTGTTCTCTTGAACGGCGGGGTTGGGGGGTGGAGATGATGTTGATGACACTTGCTAGCATTGCGAAGGAACTCGGACTCTCTTTTTTTTTCACACAGAAACTTAGCGCATTTTATTAGTTTGCCGTTGCAGACGTCTTCCAGAAATTCTCACCGGCCTTTTGGCCCCTGAGGGGGTTTGGAATATATAGTTTTCAAGCAGCAATAGACGCCAAACCGGGTAGCCGTCACAATCTGCATCATTGCCCCACGCGCAGCAGGCAGCTGCTGGCACAGGACAAAAAAAAAAAAAAAAAAGTTACGTCCTCTATCCAGCCGACACGCATGTGACTGTGAGTAAACAGGTCATTAGTTCGAATCCTGATGGAATCAGACGAGTATAAAATAACGTTTCTTCTGGATGGTAACATGAGTGTAATGACGTCAGGGGCTACCCCCTGCAAACAACCAAAGAAAGGCATGTTATACGCCTTTCGCTGGGCTACAGAAAAAAAAGCCACAGGCAGCTCATCAGCTCGTATCACGTTTCTTTTGGCAAGGGTTGTGGGGGGGGGGGAGGAGGGGGCGGGGGGACAAAAAGCTACAGGAAGCCACAGGCACCTCAGCTCTTAGGACATTTCTTTCGGCAACAGTTGTGTGGGGGAAGAAAAAAAAGGCGAAAAGCCACATCTGTCTTAAATTTGTATAGTATGGGAGATACTCATCTTCCCCCGAATCGGACATATGGTCATTATCCCTGTATGTAGACTGGAAACACGACCCAAATACAGCTGTGATGACTGTATATGTTCTAATGTTCTATTTGAGTGAAGACCGTAGGACAGCATTACATTTCATATACATTATATATAATATATCATCAAACAGAACTCCCCGGTAAACCGTCGGCAGAGAGGGAGAAGAGGACAATAATATATTGTAGTTTTATAATCTGTATGATTATTAAATCATTACTTAAATTTATTGTATACCAAATAACTAACATGATCCTTACACAAGGACGAATGTGACCACAACAAACCCCACCCCATGTGGATGAATGGTTATCGTACACACATGTACCTGGTGCTAAACAACTCCTGAGTTCGAACACTGAATGGACTCGGCTGAATGCAATAATTTTAGGGGCTAACCCCTTTTTCAAAAATGTGGCAAAAAAAGTGACCACAACAAGAGATCTAAAAGACCTCCATTCCCAAACATGGGTATTTTTTCCGAGTTTTCTTCAGACAGAGTCTACACCTTTACCCTTCATAAGAGAAACAATTACCTTCCTTACCCCAAATAGAACGTCTGGTCTTATCGCTGTATCCAGACTGAAAGTTGCCCTAAATACAGGCATACTGTTCGGGTGGAGAAGGTAGTCCCCATAAACGACCTACAGAAACATGAGTTGAAGGATATCAAAATAACACCACCCCTCCACAGGGGCGCGCAGAGAAATCATTGCAACAACTCAAGCAACTGGCTTCCCCACAGGTTAACTTGATTGATCGAAGCAGCAGTTTGGCCAAGATCGATATTTGTCTCTTTTGCAAGCCAGGAACTCACCAGAGGAGAGAGAGAGAGAGAGAGAGAGAGAGAGAGAGAGAGAGAGAGAGAGAGAGAGAGAGAGAGTTCTTGGGAGGGCACAGTAGGTTGCCACTCCGTCAGATCAGCCTTTTTGGGACTGGTTGTTGGAAGCTGCTCGGTGAGTAGCCAGCCACCCCGATTAGGTGAGCCGGGACATTACTTACTTCTTCCTGCTTCCATCATCTTGCGTTTTTCCAGAATCTTCCTTCTCATACGCGCATCGAAATCAGCATCATCGCCATCGCCATCGTCAGCACTATCCTTCTCACTGTCGCTGGCAGTGTCAGCAGGCACACGGCCCCAAGACGATCCTCCCTTTGCTTCGTCATTTTTGTCCTGTCCTTTCTTCAGCGCTTGGCGTACCGATAACTTCAGGTCTTGCCTCCTCTGCAGCTCGTCATCATCCTGTGTGAGAGAAGCCAGCAATCCGTGGGTTCGGGTAACCGATGGGTAGCACAGGATCAGTGAGACATTTGTAAGAACCTACCCACAGTTATAGTTTCCCACCTGTATCTGATCGCAATTGCAGACAGATTCTTTCGCCAATACAGTCCCCTAGTGGAAGTACATCCGAACTCACTGTTCGGTAACAGAAATAAATAGTACGACATCAGTGGCAGATGATGAAGAGAGAAGAGAAAAGCCCAGCACACCCTCATCTGCCACACAGCCGCCTCCAGAACCAACCCACAGTTATAGTTTCCCATCAGTATCTGATCGCAATTGCAGACAGATTCTTTTGCCAATACAGTCCCCTAGTGGAAGTACGTCCGAACTCGCTGTTCGGTAAGGACAAGTAGAAACAGAAATAAATAGTACGACATCAGTGGCAGATGATGAAGAGGGAAGAGAAAAGCCCAGCACACCCTCCTCTGCCACACTCCAATCAGGTAGATCGCCATGAGGCTGACAAGACCAAGCTTTTTCACTCTTTTGAGTCTTCTCTTTTTCCCCTTTCCTCGTCTGTTCCCCCCTACCTCGGTTTTGTGGCTTTCTTCCTTTTGAATTCTCTTTCCCCCATTTCCTTTTGTTCCTGACTGGTCAAAATCGACATACTCAGAGTTTATTTACGTGATGATAAACTGCACACATCTGTTCTTCATCTGGGCAAAGGATGCACACATCCCCTACCTTCCCCCCCCCCTCGCTCCCCTCCCACACCTCCCATGCACACACACACACACACACACACACACACACACACACACACACACACACACACAGTTTTACCATCATTTGCTACTGCAGGTGGTCCCAACAATTACTTTCCATTATGGATTGCGGTGATCTCGGCGGTTTGCCACTGGGGGTGCTGTGAGAAGTTCATTGAACCTTATCATTTAGAGGAAGGAGAAGTTGTAACAAGGTTTCCGTAGGTGAGCCTGCGGAAGGATCATTTATATATAAAAAATAAGGACAAAAAGGAATCGAGGATGACAAAACCGCAGCGATCCTGGTGCTATATGATTGTTCACGCTCCCAGAAACAACCCACTGGGGAAAAACAGAAACCAACAAGAAAAAGAACGACAACCAGGTGGTGGGGGAGGAGGGGGGGAGAGGGGAAGAGGGTAAAACAAAAACACAAAGGGAATGATCCCACTCACAGAGGGACAGACGAACCAGCTCTACGCTCTTGATCAGCCGTGGATCGTCAAGGAGGTCATGGCTGCTTTTTATCTTGTGGCCGACTTTGGAAATCTCTTGCTCCTCCTCTGCAGCTTCCTCTCCGAATGACAAAAGTGCCAAATTCCTTCATTCCCAAGAATATAAGAATGACACCACGCGGTGATTATCCCATCAACAAAGCTAATTCACAAACAGAAAAGTTTAAACATTCAGTTAAAGTTTCAAAAATGCCATTATCACCCGCAGGAATTCTTGAATACAATGACCACCTTTAACCAGCAACAGCACCAACAGCAGCAGCAGAAGATGCAAGTTCATGCAACAGCATTGATCTCCAAGTTAACACGAAGAAGAATTCACCGAAAGGTGTGTTCTCTTTCCAGATGAGCACGGACAAATACACCAAAGGAGGAGTCGCTCGCACGTTTTCGCTACCTAATCCTACATCATCAATGCAATGCAAAATGGTCACCAGCCTCACCAGGCACATACCCCTGGGGCATAAGAGCATAAGGCCATAAAAGAGGCACAAAAGCACCATAAAAGTGGGCATGAAGCGGGTAAAAGGGGGGCATAAAGGGAGAATGAAGGGCTACCGGTGGCAGGGGAAATATAAACCCATAAAGGGGCACAAAAGGGGCGTAAAGCAGCAGACAGCGGGTATAAACGGGACATAAAGGGGGCATACATAAATAGAGGAAGGACGATGCAACAGAATTGTGAGCCCTTACTTTGTGCCTTTCCTCTTAGATTTTCTCTTTGATTCTTCTGCAGCCAGTTGTTCCTCCTCATCCTTTTCTCTCTTGATGTGATCCTCTCTTGGAACAATATCATCAAAAGGATTCCACAAAACCTGCAACATCATCGCAAAAAATTAAACAAAACTGGTGAGTCCTTTGGTAACCTGCTCCTCTTCCTTCTCTCTCTCTCTCTCTCTCTCTCTCTCTCTCTCTCTCTCTCTCTCTCTCTCTCTCTCTCTCTCTCTCTCTCTCTCTCAATGTGACCCTCTCTTAGGAAAGATATCATCAAAAGCATTCCACAAAACATGCAACATCACTGCCAAACAGCACAAATTGGCAGAGTTGGTTGGAAATCTCAAAACAGCGAGCCAAGAAAGCATACCACAAACTACATCCTGCATAGCTCTCTCTCTCTCTCTCTCTCTCTCTCTCTCTCTCTCTCTCTCTCTCTCTCTCTCTCTCTCTCTCTCTCTCT
>BFEA01000203.1:2353056-2364919 GCA_003427395.1 Chara braunii | reverse complement strand
CGACGCGTGCCGGTCCAATCCAATGCATGCTTCATGATTAGATTTTCCGGAAAGCCTTAAATCAACGACTGTCGATCGAAGGAAGAAAAAAAAAAACTGGACTGAGCTCCCAAGTTCAAGGCTGACGCATGGCATAGGTTCACACCAACCGACGCTGCCGTACTATAAATAGGAAATAAAAATTGCCGAAAGATTTATCTCCTTTTCGAGCCGGCCTGGCGAACACCGCCTGCTCGACGTCTGCTCACGTTTATTTATTTCAAAGAAGAAAAAAAAAAACCATGGACATATCGTCTGCGCACCGTCGTTTGAAAAAAATCGCTCTAAATCTATCACCGCTGTCTACAGGCTGCCAGCACCGGCGCTCAATTTCCAGATTATCCCCTGGGTTGAATCTGCAAAATTATCAGAATCAGAGTCGAGGCAAAGTATTTCCATGAACGGCCGGTCAATTACTGCATTGAATCGGTTTGCTCGACCTCTTCTCGTTCAATGACAACCCCTTTTTTTTTTTTCTTTTTTTTTTTTCTCAATAGGACGGACTGGATTCGATCCCGTAGTCTCCAGGGTGAGAACCAGATGCTGTAACCTACTAACCCTTTTTTTTATCAAAGTGGTATCGGCTCGACTTGACCGGCAAGTCACAGCAACCGTCTCACAAGGAAAGCTCCTTTGTTCTTCATTTAAGTTCATTATAATATGATGCTGACACTACCGTAGGAGAACCTTCACATCACTGTCCCCACATCCACGGCCCTTGCCAAAGACGGGAAAGCGAGTCTCCTCTTCTCTCCTCTCTTCTCTTCTCTTCTCTTCTCTTCTCTTTTCTCTGTGTCTTCTTTCGTACCTCTCCTTCTTTGTTCTCCTCACCAGTGGTTAACGGGGTAAACTGTTTTCTCTCCTCTCCTCCTCTCTTCTCGGTCCTCTCATTTCTCTTCTCTCCTCTTTTTTATCCTCTTCTCCTCCCTCCTCTTCTCCTTTCTCTCTTCTTTCTTGCCTCTCGCTCCTCTCATTTCTCTTCTCTCCTCTCCTCTTTTTTATGCCCTTCTATGCTGTGTTCTGCTATGCGGTGCTATGCTCTGTTACACCTAAAAGCGTCGCACCAAAGCCTATAGCATGCCACAGCGCAGTCCAAAGCATGCCATAGCATAGCGCAACGTCATGCTGCACACCACACAGGAACATTTTATTTTATCTTGTGTTGTGTTACGTCGGGCACACATCGTATGCTATGTTCTTGGTACATCGACGTGCTGCGTGATACTGTGAGATGCTATGCTATGTCACGCTCTGCAATCGAACGACTACGCAGCTATGCAACACTCCTCTCTCCTATGCTTTGTGCTCTCCTATGCTTTGTGCTATGCTATCTTCGGCTATGCTGTTGCTATGCTCTGCTACCTTTGAAAGCATCGGATCGGATAACACAGTGAGAAAACACACCATAGTACACCAGGGCAGGGCACACAGCATCGCATTCCGGCGTAACAGTGCATCGTGTTATCCTCTCTGCTTGAGTCTGCTATGCTGTGGTGGTCAACGGTTATATGTCTCCCAGTCCGAGCTCACGTCTTGGCCGATGTTTTCATCGTCTTTAAGACTTTAAGCCATGTCATTGCCAATTGTAGAGCAGCTCTGATCTGTAAGACTTAGTGTAAACATCAACCTCTGTGTGAGATTATGGACCTTTTGTTCTTGAATGTCATATGCTCTTTCATACATCTGACTGAGAACAAAAAACTGTCCAAGGTACCATACACAGCATCTGAAATGCCCAATGCCAACTTAAAAAACATTCTTCACTGGCTTATTTGCAGCTGTTTTGTTCTCGCATTTGATGTTCCATGACCGTTCAAGTTGAACTGAATAACTTCTCCTGAGCTCTTCTTCTTCGTCTTCTTCTTCTTCAGTGGGCATCGCAGAAACAACATCGCATCTGCCGGTGCCATCGGCATTTGTCTAAAAACTGTTTCCTGCCTCGGCCCCCCAATCGTCATCGCAGAAACAACATCTCATCTGCCAAAAGGCGCCACAATGATAGCCATTTGTCCAAAAAATTGTCTGGCCCCTGCGCCTCAGGCTCGCTGAGGTACATGGTCATTTCACACGAGCTTGCAAGTTGGGCTTCAAAGCTGGGTGGGAAGTTACACCACTGGGCCGGTGGGTGGCATGGAGGGGTTCAATTGCCGCGTCTCCCTTCATTTTCCTGGCTTTGGGCCTCGCTTCACTACTCTCCAAATGTGCAAAATGAGACTGATAGAACTTGAAAGATACATTGCCGTTTTTTTTTGTCTTTTGTGCATGTGGAGAGTAGTAGAGCGAGGCCCTTTCTTTCTCTTTATCCTTCTTCTTATTCCCTGTGCTGCTGTGCATGTGGTGCAATACGTCGTTTCTTTCGTTCTTGCGTTGTTCGTTTCTTTTCCTGGTGTTCTTTAGTTGTTCGTTTCTTTTCCTGGTGCTCTTTCGTTGTTCGTTTCTTTTCCTCTTCCTTCTTCTTATCTGTCGTAAATGTCTTCTACTTTTTTTTTTTTTTTTTTTGGACCATTTCTCTTTTTTTTTTGGACCATTTCTCGATTTATGCGTGTCATCCTTGCGCAGGGGCCATGCTAATCTTCTTTCTCTGTATCGTTCTAATTTTAACGGATGTCCCGAAGGACGCTCCCTACTTTTTCTTGTTTTCCTTCGATCTCTTCTTCTCGCTCTGCCATCGGAGCTCGATTTCTTTCCTGTACCGACCTACTGACTAGTACTGAGAACTTAAAAGTCCTGTGAAACATGGAGGGACAGACATTTGGTGCTCCTCTCCTCTTTGAGAGTGGTCAACACCGATCGTTAACCTTGACCGCTCTCGTGCTTCCCTTTGACAGTTGAGGGATTTAAGGGGGGATTTAAGGGTTTTGGTATTTTTGAGTCCTTGTCCAACTCTAAGGGGCTTCTTGTAGCGGCACTAGGGTACTAGCTAGTAACAATTCTACTAATGAGCCCATCAGGCTGTCGTTGACCTGATTGATACCAGCGTGTTATCAGCTGAGTGTGTGCTTGTTTGACTTTGACAAACTTCAGCTGTTTCATGATTGTGTGTCATTGACAGGCAATGACAGGACGATCTCAGATTAATCAGCTGAGTACGTGTTTGTTTGATTTTGACGAAATCTTTTTGTTTCATGTCAGCATGCCGTTGACCAGTCATTCTCGGCATTATCAGCGTAGTATGTGCGTGTTTGACTTCAAGTTTGAGGAACTTTCGTTTGTTTCACATCAGCGTGCCGTTGACCTGATTAATCTCGGCGTTGTCAGCTCATAATGGGCTTGATGTTCGACTTTGACGTACCTTCTGTTGCAGGGAACCGTGGTGCTGAAGTCGACGTTGAAGCGGTCTGCGTTGAGCGTGTAATCTCGGAAGTGTAGTAGTATAAGCTGAGAGCCTGACACGCACACATAGGACTCTTCTGACATCACGTGGCCGCAGGCCCGCAGCTGCTGCCAGATACATCCTGGTGTGAGTGGCCTACGACCTACGTCCTCACTCATGGCTGTGTTTAGTGTTACGTTATTGTATCTTTATGGCGGTCGGTGTTCAACGTGTCGGAATGATTGAAGGGTTCTGTGTTTGGCGGGAAAAGGAAATGAACGCCATCACACGGCGACCAGGTCACCAAAGGGTCCACGTCGCCGCGGCGTTCCACCACCACGTACTTTCCACGAGCGAAAGAAAGGTCCAGGAGGTTCGGAAGAGAATCGGCTACATTGAGTTCCACAGATATTAGATATGGTGCTTCTGCACGGAAGGGTGGAGGTGATTATAAACAAGGCTTATCTAGGAGGGAGGGCAGGCCCAAGATGCGGAGCTTGGTCTCTATGTCCATGTTCGATGTGTTGTGAGGTCATCAACACCAGTAGTACGGGTGACAATAACAGCAACAGCAGCAGCAGCAGGAGGAGAAGAAGAAGAAGCAACGTGAATGCCTCACAAGACCGTATCAGGGCCAGGATCCCGGCGGGAGCGACAAGTACCAGGTCCAGGATCTCATCTGGAGCGACAAGGCAGACGGGAACGAGTGGGAGGACTCATTTCTGGAAGAGAGGCGGCCGTCAGCTGGGGGGTGCATTTCTAGAACAGCGAGCATCGAAAGCTTGCTATGTTACGATAGACGCTGGGCCTGTGCGCCTGGGCATTACACAGGCAATACAGAAATCGGCTGAAGGGTCGGTAGCATGGAACCAGACTTTAAGGCTTGACCTTGCGCATGATGTGGACTCTTTGACTTTTGTCCTCAAGGAAGTAAATTGGTTGGGTACACGAAAACTGGGCTGGCTGAAGATTCCCGCAGCAGAGCTGGCGAGGGGGCGAAACATAGCCGGTGTTTTTCCTCTTTTCTCGAGCGAGGCCGTCGCTAGCTCCCATGCCCGTCAGTCCCACTCAGAATCTCCGCCATCCCAACGGTCTCACTCGTTTGTCCCTCCTTCTCCTCCTCCTCCTCCTCCTTTTCCTCCTCATCCTGCTGTTGCTACAGTAACTGCTTCTTCCCCTGCCGCGTCAACCACTCTAGGCAACCCTGCCTATCATCGTCTTTGTTCACCCGCTGAAACACCCAGGAACACAGGTCGTGTTTCTGCTGAAGGACGGACGGCTGTCCCGAACAGCAACGGGGGGGAAGTTTGGTCCCAACAGGACTATGATGTTAATCGTACTGCTCAGCCAGATGGTGACAACTATGATAAGCGCCGGGCGATGGGTAAACGAGCAGCTACGCCAGCTGGTGAGACTGCCGCCCATCCTAGTTCGTCAGCGGCATCACCTGCGGCAACTGACCCCGTCGCCACAGGCTTCGCACCAGTGGAGTCAGAACCTGATACAGAACGCTGTCCAGGATCGCCCTCCCTCTCTGGGGCTGACAGGAACGATGACAGCGATCGCTTTACCAAGGAGAGTGGCAGCAACGTGAGGAACAAGCGATTGGCATTGATGCTGCAATTTACACCTGCGTTCGAGCGATCCTCTTTGCTACGACAGCAGGTCCTGGAGCAGAATGCCACCACAAGTTCGGCGGAGCCGGCGGAGCCGTGGCCGAGTGAGGGACCGAATGCAGGGACAAAGAGTATTCCCAGTGTCAGTGCAGATTCCAACCGCCGGGAGGAAGCACAGGTCGGCAATACTAGTAGTAATCAAGCGCGAATGGAAAATGGTCCGATCCATGGAGGGTGCAACACGGGTGCTGCATCAAGTTCCACGTGGCAATGGCCTGACACTGCTCTAGATCCTGTAAACAACAACTTAGCAATTGGAAGTCAAAAATTGGGCGTAGGAAGAGCAGGGAGAGCAGCAGGAGAAGATAGTAGAACGGGAGAAGGGCATTATAATGACCGAGAAGGTGTAGTAGCAGTAGTAAGAGGAGGAAAAGGGAATGCAGAAGAAGGAGACAAAGACGGTGCTATAAAAGGTGGTGGAGGTGAAGGAGGAGGTGGAAGAAGACAAGGAGTGGGCGTAGGAATGACCAAATTCTCCAGCGCAGTTCCATTTCCAGCGCATCGAGTCGGAGTGCCCGATACGTACTTTCCTGTTCGGGAAAACTGCACCTTGAAAGCTTATCAAGATGGATGCGTACCGTCCGATGGCACGGTGGCAACTCGGATTTTCCTGAAGGGGAACGGGCACCAGTCTTCGTACGGTGGAGAGAGGGATGGCGAGCTCGGCGATGGCGGCAGGAACTCGGTGGCCATCCCCCGTGCAGCAGCCCGCCATGGGAGGCAGACGGTCGGGAAGAGAGGGAGAAGAGAAGATCAGCAACATCAACAACAACAACAACAACAGCAGTGTGTTTACTACCCTACAGCGAATAAGCTCTCGACAGAGTTATTCGAAAGTCTGGCCGGTGCGAAGAAGTTCATCTTCATCCACATGTGGGCGTTCTCTATCAACCTCAGGGCGATAACCATGGCTGGACGTCGGCCGCAGAGGTCACCTTCAGAGGCAACGAGTGGCATGGCTGCTGAGGGAGACCAGCAGCAGGTCTATGGTGCCAGATTAACACATGTCCATCATGGTGCACGACATGGCAGACCTGTTAATTGCCAAGAAAAACTGGTGTCTTATGGCCCACCGCTGGGAGAACTGCTGAAAAGAAAGGCAGAAGAGGGCGTGCATGTTCGCGTGATGATCTGGAGCTTGACGCCACGTGCCCTCAAGCGGTTCCTTGTCGACCGTAAGTTCAGTCTTGGCAGTAATCAGGCTGCAAGAGCGTTTTTCAAGCGCTCGAAAGTGCAGTGCATGCTGATTGCTAGACGTGTGAGGGGGAGCTACGCGGGTTTCATACGGACCAAAGTAGCACGGGCCACCTTCACCCATCATCAGAAGTACGTTCTGGTCGATCAGGAAATTGATGGCGATGGAGAGGATCTCGGCATGGAAGATCAACGGACATCCTGTGCTCCCCTCGCGAACGACGGTGGGGAGGAGAGGACAAGGAGAGAAGGCACGCAGCAGGGACAGGATGCAGGGAGGAACAAGAAGGCCACTCGGCAGTTGGTCTGCTTTCTTGGCGGGTTGGACTTGACGGAAGAGGATTATGATTCAAGCTGTCATGAATTGTACGGCGAGCACGGTGGCAAGTTCCAGCCGTGGCATGACGTAGCTTGTCGACTAACGGGCCCGGCCGCCTGGGACGTGTTGACGTCATTCGATCAACAATGGGCGGTCGAGGCGCCTCGTCATCGCGGGTTCGATCAGGATGTGCGAACCCTGGTCCTTCGGCCCGATATCTCTGGGGGCCATGACTCACATTGCAATGATCCCCAGTTGCTCTCGACCATGGAAAGCAGCGGCGAGCAGGGGCGAGAGCAACTGGGGATTGCGGCCGTGGAAAGCGGGGCAATGGGGCTGGCATCTCTCGTTGTGCCCGAAAAGCCATTTGGGAGGGACTTAGGAGCATACCCCTCGTCTTCGGCAATTGGTCCTGCTTACACCACCACCGATCCTTCTGCCTTTGGCAACCTACCTGGAGATCAGTGTGTGTGCAAAGCTGCACCATGGCATGCGCAAGTTTTTCGCTCGATAGATTCTTCGTCGGTGGCCGGTTTTCCACTGAACTCGCAGCTTGCACTTCTTCAAGGCTTGTCTGCAGAAAAGGTAGGCAGCGCCTGCACCCTCTCCGGATCCCCTAAGTATTCTCTCTCTCTCTCTCTCTCTCTCTCTCTCTCTCTCTCTCTCTCTCTCTCTCTCTCTCTCTCTCTCTCTCTCNCTCTCTCTCTCTCTCTCTCTCTCTCTCTCTCTCTCTCTCTCTCTCTCTCTCTCTCTCTCTCTCTCTCTCTCTCTCTCTCTCTCCCCCTGTAAGGTTGTGTGTGCATGCCTGTCAGTCGTGGTGGTGTGGGGCCTACCGAAAGAGTTATGGAGGTCCCCCGGGCAAAACCTCTGTATTTGTTTGCCCACAAACGGGGCAAACCGTGTGAAAGGCTCGCTACCTTCCAGATTTGAAGCCATAATAATAAAACAGAGTTTTATCCTGGCTCAGAAAAAAGAAGAACTATTATGCCAGTTTTGCAACCCGAGGCCAGGGGTGCGGAATAGTTCTTTTTACTAGTTTTTAGGGCCTATTACACAGTTTGCCGCATCTGGGGGCAAACATAATGCAGAGGTTTTGCTGGGGAAGGGGGGGATCTGTATCTTCTCCCTTGAAAGTTTACCAGACGCCTTCCCGCAGAGCTAACTTGCTTCATCCATGAATCTGCGGTCAGAATAGGCATAAGAGTTGCAGTCAGCCAGGTTGGCAGTGCGTCAGAACGAACGAAGTGAGTGGAAACGTGGGGAAGAAGGGAAAAAAGACGGGTGTCTCAATTTTGTAACCTTAAAGTACGGTGTAAAGATACTGATGCTAGTTGTGTGCCGTCAATCAATTGTTCACTACAGTTGCTGGATGGCGCAGCAGCTTGTCGGTTAGTAGGGCCTTGCCAAGGTTGTGGGGTCGGAAGCCTCCAGGGTTGGATCTGGCTATAATAACGTAGGCTCGGACCTGGCTCAGATCTAACCAACCTAAGGTCGGACCTGACCAACCTAGGCTCGGATATCCCCAACCTAGGCTTGGATCTGACCAATATGGAGTCAGATCTGACCAACCCAGGATCGGATCCAACCCCCCTCGTGTCAAATCTGACCAACATATGGTCGGATTTGACCAACCTAGCATCTGGTCTGACCAACGTAGGCCTGGATCTGACCAACCTAAGCTGGGACCTGACCAGTCTAGGGGGGGATCTGACCTATTGAGGCTCGTATCTGTCCAATGTAGGGTCAGATCTCACGATCGGACCTGACCAACCTAGGCTCGGATCTCCCCAACCAAGGCTCGGATCTGACCAATATGCAGTCAGATCTAACCAACCCAGGGTTGTATCCAACCCCCCACGTGTCAAATCTGACCAAGATAATGGTCGGATTTCATCCACCTTGCATCTGAGCTGACCAACCTAGGCTCGGATCTGACCCACTTAAGCTGGGACCTGACCAGTCTAGGGCCGGATCTGACCTATTGAGGCTCGTATTTGTCCAACATAGGGTCAGATCTGACGAACATGAAGTCAGATCTGACCCACTTAAGCTGGGACCTGACCAGTCTAGGGGGGGATCTGACCTATTTAGGCTCGTGACTGTCCAACGTAGAGTCAGATCTGACGAACATGCAGTCAGATCTGACCGAGTCGGACGTAGAATTGTATTTGACCAACCTCGTGTTAGTGTCAGATCTGACCGAGTCGGACATAGATCTGAAGTTCTGAACTGTTTGTCAGAATGATTCAGGAGGGAACCTCTGCAGTTACAAAACGAAGATAGAAATCGGAGTCGAAAAGACCTTGACGGGTTTGCTTTTGAAGGAAACTGGGATGGCTTGACCGCTTGTTGATTGGTTGAATTAATTGATCGGAACTTTGATTGATTTATTTGTTAATTGACTTGGCATCTGATTGATCCGATTGGAGTCATTGGACTGGGCGATTGATCTTTTGGTGGACTGAGCATTTCATTGATTTCATTAGTCGATTGATTTTTTGATGGATTGATCATTTCATTCAAGTTGATGGGATTAGTAGGTTGATTCTCTCGTCGACTGGATGGACGGATGGATTAGACTGGTTGATTGATTGATTGACTGATTGATTATTAACTGATTTATATTGGTTGAGAAAAACTTGACACTAATTGATTTTGATCGACTGACTGACTTGAATTTATAGACCGACTAAATGACTGACTGGTTTTTGATGGATTGATTGATTGATTGATTGGTTGGTTGATTGATTGATTGGCTGATTGAATTGTTTGGTTGTTTGGTTGGTTGGTTGATTGATTGATTGATTGATTGATTGATTGATCTGCTTGGTTGATTGATGGACGGATGGATTGATTTTTTGATTGCCATGATTGTTTTGATTGACCGACGGACTGGTTGATTGAATGGTAGATTGACTGAATTATTGATTGATTGCTTGATGGATTGCTTGATTGGTTGCTTGATTGATTGCTTGATTGGTTGCTTGCTTGATTGCCACGATTGTTTTGATTGACGGCTTGATGGATTGCTTGATTGGTTGCTTGATTGATTGCCATGATTGTTTTGATTGATGGATGGACTGGATTGAGTGGCTGATTGGTTGATTGATTCGCTGATTGATTGCACTCGTGGTTAATAGGTGGTGTCGGTTCCGGCAAAATTTTCACCAAAACTGCCATATTTCCCTGTTTATTATTATTATTATTTTTTTTTGGTGTGTTGTCTGATATGTATGTGCTTTAGCGTGTATCTGTATTCACTGTTCAGTTTCGACGTATTTGGACCAGTGACGAAAAAGTTGGCAAAAACACGGAATTCGGGAAGTTTTTTGGCGAACTCGGAAAGCTACTCCGAATAAGGTTTTATACTATTTATAGTAATTTTATACTAATTTTATAGTGCTCTTGAGTTTTTTCTCTCCGTTTCTTTTTACCTGGTTTTCTTTTTTTTTTAATATGTTTGTATCATGAGCCCGCAAAGTTTGTTCGCAAAATTTTCGAACGACGTTGCTTGTAGTGATGCGACGAAAACCCCTGAATTTTTTTGGGTCTTCCATTAACCGTCTCTAATTGATTGACTGATTGATTGACTGATTGATTGACTGATTGATTGATTGCGATGACTGTTTAGATTGACCAATGCATTGACGGGTTTGATGGCCCTTGTTTATTTGACATATTGATTTAGTTGCGGCGGTGATAGTCTCTTGTGTCATGCTGTTCTGTGCTACTGTGCATGCTTTGGATTGATTACATCAACGCAAACAATTGTGGCAACAGACGGACAGTTCATCACTGAATCACCACAATTGGATCAACCAATTAACCGGCTAGTTGTGACACTCTTCTATCACTACTACCATTGTCATCATGATGACCACCATCAGCACCTGAACACCATAATTCCCATTGCTATTGTGGAATTGATACTCATCGTCCTCAACCGACTCCACATCATAATTGTGTTTTGACTCTTATCTTCTTTCCAGGTTTCCGTGGTGGACAGCAGCATCCAGCGAGCCCATGTGCACACCATAAGGCAAGCACGCCGTTTCCTGTACATAGAGCAGCAATACCTGATAGGCAGCAGCTATGCATGGTCAGGTGCGAGCAAGAGGGAAAGGGGAGGGGCTGGAAACCTTGTACCCATGGAGATTGCGTTACGGATCGCCAGAGCAATAGATGAGGGTGAATTCTTTTTGGTCTATATACTCATTCCTCTCAATCCACAGTTGACGAGATCTTCGAGGAAGGCGATAAGGAGGTGGCAGACGATGACCATCTCTGCTATGTATAAAGTCATTGCGGATGCTCTTCGCCGAAATGGCCTCCTCACAGGGGATGCTGACGTCGTGGATACCAACTCTGGTCAGCAGCGTGACGCTCGTAAAGCCCAATGTGGATCAGGTGGTGAACTTAAAGGTGGGGGCGAGCTTTGGGGTGAGGCCTATGAGGGTTCGACGTCCAGTATTCATTCTGGCGAAACACGCCATGCAATGTCTGCTTCAGAAAGTCCAGTTCCAATTTATGGCAGCTTCCCCGAGCTGCAAGTGAGAGAGAACGGGTTCGAAACACTGAGCCGGCGTCAACGATTTCATCCAAAAGATTTCCTAAGCATCTTCTGTTTAGGGCTCCTGCAAGTTGTGCCCAGGAAAGAAGTGAGCTTTCGTCAACGATTTCTCGCTGCACTTCGTGGGCATGAGACGGTGCAGCTTCGGGGACATGCCCTGGTCCATTCCAAGCTGCTCATTGCTGACGACGAGTACATTTTGGTGGGAAGTCCCAACTTAAATGAGAGGTCACTCAACGGCAGAAGGGATACGGAGATCGCTGTTGGCGCATTCCAGCAAGATCAGACAGTTGCAGCAGCCATTGCCACTGGCAATGCTACAGTCGGCAAGGAGCCATGCGGCTCTAATCACGCAGGCGTGAGCAGCGATGGCATAGCGCTGACAATGCCTCGTGGAGAAGTTCACGGTTTTCGAATGGCTCTGTGGAGTGAGCACCTCGGTTGTGTGGAGCCCATCTTTCGTGAACCGTGGAAAATCGAGTGCATGCGCCGCTTCAACACACTGGCTTACCGAAATTGGCAGACATACACAGGCAAGTGCAAGGACCACTGTATGAGAGGCCACCTCCTTCCCTATCCATTGCGTGTAGATGGCATGGGTCGGGTTTCAGAAATTCCAGGAAGCAAGCATATACCAGGAACTATCCTGGAAAGGGTCAAGGGTGGACGAGCCTTCATTCCGGACATATTAACGGCTTGAAACACCAGAGCTACACACACACGCACACACACACACGCACACACACACACAC
>BFEA01000203.1:2335893-2353000 GCA_003427395.1 Chara braunii | reverse complement strand
AGAGAGAGAGAGAGAGAGAGAGAGAGAGAGAGAGAGAGAGAGAGAGAGAGAGAATGAGCTGGTATGCACTGTTATATACTCAGTCTGCTGTGTTTGTGATGGGAGCTTGGTCTGTAGTAATTGTAGAACACGAACAATAACGCAGGACTGTCTTTAGCTGAAAAGCTGCTGTCTAGAGCAGAACTAGAGCAGTGTTTAGCATAAGCTGATTACCATGGTAATCAAGTCTTTAGCAGTGCTTTAGTCCTCAAGTCTTTAGCTATGATATATTCCTTAGTTGCAGCTTCTGCAGTGTGTGGCTACACTTGCAGTGCTCCGGACTAAATGCGCTAGTCGCAGTGCAGTCGCTGCACATAGTCAGACTGCAGCTATGCTTCCTGTATATGCACCAGCCTGAATAACAGGGTAGAAACATAATGCAGTTGCTGTATTTGCCAAACTGAATAAAAAACTAGGACTAGAGCACCACTACTCGATACTATCGATAGTGCTTTCTTACCCCCACTGCCAACACACCGTGTGCTGTACAGTGTACATACTATTCAATTTGGTGCTCATTTCAAGTGATACATATAAGTCTGTGACCAGCTGCTTGTGCAACAGCTGATGCTCAGGCCAGGGCACATGGTGTCGGACCCCGGCCACTGCTATTGCACCCCTGAACTGTACATACTACATAGCTTTCATCATCAGTCGTTCACTGCCATATCTGACTAGCTGCTCCTGCAGCAGCAGCCTGGGACAGCGCCAGACACGCAAGGATTTGTTGATAGAGTTATTCTTTGTTTAGCGTTAACGCAGATGTAATAACTGCCAGTCTATGGCAGGCTAGTGACGCGCTCGGCAGTCGTTTCTTGAAGTTCCGGCTCAGAGTCTACAGACAAGTCCTCACTGCATTTGCAATTACAGATTACATTTGCCGGTGGTCTTATGTTTTGATCTCAGCATTGACATTTAGTCAGAAGTCAGCTCTACTCCTTGTCGTGGACCTCTTTCGCCTCTACTACTTGTCGCCCACCTCTAGTCAACTCTACTCTCAGTCGTCACCTCTAGTCATTGTGTCGATTGCAGTCACACTGTGTCAGTGCAAAGACGGTAGTTGGATACCGTTCCATATGGTAGGTAGGTGTGGTTCGAACCACTACGAGTGCCGACACCACAGAGGGCCAACCAGTGAGGTAACTGCAGCTGCACCCAGGCAAGTGCAAGTCTGCGACTGCAACTGCAGCCAGGAGTTGCAGCCACCACACAGTCCACCATGCAAATACCAAGACTACCGTCTTCACCCGAGTAGAACGCCCGGTCAGTATAGCTGTATTTGGTGCAACTTTCAGTCCACATGCGGCAATAATGACTGGGCGTTCCATTCGGGTGAAGACGGTAGAGCTGACTTCTCGTATCTGCTAAGAATTGAGGTGACCAGCAGTCAACGCTGAGGCTTAGACTAGAGGATTAGCCCGAGGCGCGGAACTGCGACTGCAGGGATTCCGTGAACACAACCACGATCATCTTCACAAGAGTAGAACACGCAGTCATTACAACCGTATTCGGGCCAACTTTGTGCAGGAGGTTAGCATGATGGAGCCTTGACCGAGTCGTGTATTGGGGAGGAGTCGTGTGTTGGGGTGCCAAGTTGCCAACACATCCATGGTATGGGGAGGGGTGTCGTGGTCGTCAGCCATCCTGCTCCAGAATGGTGCTGGTTTATCTTCAGTCTACTTCAGAAGCAGCTTATCCACTTCGGTTAGGTCCGCAGACAATCAATCAATCAATGTTTTTAGTGGCAATGCAAAAAAGTGGTCATTGACCAGGATCGCTGGAGGGGAACTGTTATCGAAGAGATCAGATGTTATGTTTCCAGTAGCAGAAATGATGATGATGATGATGATGATGATGATGATGATGATGATGAAAATCTGCTGGCAAGCAAAGAAGTGGACAAAATTTGTGATAGTGACTGTCATGTAGTAACCGTCTTTTTGTGGCGGTACTCTTGGAACTAAGAAAGTCAGTGGCTGGTAGACATGGGGAATACCTCTGTACCTCCTTTTGGTAGTCGTTTCTTTTCGTGGAAGACTGTCAGCACGGGACAGATGGTGCACACGCCAACTTGATATGCACAGATTTTGCAGCCTTAAGAGTCCATTTGCAATCACACACTCTGGCATGAGAAGCAGAACTTTTAACACAGATGTATGTGTATGTATCGTTTGTATAGAGGAGTAGGGATGTATGTGTATGTGTGCATGTATGTATATATAGGGAGAAACAATTTCATGACAGGCAGATGTGAAGAGGGATATTTTCTGATGAGTGTTATGTTTCAGGAGGGGTCAATTTTTTTTTTAATGGGGAACGTTCGCAATTGGAGCTGGTTTCTGTCAATCAGATGATAAGAGCGCACTTGACGCTTGAGCAGTAAAATGCATCATGAAAGAGACTGGGTGTTTGGAAGACCAGCCAAAATTATCATGACTTCTGAACCTCTCATTTCATGTCCACCTTTTCTCCATCATTGATAGTACTAGAAGAAGGCTATGACTCAGCACTTGGAATTCTCCATTGGTACTAACTTTCTAGTACAGGAGCAGTATCTCTGTGAGTCCCGACCTCACCCATTGGTTATCGATTGTATGTTAGCCTTGCATCCCCCCTACACTGGGATCAATGGACTTCCATCCGTTCGCTCGCTATTGTCCAGATGAAGAATAGAGTCGATGCAGGATGATATAGATGCTGACTGTGTGGAGAGCCGGAATGGTTCATTGTAGTTTTTGAAGTCTAATACTCTGCTGCCTCCTTTCTCCAAGGGTGTATTGCTAATCTGGAGGTTTGACTTCTTTACTGGGTGGAAGAAAAAAAAGGATGATGTTAAAGGACGAGCCGCTATGCTTGCCATCATTCTTTCTCTTTATTGTTCTTGAATAAAGGGTGGAAGAAAAAAAATGGTGGTGTTATGCATAACATACTAAACATAGTCCTTTAACATAAAGGGAGCACAGTGCTACATACTGTGCTACATTCTGAAGAAAAATATGCTGTTAAAGGACAATGTTGAAGGACTATGTTAAAGGACTATGTTATGCAAAAAGGGTGCACAATTGCTTCGTGTTCGAGAACAAGAGAAGTTTCATGTATGTAGCCTGGTAGCCAACGCTTCAGGTGGAAGAAAAAAATTGGTGGTGTTATGCCGCTTATGCATTATCAATTTGAGCCCTTTCTTTGGGTTTGTTCATTACGACTTGCCCCTTCAGGTTTTTTGGGGGGGGGTCACTTTCGCATTGTTATGATAACCAAGTTGCTTGCCACGGTCCACCGCATGTGTGTCACACACAGCCTGATAAATTGATAATGTCCGTAAATAGCCATGCCATTAAAATGGACATTTTATGTTTTGAAGTTTGAACGAAATTGAATCTGAGTAATTTGGCCCAAAAACTATCAAAATGTTTGGCTCCTGAGGGTCCGGTGTTTTTTTTTTTGGGGGGGGGGGGGGGGGGAGGAGGAGAGAATTGACATTTTTTGGGCCAAAGTAGTCGGTTTCAATTTCATTCCGAAAAATATGAAATGTCCATTTTAACGAAAAAGGCAGTTTGTATGCATTATTATCATATAAGATAAGAAGAATGTTCCCATTGACAATTGGCATGCCACTCTAGTCTATATCACATGTGCATCACTGCAAATAATCAAGTGTATGTTGAACCTGCGAGAGCAGAGCTAGAGCTTTTGGGGTCACCTACTCGACCGCTACATTACCTCATTATGTCCAAGCAACAACGAGAGTTCATGGAGAGGGGTGATTTCCAAAGGATCGAAAGACGTGGGGGAAGAAGTGTGGGAATATCGGTAGTGCCGTGGCCGCGGCACTGCCGCCGCTAAACAGCCACCAAGGTAAGTAGGAGGGACCAAGTACTGGAGAGGGGTAAGATAGGATCAGACTAATCCAACCCCCCTTTAAACCCCTTTAACCCCTTTGAAAACAAACGTATACTCCCCTCCCCCCGCCTTGACAGCCAACACTTGAAAAAAGAAAGGAGCCCGGTAGGAGTAGGCCTTGTGTAGCTTTCACCAGTTTTTTGTCCAGTGTCTCTGCTATGGTAATAACTTTATCTTGAAGAGGTCTGTGAGAGTCAGCCATGGTGGGTAGGGCGACCGCATGGACATGTACGAGCACGAGGTTGAGATCTCCTGATATCCATGGGCTTTCGCTTCTCTACTGATCGCTCGCGCGTTTGGGATGTAAGCAGACTGTGTGGGAGCGGTGTGTCCAGAGCACGGGTTGTACGCTCCGTCGTACATGCTGGATCGGAGTGGATCCGTGTGCGAGTTGACGTGGGCAGTTTGAACGACGCTTGCAGCGGTGCCGCAGCTGGCTGAGCTGGGGATCGCGTACTGCTTGCAATGTGTGAGATGCTGGGACTTCTCTCATATGCAGACAATGCGACACATGGGCCCATCTTAGGGAGCATCAAAGGAAACATGGGAATTATTCTAGTGGATTTGGGGCTAGACCTACAGTTTGATAAAACGCAAACTGAGACTGGAGGTATCAAGTGTTTTGATTAAGATCCCAAGCGAAACGCTTGCAATGAGGTTCCAGTCGCCTGCAAGTTTCAGACTGTATCATCGTCCCATCCTATATGCTTGGGATGTCGGGCCCTGCGTGCAGTTGTTGAGGCTTTACGCTTAGAATTCCTTCGCTGCTGATTGATTATCCGCACCGATGCATGCATTTTTGGGTGCTCGGAGGTGAATAAAAAACAGCTTAAGAAACAGCTTGACTATGCCAGAGTGGGCAATGCATTCGGTGACTTCTGTGGCCGCCCTCGCTAAAGCAATGACAATCTGCGCTAGGATTCACGTTGAGTGACTTCTGACTGAGATTGGGTCGACTATTTGTGCCATGGCTTGTTTTTATTTTTCTGTTTCGTTGTGTGTTTTGTAGTAAATTTGTACGTCATTTGGAAAGAGCTTTGGAGGCTTTGAGCTAACAAAAAAAGTCAAAAAATGAAGTCCATGAAAGGGATAATTGGAATAGGAGGGAGGGCTACAGGCGTTGTGTGGCTTTCAGTGGCAAACGAAGAAAAAAAAAAAAAAAGAAGAAGGAATAGAAAAGGAACTGTCTGCCAGCTGAGCAGGGCCCCAGTTCGTGAGTAGTGTGGCGAGGCTCAAGTCAGGGCCTACTCAGGGCGGTATCTTTCCGCGTTCTAGCAGCGGATTCATGACCAAAAGTATACCTGATAAGTGGTGGAGCGATACGTCATGAGTTCGGGCCGGTCCTTTTTGTCACACGCATCAATTTGTTAGTACCAGGACCACCTCCCGCCTGGTCCAGTTTGCAGTCACTGTAGATTCCAGGCTCGGCAAATTGCAGTTTTTGGCGTTCGTTAAAACAGGCTGGTTGGACTGGCGGTTTACACCTCTACACTGTGATAATATATTATGGATGACGCACGTCGCACACCAAGCCAAAGGGAGGGAAGAGGAACATGTACATGTACAAAGAGGGAGATGCAACTGAGTAATGTCAATGTCTACTAGAAGGTTGTGATGTCCAATGAAAGTTCACAGCACTGAACTGGTTTGGAAGAACATTCTTTTCCTGCGAGCTGATTGTTCTCGACTGGCCCTAACAGGTCTTGTAGCAAATCCCTAGGCATGATCAGGCATGGTCTAGGGAGGCCTTCCCCTTCTACACAGGTGCAGGAGCACAAGGAGCACAAGGAGCACAAGGAGCACAAGGAGTTCAAAAAGCAGGGGGCGGAGCTGCAGCTGGCGGGGGGCACCCGGCCGTGTACATGCAGACGTCTTCCCCTGTGGCCCTGTCAGACTGCCAAGGTTGTATCTTTTTTTTTTTTTTTTTTTTTTTTTTTTTTTTTTTTTTTTTTTTTTTGGGGGGGGGGGGGGGGGGGGGGGGGGAAGTGGGGGCAAGCAAAAGAGGTTTTCGGTGCCAAAAAAAAAAAAAAAAAAAAGAAAAAAAAAAAAAAAGTTTCGCTGCTTGTGAAGGCAAATGACAAAGCGCATACTTTGTCAACCTGCGTACAAAATACCCAGACCTCATGCAGACATGCATGCACGAAGGGAGGGATTCATGCCTTTGTGCATGCATCTGACGGATTCTGACTGCAATTCGTGAGGGCATCGGGTGGCTCCATGCACATGCACCCACAAACGGTGAGACACATGGACGTTAATCGTTCATGCATGTACATGACGTCATCACTGTTGCGAACTTTGATGCTGTACTTGCCGATCGTCTATCCAAACCTGGTCTCACTGAAGCAGCTGTCCTGTCCGAGGTGAAGGAATGCCCTTCATCCCAAGCATATTATCACAAATGCTTCAATTCCCGAAGTTTTCATCCGCCCCCTTTGTCATCTGTAGCCCCGGTATGAAACCTGTATAAAGACTATAAACACCCTGTACATGCACTGATGAGCACATTTCCTTTCCCACAAATCTTTACCTATAAAGAGCGGTTACTGTAGTAGGGGGCTATAAAGAACCGCTCTTAGCTCCAATCAAACCAGAATTTCGGATTTCCCCTATAGCCACCATCAAAGTGCAAAAGATGTTCCCCAGCAAATGAAAAACAAAAAAGAAAACAGAGCAAAGAAACCTAATGCAGCGCACTCTCATTCAGCAGTGCTAACAATGCAACCACAGACCTCTTCATGCACGGTTTTCCCTGAGGATGAATTTTGTCCGGTGGACGAAAATGTCGGTATAGTCATGATCGTTCATTGATTAGGACGTTCCACTCCTGTATGGTCGTGATAGCTGACAGTTTTTCCGGATAAGTTAGGCTGGATGAAGAAGCAAATAAGAAAGAAAGGCCAATTAAGATCAAAGAAAGTAGTAAACTAATGACCAGGTTTCAATCCCAGAAGGCCTCGGTGTGCACCTCAACCCTCCATCATCACCAATTATGCTAATCAGTGCATTTTTTGGGCCAAATAAGTCGGTTTCAATTTCGTTCGAGAATCTAAAATGTCCAACGAAATGGCAGTTAAAGCTCGATCCGGCTGACTCGAACCCGACCAATCATCCACACAAAAGAGGAGGGAGATGAAGAGTTTGCCAGCAGGAGGAGGAGGAGAAGGGCAAAAAAGAAGGTAGCACAGAGTGGGCAGGCACGAAGCTGGCCAGTAAATTCAAACTGCTCCTCTCACGTGTGCATAAGTGCCCCCTCGCACAAAAAAAGAGAACATCAATGAAAAAGAACAAGAAAGAACACTCGACCGTTTTGTTTCTTTGAGCGGCTCCTTCCGTACGGCACGACAAACTAGTTTCCTACCCTTACAGGGACATCTTTCGAATTTCATTGCGTGGGCGCAGATCCAGAGACCAAGCCTGCATCTGCCCAGTGATCTACAAAGAGAAATTAAAACTTTTGCATCCAGGCCTTTGACGGGATTTTCATACCAAGGGTATGAACCGCTGTGCAGTATGGGGCTGTGGGTCATCACTGGAATGACCTCACCGGCCGGTGGCCGCAGGCACCAGTGCTAAGCAGGTTATCCCACTCAGCCCTCAGGCTAGTTGACACATGTTCGAACAAGCCTTGTCAGATGGGTACTTCCTCTTGTGTGCCTGTGAACCTTTTTGCCGCGTGTCGAGCCCGGCGGAACCTGGCAATGCCAGCCTTTTTCGTCTGATGGGGCTGTCCACTAGGTTGAGCCCCTAAACTGCAGTGTTGGGACCAAGTAGCTGGGAAAAGTACAAATAGTACTGGTGCTACTGGAGGTACAGTCAGGTACTGGTGGTCTCGGCATTCCCCTAAACTGCAGTGTTGGAACCAAGTAGCTGGGAAACGTACCAGTGGCACTGGTGGTCCCGGCGTCCGCCTCCGAGCGTAAAGATGCAACAATTTGCTAAGCGGAACACTAGAGTTTTGCAATCGGAAAAACGGCAGATTTGCGTCTGGACACCACCTAAACTAGCCTGAACAAGTGATACACTTGTGTCTGGACATTTCTTAAATTAGCCTGAACAACGGTGAAATAGCGGGTTGTCGGGGTCAACGGGTTGGGTAACAGGTACGGGTACCGGCATAGGGCGACGGGTATAGGGGGGTCCTAGGTCATTGTAGGTTATTTTTAGGTTATCCACGCACCTACAATGACCTAGGACCCCCCTATACCTGTCGCCCTATGCCGGTACCCGTACCCGTTACCCATACCCGTTGACCCCGACAACCCCCTATTTCACCGTTGTTCAGGCTAATTTAGGCGATGTCCAGACACAAGTGTATCACTTGTTCAGGCTAGTTTAGGTGGTGTCCAGACGCAAATCTGCCGTTTTTCCGATTGGAAAACTCTAGTGTTCTGCTTAGCAAATTGTTGCAACTTTACGCTCGGAGGCGGACGCCGGGACCACCAGTACCACTGGTACGTTTCCCAGCTACTTGGTTCCAACACTGCAGTTTAGGGGAATGCCGGGACCACCAGTACCTGACTGTACCTCCAGTAGCACCAGTACTATTTGTACTTTTCCCAGCTACTTGGTCCCAACACTGCAGTTTAGGGGCTCGACCTAGTGGACAGCCCCATCAGACGAAAAAGGCTGGCATTGCCAGGTTCCTCCGGGCTCGACATGCGGCAAAAAGGTTCACAGGCACACAAGAGGCCTGGGAAGAAGCATCCTAAGTACCCATCTGACAAGGCTTGTTCGAACATGTGTCAACAAGCCTAAGGGCGTGGATAACCTAAAAATAACCTACAATGACCTAGGACCCCCCTATACCCGTCGCCCTGCCGGTACCCGTACCCGTTACCCATTCCCGTTGACCCCGACAACCCGCTATTTCACCCGCCTCAATGACCTCGACAAGCCACTAATTTCTCTCAACTCCACTACGCGACAAAACTCAAGCAGGTATAGCGCAGCCTCCTGGCTGCGAGCTAAGAGTGAAAGAGCCTCCTAGTTTTCATCGCCGACTTGCAACCCGACTCCGAACTGCACTACCGAATCCTTTTTCAGAATAATTTGTAGCCATCATTATGACCACTACCTGCGACCTTTTCGCGATCGACTTGAAGCGTGTCGCTTACAAAGAAACTACGCATCAGCCTCTCGAGAGGGCCAGCTGGGACTTGTCCATTTACCCACCCGTTCTCCCCCTAACACAACGCACCCTCATTGTGAATGTATACATACAAGGTAGCCGTCCGGTCCAAAACAGCCAAGTTTCACCTCCAGTAGCACGAGTACTATTTGTACTTTTCCCAGCTACTTGGTCCCAACACTGCAGTTTAGGGGCTCGAAGGGAATGAAGGGATTCACAACGGTAACGGGAAAATCAGCGATTTGGCTGCATTGTGCAGAGCGCCGCTAGGAGTTTTTTTTGGGCCTGGACGAAGGGATTCGGACTGGTAGCAGGGCAGGAAGCGTTTTGCCGTGAGGGAACCAGCGGTGGCAGAATTCGAAGTTCCAAATTGGATCGGAGGGTGGGGTCACTGGTTCTAAAGCGGAGCTGGTCGGGAGTTGTGTTGTTGGAACAGAGAGATTCATAGCGAGAAGGAAGGGGAGGTTTGGTGTCACGGGCTTGAAAGCAAGGGCGAGCATGCATTCGATCGTTGGGCAGGCTGTGATGGGTCCTTTGCACGCTCAGAGTTTGTGCCGACCATGGTGTCGTGGTGCGTCGTTGTTGGGCGATGGTTGGTTGTTTGTTGATACTTGTGGATCCTCTTCGATGCTTACTCCACCTGGCCATGGCTGGTTGGCAGGGGGCTGGGTGAGGTTTACGAGTTATCGTTGTTGATGCTTGTGGTTCCTCGTCAATGGTCATTCAGGGGTGGGGGTCAGCTGTTGTTGATGGTTTGGTTGTCAATCGCCGTTCTTCTTGGTCATGGCCCGTTGGCCCTTCGCCATGGCCGGTTGGCGAGGTGATGAGCGGGTTTTACAGGCAACAAGGAATTGGGGCATAGCATAGCAATAGCATGAGTGCTGTTTACCGGGGGCGAGGAGATTGGGCATGGCATAGCAGTAGCAAATTATGTCAGGGCAATGGGTTTGTGGAATGCACGTGGCTACGGCAGGCTGGCAGGGCGCTAGGTGGGCCCTTGGCGCAGTGCGGGTGGCCATGGCAGGTTGGGAGGAGGTCAGGCGATGTTTATGGGCAGAGGCTGTTTGCGACGGTTTGTGAAATTGAGTTTGGCCAATGGCCATTGTGGCGGGCCGTGGGAGGTCAACAAGGGAATGGGTGGGAAAAGTTGCCAGGGGGCTCGTCATGGTCGGCGGCCGTGGGCCATGTCAATGTGTCTCGACGGGGTGGGACGCTCCCCATGATTGTAATGCAAGGGGCATTTGTGCGCCCCGGGTAGTGTGAGGTAGGAGTTATGGGTTGGCGTGTACCGATGTCGGGGTCGTTGTTGTGGTGAGCGATTCAGCAGGCTCATGGCAAAGCAGAGGAGAAGGCAGGCAAGCATCGATCCCGGGGTTGTTGTTCCGGCGAGGTGTTGCAGGTTGTGGTGGCTAATGACTTATGCGGATCCTTATTTATCTTTATCATTTTCAAGGATGTTTGCATCGTGTACATGTTGATAGGGCCAAGTGTGGACGAGCGAGTGTGGAACATGAAAAGTGGCGATAGGGGGGGTGTAACCAGGCGTGAGGTATATAATGTGGAGAAGAGAGTTAGTCGAATTATGGTAGCAAAAAGAGTTAGCATGGTCATAAAGTTAACGGAGTGATGGTGGTCGACGGGAGTGATGGTGGTTGGCGTGAGGACGGCGGCCGATGGGAGTGACGGCGGTCGGCAGGATTGCGTGATCCGGATTCCGGATCATGTTAGCGAGGAGTAATCCAATTTCGGCATTGGAATCGTGTTGGCGATGAGCAGTCGGGAGAGGAACATGAGATGTTTGAGGCTTTAGTATGAGTGAAAATGAGTGATCGGATACGGAAAAGAGATGCATTTAGCAAAGTCGGAGTTGTTAGATCGGTGTGAGTTTTGGAAAGTGGTCAGGGTGTGGGAGTGCTCACTCCGGGAAAGCCTGAAAATGAGGTTAGAGTGAATTCGACATAGCGACATCCAGCGTTATTTTCGTTGTGAGGCAGACAGAAAAGGAGGGTAGACGTAAACGACGAAGTGCGAGAAGCAAGGAGTTGAGTGGTCGAAGGAGCAAACGAAGCAGTGACAGGTATGTGTTCCATCTTTTATCTCTTCCGCCTTGTTTCTTGTTTTCTTTTTTCATTGACATTCGTTTGTGCACATCATTTACTTTATTTTTCTTTCGACATGAATTTCATGCCTTTTGTGTTTTTTTCCTTTGTCTTTCTCTCTGTTTGGCACACATTTTTGCATTAGGTGCAGAAGTAAGGATTACTTATGTGTGTGTGGATCAAGATTCGTGAGCTTTTCATACTGTTTGGGAGATGGCGTGTTATTTGTTGTAATATGTATCGTTGATCGTTTTGACGTCGTTCTTTCGAGTGTTGTGCACACCTTGTTTAGCAGTGAGTATCGATCATCTTAACATCACTTTGGTTTTCATTGTTAGGTTTATCGAAATGTGTTTGTGTATGCGTCAGCCTTATGCGTGTGTGGACCAATATTCGTAAGATTTTCATATTGTTTGGGAGATGGGTTGTTATTTGTTGTCTTATATATTGCTAATCATTTGACGCTAGTCTTCCTAGTGGTGTGCACACCTTGTTTAATATTGAGTAAAGTTTGAATAAGGTGTGAGTTGTTATTGTTCACTTTATGGTTTGTTATCGTGTGTATTGTTGATCATTTTAACGTCGGTGTATCGAGCGATGTGCACACCTTGATTTTCATTTGTAAGTGTATCGGTATATGTTTATGTATTCATCAGCGTTACTCATGTATGTATCGTCCTTACTCGTATATACGAGTGCGGAGTTGTGTTGCGTTCTGATATGGGCTAGATACTTATGAAGTTGTGATGCTTAAATGACATGGTTATGGTATACGAAAAAAATAATTATTTTGAGATGAGTGATTTTTGTATCTCTATATGGGGGAAATGTGATTGTTTGCTCATATCACATGAAATGAGACATCACAATAGGTTGGATTTGAACTTTGAAGTTGGATTATTGGGGCGCAGTGGTAGTACAAGGTAGATTACTAATAAGTGTATTGGTTGGAGTTGAGGTTTCTGAGATGAGTATGATATGTTATTCGTTAGTCATATACTGAGAAGGGTTTTTGTTGTACTGGGTTTGTGTGGTGATGATATTGCAGGGCCGAGATAGTTGCTTCAAAAAATTTGTGATTAGGAGTATCGTTGTAGATGATTTGCTCGGTGTGGAAGCGAGGTGTAAATGAGTTGATTAGTCGTGGGATCGATTTTCATTAGCATGTGTTCACAAACACTTGTATAGGAGATTACTTATTTATACATATATATATATATGTGGTTATTATAAAGCATGTATTTTATAGCACAATGTTTAATAGGCGTCAACTCTTAATCGTGTAGTGGATAAGGGTATGTAGAAATTAACTGTTGAAGATGTTTTATAAGGTTCGACGATTAGGGGATCAATATCAGGCGTAGCAATCTGGCATAGAAGACGGTATGCCCTAAAATGATATGTAGAGTTCCAGTCGATATCAAGACAAACTTTAAGAGATTGGTGAAGTCTCAAGCACACTAAATCATGCCACTATTTCATCTTTGAGTTATTCGAAAGATGAAAAAATATATATATAACAAATGTTAAAAATATCAAAGATATAAAAATATATGTATATAAATATAAAAAGAAAAAATATAAAAATTACGATGGAGAGCAATAATTATGAATTTTAAGATCTTCGTTATTTGGTATTGTAGATGTTATGACCGGTGGGCTGATTCGAACAACAAGATAGATGAACTGAGCCAAGAAGAGGATTTTTCTCTGGATGTTATACGTGTCAATATGTCAAGGCCTTATTACAGGGTAGATTACAACATTGCTGAATTTAACAGATAAATGGTTGATAGAACGAACATTTTGGTATAGATAGTTGGGTGGCGCATAGTGGAATTCATATGTAGGTGGCATGTTCAGGAAGGGTTCTTTTTCGATTAGTATTTTTTTTATTAGGCCACCTTTGTTGCATGGATGGTAATAATGTGTTTTGCCTCATATTATTGTGTATTGTTTACGAGGGGACCGTACATATATGGAGTTTCAGCAATCAAAACATACCGTTGATTAATCTTTATCTGGCAGATAGATAATCACAATAGTCGTTTACATGAAGAATTGGTTTACTTACTCGGCGTAGTGGTTGCGATAATGTGTCTGCTTATACTGGCGAGGTGTGAGATTCGTGTCTGAATTGTTGCTTAAGAAACTGTATTTTTACAAGGTTTGTTGTCAATTATAGTGATTCATATCAGAGAGTCGAAGTATGATAAAGTTTTGTTGGAGGTGAGGAAAATTTTGTATAATTCATGGAATGTAGACGAGTTGCCAAGAGTTTTAGTCTTAAAGAGTACCTAAATATTACAGGTAGGATGAGTGCACATTTTTTGGTGAGGTCCAGTGAGGAGATGTATTTGTCAACTTTAAAGCCTTGTTGTATTATTGATGGGGCGGTTCTGCAATTCCAGTTAAGTCTGTGGTTAGTCCAAAGGCGAGAACGCCGAGAAGTGACTACTTATGTGACAATTTCCTTATGTGTGGGTAATATTATATGTATTGCGATCTGTAGGAGACCTTGAGTTCCATGGTATGAACGTTATTGATTACTAATTGTGGTGTGTTGTCATTTTTTAGTGTTATGGTTTAAGGTGCCTCTTGCATCTGATCTTCAAATACTTGTTTTGCCTCAGATGAGTGAGAGTATTGAATCAACACAATGAACTTTGTGTCGACAAAGGGTTAAAGATCGTGAAAACGAGCTACAGGACAAACCTCAAAGTCTCATTCAATCTTTCAATAATCCTCAAGTCTATATTATTATTCACTTTACAACCATCTGATTAGTTTTTTTCATTATCAGCAGAAGCGTAGATTCAAAGTTTAAGTTCTTAGACCAAAAGGTCAAAGCGTGGTTGATTCGAGGTTTAATTTTGAATAAATGGGTCATTGGTCCCCCTGGGCAGCATTGAGCAGAGACTGGTGATGTTCGTAGGGGGAGGTGACCGGAGGGAGGCACAACAACTGGTCTATCGAAGAAGCTCGGTCCTGATGCTAATGGCTGACCCCTGGCCTGGATCGCCCACCTGCAGGTTGGGTCTAGTCCCCGCATGTTCCCTCGTTGAAGGCTTGAACTCGAGCTGGCTGCTATGCGAAACCCCTAATACTCTAATGACAATAAAAAGGCCCGAAAGGCTGTCCGGGACCATGTCCTACTTGCACCATTTAGTTGAGGCAACTCTTTTTCTTTTTTTTTTTTTCTTTTTTTTTTTCTTTTTTTTCCCCAACGGTGTGGCAGCTGAAACTGTTCATTTTAATGAAAATGAGAAATGCATTCATAAATCTTTCTTCTTTTTCTTTTCAACAATTTGTTCTACGAAAATGAAGAGTTGCCACAACTCTGATCCGTAAATGGCAAACTGAAGGAGGCTTGCACAGTTTCTCCAAGAAAACGGCTTTTGGGGGAATAAGACGGTCATTGAGCTGGCTGTCTTGAAACGAAGAGACAGCTAGCTTAATGGAAAGTGGCGAGGGTAGGGAGCGCAGTATTCAAAAAAGGATCTACTTCTGCTATTTGTTGTAGGAAAAAGCGACGGGGGTCTCTATTGCCTTCTTTAATAAAAACGGACCGCCAGATCGCTTGGACTACGTGCATCTCTGTGGTCTCCTACAGTCACACAGCGTAGAAAACTAACCGTAGATCTAGCTCAACGGAGTTAGTGGGACATGGTTCCTGGTCAAGATTTGACAGGTAATTGAATTGGTTGGGGAGGAAAAAAAACAAAAAAAAACAGGTACATAGCAGCGGTAGATTGTCTTTTAAAAATCTCTTTGCCCTTTTTTTTGGTAAAATTGTTGAAATGGCCCTGAAAATTGGGGTAGTTTTTCAGATACCCCTAAAATGCATGGGTATGACGAAATACCCCCATGACAGAAGTGAAACTCTGTGAAAGAGCCCACTCGCCAATTGGACCTGTCGTCTTTCTTCTATATCCCTACCGGACCCTGGGAAACTTGTCTATATGCCCCTGTTGGACCCTGCAGATGGCAAAAGAAATGCACCGCCCCCTGCAGCCCATGGCCAGGGCATACGGCGAAGTTGCCAATGAGCTCGAGGGGACAGATGCAGAAGCCCCCTGCAGCCCATGGCCAGGGCATACGGCGAAGTTGCCAATGAGCTCGAGGGGACAGATGCAGAAGTTTGGGCCATTTCAGCGTACCCCTGTGTCTTAGAGGTATCTAACGAAATACGTAAACATCTAGCGGTATTCCAACAATTTTCCCTTTTTTTTTCTTTCTTTTGTGGGGGCTGGGGGGCCATAGTGTTTTTTTCTCTCTTGTTTGCGCCGTTCCCAGGCTGGTCTCCACCGAACACGAACCGGCTCTCAAATGACGTCGCGTGCTTGCGCCGTTCCAGGCTGGTCTACACCGAACACGAACCGGCTGTCGAATGACGCCGCAGTGCATGCACAGTGGTGTCCAGCGCCGAAAGCTCGATCACGGGGGTGCACAATGTAGACGTACGGGAGTGACCACGCACACACCACAGACACGGACACACACATGCGGATGCGAGCAGAACACATACGCACCGACATGTGAGAATACGGACGGTGATGTAGACGATGTCGACGTCCGGGAGTGATTATCTATACACAACACAGACACACACATGCGTATGCGAGCGGAGCACTCACGCACAGACATGTTAGAACACGACCGGTGATGTAGATGATGACGTGACTAGACAGCGGCGAAGCGTGATCAACAGTAAGCGCGCGTGGCAGGGAGATGGAGATTACGGCGGGTGACGAAGGTATGGTCTCTCTGACTCTCTTTTTTCTTCCCCCCCCTGCTCTCTCTCTCTCTCTCTCTCTCTCTCTCTCTCTCTCTCTCTCTCTCTCTCTCTCTAGGAGCGGGATCGGGACGAGGCGGGGATCGACGACGCGAGGAAGGGGATCCGGGAAAGGAGGAGTCGACACCGGTCTCTCTCTCTCTCTCTCCTCTCTCTCTCTCTCTCTCTCTCTCTCTCTCTCTCTCTCTCTCTCTCTCTCTCTCTCTCTCTCTCTCTCAAACTTGCTCAAACGCACTTTGCAGCATGGTCTCCAAGCTTGATACACTATGCTATGCTATGCAATGCTATGCTACAAGGTGTTATTGTCCTATCATGGCATATCATGCTTATGCTTATGCTATTCCTCGATGCACGATGCTCTGCGTGTGCTATGTACTACATGTTTTGCTATGCATGCTATGATATGCGAAAACGATGTCAGTCTCGTTTTGGGGGCGCTACTTGTCTGCAACAGTAAAATATTAAAAGCGCGGTGCTCCACTTGTTTGTCAGCAAGCAACGAAAGATCGAAACACAGTTCATGCTTCATCTCCGGGAACGCATCAATAACATTTTATCTTCAACATTCATGTTCGGACCTGCTGTTGCTATTGATACAAGACGTAGCCTGCATGCCTGTAGGCCCTGTACTATTTTTACCGCTGAGGCGTCTCGCCCATCATGCTCACGGTCAATTATTTTTGTCCAACTCTCTCTTGCCTGCTCAGCATATTGTAGGTTATTCATGTGTCTGCTGCCGACCATTTTGCCGTTCGTCTCTTCGGTGATGAGTTGGTCGCTGCTTCGGCGTTGATCTGACACGATGCATGTGAAAGAGACTCTCTCGCAATCCATGAAACGATCGCCCTGTCGATTTTCAGGGTCCACTTGTTTGCCTCCGCACCCGGAAAAGTAAATCAATCAATCAATCAATCCTATAAAAGAAGCTGCAGGTTCGTTCAACGCGTGTGTGTGTGTGTGTGTGTGTCTGTGTGTCTGTGCGTGTGCGGGGAGGGAGGCGTTCTCTCCCCCACAAATCAGTCAATCAATCACAAAAAAAAAAGTAAATAAAAAAAGAACAGCGCGTACGTTCGACGTGTGTGTGTGTGTGCGCGTGTGTGAGGGGAGGGGGGGGGGGGGGGGGGGGTAACAGAGGGCGACACC
>BFEA01000203.1:2318065-2330750 GCA_003427395.1 Chara braunii | reverse complement strand
TCTCTCTCTCTCTCTCTCTCTCTCTCTCTCTCTCTCTCTCTCTCTCTCTCTCTCTCTATCTATCTGTGTCCAGTACCAACCTGTGAAGATGGCGCCTTGATGCAGGTACCTCGAAGATGGAGCTGGAGCTATGGCGCCACAGGTAAGTACCGCTGGCCTCTGCCAGCCATCTCTCTCCAACGCTACTGCTATGGCTACTAGCGCCCAGCGCTGAAGACTACTGCTAGCGCTAAGCTACTCCCTGCAGCGCTCCTCCTGAGTGCTGCGGCGGAAACCTGAAGACTACTCCTGCTTACTGTCCAACTACCTACCCGTGAACTGCATGGGAACTTCCTATGTACTACTCGGGTGCCTCCTGACTGCAGGGCGAGGCAGTCCAGGAGGCTGCTCTTGCCAATGCCGAAGGGAGTCAGGGGCTGCCGCTGAAGCTCCTGCTTGAGGCTGTCGTGGGGAACAGGCCAGAAATAGCCTGTTCCCGAAACCCTGTTTTTGTGCCTGAGTATTAGGGTAGGTCGATCTTATGAGGGCCCGAAAGTGGCCCTCCGTTTCAGGCTGAAAAGCCCTGTTTTAGGCTGAAACGACATAGAGCCTGCAGGCCCTCGTTTTTCAGTCTTTCAGGCTGAAACGACAGGGGCCTGTAAGCCCTTATTTCTAGGCTTTTAGGCTGGAAATGCGGGACGGGCCCTGCAGGCCCGTGTGGCTACGCAGTATGCCACACACGTACTGCACGTACATACACATCTCTTGTATGAACAGACGTGACTTGCACATCCCCTGGATGAACAGATGTGACTCCCATATGCAACTGTTCGTCCAGGGGCACAACTGGACCTTTGACATTGACTTTTGCTTAGTTAGGATGTGACTTTTGACCCAGAGAACATGTCCTTTGATCTGCTTTCACGAGTTGGAGCTCTGGGCGAGTGACCCCACAATGCTGCATTTGTCAAACAGGGGCTGAATCGGGTAAAGGCCCTTTTAATTATGCTTTTTCATACATCTGACTGAGAACAAAAAACTCTCCAAGGCACTATACACAGCATCTGAAATGCCCAATGCCAACTTAAAAAACATTCTTCACTGGCTTATTTGCAGCTCGTTTGATCTCGCATTTGAAGAACTTTTTTATGCATGTGTCGACAAATAGTCTGCCGTTGCACTGTGCACAAACTCATGTTCCATGATCGTTGAACAAACTGAATAATGAAACGGTTTTCACCTTTTTGCAGTCACAGATGCGGGCCCTAGAGTTCGATCCCCAGACCTTACCTTACCCATGTACAGTATCGAGTCGACCCCTAAGTGTTTGAACCCGCGACGTGTGTTTCGGTAGTTGGTTGTGGTCTGTCGTAGGTCTGTGTAGTGGTAGGGGTTCGATTTGTAGGTCTGTCGAGTAGGAGTCACAGTTCTGTAGAGGTCGTAGCTGTAGCTGTTCTGAGAGGTCAAGGTCATAGCTGCTACAGTCCTGAAAGGTCAAGGTCGTAACTGCTACAGTACTCGAAAGGCCAAGTCCACAGACTTCCGGAAGGTCCGGAAGTGGCCTTTCAAAAGTGTCTCACGTTTAGACAAAGGCAAGTGGGCAAGTGGTGGAGTCCAACTTCGCTGAGTCAGCGGTACCCAGTCCCAGTCTCACTTCGTACAGTCAGCAAGTACCATGAGGGACTGTGTGCACCAAGGGCCCGGTGGAAAAGGGGCAGACCAACGAGCTACATAAGTATAAATCAAGAGACAGCGTCCAGCAGGGATTCATTCGCTGCGTAATCCATGAGGAAGTGCTGCTACAGCGTCTTGTGCCAAGGTGGTCTGCAGGTTGCCCGAAGTCAAAGTGGGCTGAGAGGTGATAGTGTAGCCATAGTTAGTAGAAGTGGAGTGGCCAGAGCCGCTGCAGTGTTAGGAGTTAGTGAGTGTGTACGAGTGAGTGACAGAGTGAGTGTGCGTGGGAGTATTCAGGGTGATCCAGAGTTGAGTGCAGGCGAACAGTGGTATTGAACACAGTGACGAGAGTTGGGTTGTGAAGGTGATGCGCCATAGCTTGCTGAAGCGAGTTTGCATCTGAACTCTGTTCTCGGTTTTCCATATCTCTGAGCTTTGAGTGGGCGCAAAGCGCCAGTGTGAATCGCCATTTGTTTGCATGTATGCGAAGTGGAAAAGAAAGTGAGTCTGATTGCAATAAGTTCTCCTGAGCTCTATATTTACCCCTGCTTAGCATGCTCCTGGCCGGCCGGTCACGACAACCATCTCACAATGTAAGCTTCCTATGTTCATCATAATATGCTGCTCGCCCTAGGAGAATCATCGCAGCATTGTTGCCATATCCAGTATTATTCACCACCTCTGCCAAAAGATTCATTCTCAATCGCCCCAGTGTATAACACCTGCCCCGAGCTCACCCTCCTCTTCTGTCTCTCTTCTCGTTCTCTCGTTTGCTTCTCCTCCTTTGTTATCTTCTCAAGTTCTCCTCTTTTCTCCTCTCTCCTCTTCAGAATCTCTTCGTGCTCCTCTCTTTCCTCTTCTCTTCTCTCCTCTTTTTTATGCTAGTCTGTCCTGTGCTCTGCTATCATGCTCTGGGACGTACTACCCTCATGTAGCATAGCAAAGCACATAGCATAGCATGGCACAGTGCAAAGCATAGCACAGCGTCATGCAGAAGAGCATAGCACACAGCAGAGCGTAGCACACAGCATAGCATGGCACAATACACAAACGTTTTATCTTGTGTTACAACACATCGTATACTATGTGCAATCGAATGACTATGCTATGCAACATTGGCATAGCACAACAGTGACAACACAGTCCAAGCCACAGCACCGCACAGTGTCCTACAGCCCACTGTCCGACGCACCATACACAGCGGCACCAGAAAATGCCGATGGCAGCCAACCGGTTCAACTCAAACATTCTTGACTGGTGTATTTGCTCTTTTGTTCTCGCACCGGGTGTCCTTTTTTATTCATTTGTGACCTGTCGACAAATAATGTCATTCCAAATCTGTCTGGTGCGTTTTCCACGATCATTGAACAAACTGAATCAGTTCTACTGAACTCTACATTCACCCCTGCTTAACATGGTCATGGTTAACATGGAGCTGGGAGCACTAAAATGCCACCGCTCATATCACGAATAACGCTCTCATGTATAAAAAAAAACGGTTCCATTGTACACAGCACCTAGAATGGACATTGCAGAAACAGAAACAACATCGCATCTGCCGAAAGGTGCCGCGCATCTGCCAAAAGGCGCACGACGATCGGCATTTGTCCAAAAAATTGTCTCACCCCCTCGCCCTCTGGACTGAGCCTCCGGGCAGTGCGTGGTACACTGTCATTTCGCGCAATGTTGCAAGTTGGGCTTCAAAGCCCGCCCAGGGTGGGAAGTTACACCGGCGAGGGGCATGGACGGGCCCAATTGCCGCGTCTTCCTTGGTTTTCCTGGCTTTTTTTCTCGTTATCCTTCTTTATATTGCCTGTGCCTTTGGTGTAATACGTCTCGCTCTGGTGTTCTTGCATTGTTGGTTTCTTTTCCTCTTCCTTCTTCTTATCTGTCGTAATGTCTTCTACTTTTTCTTGTCTTCCTTCGATCCTTTTGTCATTGGAGCTTGATTTCTTTCCTGCTGAGAAATGAAGTCCTGTGAAACATGGAGGGACAGACAATTGGTGTTCCTCAGACAATTGGTGTTCCTCTTTGAGAGCTGTCAATGCTGATCGTTAACCTTGACTGCTCTCGTGGTTCCCTTTTGATAGTTCAGGGATTCAAGGGCCTTGGTATTTTTGAGTCCTTGTTGAACTCCGAGGGGCTTCTTGTAGCGGCACTAGCTAGTAGTAATATTGTCAATTGTAATGAGCCCATCCAAGTCAGGTTGTCGTTGACCTGATTGATGCCAGCGTGTTATCAGCTGAGTGTGTGCTTGTTTGACTTTGACAGACTTTAGTTGTTTCACTTCAGCGTGCCGTTTACAGCCAATGACAAGATGATCTCGGACTTATCAGCTGAGCATGTGCTTGTTTGATTTTGACGAAATCTGTGTTTCACGTCAGCTTGTTGCTGACCAGATGATCTCGGCGTTATCAGCTTAGTATGTGCTTTTTTTACTTTGACGAACTTTCTCTGTTTCACGTCACCATGCCGTTGATCTGATTAATGTCAGCGTTGTCAGCTCATAATGTGCTTGTTTGACTTTGGCGTACCTTCTGTTGCAGGGAACTGTGGTGCTGAAGTCAAAGTTGAAGAGGTCAGACTCTGCATTTAGTGTGTAATCTCGGAAAGTAGTAGTACAAGGTGACACACACACATAGGACTTTTCTGACAGCACGTGGCCGCAGCTGCTGCCCAGATACATACTGGTGTGAGTGTCCTACGTCCAGTAACGTCCTCATTCATGGCGGTGTACGTTATTCTATCTTTACGGCTGTTGGTGTTCAAAGTGTCGGAATGATTGAAAGGTTCTGCGTTTGGCGGGCAAAGGAAATGAACACCATCTTACGGCGACCAGGTCACCAAGGGGTCCACGCCGTCGCGGCGCTCCACCACCACGTACTTTCCACGAGCAAATGAAAGGTCTGCGAGGTGGGGAAGAGAATCGGCTACGTTGAGTTCCACAGATATTAGATATGGTGCTTCTGCACGGAAGGTTGGAGGCGATTATAAGCAAGGCTTATCTAGGAAGGAGGGCAGGTCGAAGATGCACAACTCGATCTCTATGTTCGTGATCGACCATGACGTGTTGTGAGGTCAACGGCACCAGTAGTCCAGGCGACAATAACAGCAACAGCACCAGCAGCAGCAGCAGGAGGAGAACAAAGAAACAACGTGAATGCCTCACAAGACCGTATCAGGCCCAGGATCCCGGTGGGGGCGACGAGTAACAGGTCCAGGATCTCATCGGGAGAGACAAGTTGGACGAGAATGAGTGGGAGGACTGACTTCTAGAAGAGAGGCAGCTGTCAGCTGGGGGGGGGATTTCTACTAGAACAGCGACCATCGAAAGCTTGCTATGTTACGATAGACGTCAGGCTGGTCCGCCTGGGCATTTCACAGGCGATAGAGAAGTCGGCTGAAGGGTCGGTAGCATCCTTCGAGGATTTTCCCCTTTCCCGCTCTCCGTCGCTCCACCACTCTTGCGCTCTTGCCGCTCCTCCTCCTGCTTTTCCTCTTCCTCCCGCTGTTGCTACTGCTTCTTCCTCTGCCACGTCTGCCACTCCAGGCAACCCCGCCTTTCATCGTCTTCACTCACCCGCGGAAACACCTAGGAACCCAGGTTGTGTTTCTGCTGAAGGACAGAGAGAGGGTGCGTCCACGCTTGCTGTCCCAGACAGCAACGGGGGGAAGTTCAGTCCCAACTGGACCATGATATTAATCGTACAGCTCAGCCAGATGATGACAACCATGATAAGTGTCGGGCGATGGGTAAGCGAGCGGCTGCGCCAGCTGGTGGGACTGCCGCCCATCCTAGTTCGTCAGCGGCATCACCTGCGACGACTGACAGCGTCGCCACAGACTTCAGACCAATGGAATGGGAATCTGATCCAGAATGCTGTCCAGGATCGCCGTCCCTCTCTGGGGCTGACCAGAACGACTACCGCAATCACTTTGCGGAGGAGAGTGGCAGCAACATGAAGAACAAGTGATTGGCGTTGATGCTGCAATTTACACCTGCGTTCGACCAAGCAGGTCCTGGGCAGAGTGGCGCTGGAAGTTCGGCAGAGCCGTGGCCGAGTGAGGTAATCGAGGGCCAATGGAGAATAGTCCGATCAATGCGGGGTGCAACGCAGGTGCTGCGTCCAGTTCCACGTGTCGATGGCCTGACACTGCTGGGAATGCAGAAGAAGGAGACGAAGACGGTGCTATAAAAGGTGGTGGAGGTGGAGGAGGGGGTGGAAGAAGACAAGGAGTGGGCGTAGGAATGACCTTCCGTGGCTCAGTTTCATTTCCAGGACATCGCTTTGGAGTGCCATACACGTACTTTCCTCTTCAGGAAAACTGCACCTTGAAAGCTTATCAAGATGGATGTGACCACCAGTCTTCGTACGTTGGAGAGAGAGACGGGAGCTTGGCGACGGCTGCAGGAACTCGGTGGCCATCCCTCGTGCAGCAGCCCGCCATGGGGGCGGACAGTCAGGAGGAGAGGGAGCAACGAAGAAGAAGAAGAAGAAAACAACAACAACAACAACAACAACAACAACAACAACAATGTGTTTACTGCCTTACGGCGAATCAGCTCTCGGTGGAGTTATTTGGAACTCTGGCCGATGCGAAGCAGTTCGTCTTCATCATCATGTGGTCGTTCTCTATCAACCTCAGGGCAATAACCATGGCTAGACGTTGGCTGCTGCCGAGGTCACCTTTGGAGGCAATGAATGGCATGGCTGCTGAGGGAGACCAGCAGCAGGACTTTGGTACCAGATTAACACATGTCCATCGTGGTACACGACGTGGCAGACCCTGTTAATTGCCAAGAAAGACTGGTGTCTTGTAGCCAACGCTGGGAGAGCTGCTTAAAAGAAAGGCAGAAGAGGGCGTGCATGTTCGCGTGATGATCTGGAGCTTGACGCCACGTGCCCTCAAGCGGTACCTTGTCGACCGTAAGGTCAGTCTTGGCAGTAATCAGGCTGCAAGGGCAGTTTTCAAGCAGCCATCATCAGAAGTATGTTCTGGTTGTTCAGGAAATTGACGGCGATGGAGAGGATCTCGGCGGGGAAGATCAACGCCCCTCCTGTGTTCACATAGCAAACAACAATCGGGAGGAGAGGACAAGGAGAGAAGGCGCACAGCAGGGACATGTTGCGGGGTGGAACAAGAAGGCCACTCGGCAGTTGGTCTGCTTTCTTGGTGGCTTGCAATTGACGGAGAGGATTATGATTCCAGCTTTCATGAATTTTATGGCGAGGACGGAGGCAAGCTCCCGCCATGGCATGACGTAGCTTGTCGACTAACGGGCTCGGCCGCCTGGGACGTGTTGGCTTCATTCGATCAACAATAGGCAGTTGAGGCGGCTCATCACCGCGTGTTCGATCGGGACGTGCGCACCCTGGTCCTTCCATCCGATATCTTTGGGGCCCATGACTCGCATCATGGTGATCCTCTCTTCTTCGGCAAATGGTCCTGCTCACACTGCCGTCAATCCTCCCGCCTTTAGCAACGAGCCTGGAGATCAGTGTGTGTGCAAAGCTGCACTGTGGCATGCGCAAGTTTTTCAGTCAATAGATTCTTCGTCAGCGACCGGCTTTCCACTGAACTCGCAGCTTACACTTCTTCAAGGCTTGTCTGCAGAAAAGGTACGCAGCACCTGCACCCTCTCTCTCTCTCTCTCTCTCTCTCTCTCTCTCTCTCTCTCTCTCTCTCTCTCTCTCTCTCTCTCTCTCTCTCTCTCTCTCTCTCTCTCNTCTCTCTCTCTCTCTCTCTCTCTCTCTCTCTCTCTCTCTCTCTCTCTCTCTCTCTCTCTCTCTCTCTCTCTCTGTGTGTGTGTGTGTGGCACTGTGTGCTCAATCGTGTTAGATGCAGTGGTGAGGGGGCTGCCGCACACCCCCCCCCCACGGGCAGAACCTCTGTATTTGTTTGCCCACGAATGGGGCAAACCGTGTGATAGGCTTGCTGCATTCCAGAAATTCAGCCAAAATTTTAAGAAACAGAGTTTTATCCTGGCTCAGAATGAATTCTTGCGATAAACGAACTACTATCTCAGTCTTGCAACCCGACCCCAGGGGTGCGGAATAGTTCTTTTTAGGGCCTATCACATGTTTGCCCCGAAACATAATACAGAGATTTTGGGGGGAAGGGGGGATCTGTAACTTGTCCCTTAAAAGTTTTCCAGACACCTTCCCGCAGAGCTAACTCGCTTCATCCATGAATCTGCGGTCAGAATAGGCATAAGACTTGCAGTCAGCCAGGTTGGCTGACTGGAAGTACGGAAAAGTGTTAAGTCAAACAGTGTGTCAGAACAAAAAGCAGTGAACCGGGAACGCCCAGAAGAAGGGAAAAAAGACGGGTGTCTCAATTTTGTAACCTTAAAGTACGGTGTAAAGATACTGATGCTAGTTGTGCGCGGCTCGACTGACTCCTAGTCGTATTGGATCTAGCATATGAAGATGGAAAGCGTAGACGTATGACGCCGCCTTCGGCCTACGAGGTGAGATAAAGGTATAGTCTAACCTCTAGTGAAAACTAGAGATGATTGGAAAGGCCAATCAAACTCGGAGATAGCTGGTTTTCCGCAAAATCTATTGAGGTAGAACGTGTGATCTTCATTGCAAGAGGTAGAGCACTCGATGGGCTAGGGTGGCCCAAAGCTTGACCAACCCCAAGGAAACTCCGAATACTTGCAACTGAGCATCGCGCAGACAGACTTTGGGTGCTAAGATCCAAAGTCAAAAGGGAAACAGCCCTCAATCAACTATCACTATAGGGGCTGGATGGCGCAGCAGCTTCTTAATTAGTATGGCATTTCCAAGGTTGTGGGGTCGGTTGCCTCCAGGGTGGGATCTGGCCAACCTAGGCTAGGATCTGACCAACGGTGGCTTGAACCAGACCAACCTACCGTAGGTTCGGATCTGACCAACATATAGTCAGATCTGACCGACATAGGGTCAGATCTAAGTTCATCTGACCGACCTCGTGTCAAATCTGACGAACATATGGTCGGATTTGACCAACCTAGCATCTGGTCTGACCAACATAGGCTTGGATCTGACCAACCTAAGCTGGGACCTGACCATTCTAGGGCCGGATCTGACCTAATGAGGCTCATATTTGTCCAGCATAGGGCCAGATCTGATGAACATGAAGTCAGATCTGACTGGCATAGGGCCGTATCTGACTAATCTCTTGTCGAATCTGACCAACATAGGGTCGGATCGAAGTTCATCTAATGAACCTTGCTTCAGATTGGATCAACCTTGCGTACGATCAGACAAACCAAGTGTATGATCCGGCAAACCAAGTGTATGATCTGAGCGGTCTAGGGGGTTGGACCTGATCAACCTAGCGTCAGACCTGACCAACCTACCATAGGGTCTGATCTGACCAAGAAGATGGACTCCTTTCTTTACAGCCTACCGTGGTGGAGGGTGTCACCAATCACTCCCAAATTTGTGCCTTATCTCCCCCTGCATAGCCCATTCTCATTTGTCATTGATAATTTGACAGAGCATAGGATAATTGGATTGCTTTGGTCGATGGTTTTGATTGCGCCGGGATGATGGTCTCACATCTGTGTCATTGGATTGCACAAGTACACGAACTTTGTAACTAGCATTGGTCAAGAGATTACATGTACACATAAATAATACCACCGCCAGCAACAACAACAACAATTGTTAGTATCAGGAGCGGTCACTGAAGGAAGGGAGGGACATGCTTCCTCCATATCGGGTACTACTCTTATTCTGTCTTTTCTTCATTTCATTTCGCATGTGCACCTCTTAATCAACAGCCATTGACTATTGACACTACATAGTACATACCTACAAGCTAAACAATACTGGCTACTTACCGTACTTGACAATGGTCCCTGAGCAAGGATGACACACATAAATCCAGAAATGGTCCAGTTTTTTTTCATCCCTTCTTTAAAGTTCTTTTAGAAGAGTTCCTTACGGTCGCATTCAACTAGGAGTGAGCAGGTTGTAAGCCTGTTTTTGGGTGAAAAACCGTGTCGGTACAGGATTGACCTTTCTTCAACACTTTGTGGCGAACTTCGTTAAAGCTTTGGTAATCGTATCATGATTCTTATGTGCTGGTTCTCCCTGGACTGTTTATCGGAATGATTCAGCAAGGAGCAAGGATGTTCTCTGCAGTTGCAAAACTACGATAGAAATCGGAGTCGAAAAGAGCCTTACCTGGATTCCTTTTGAGGAGACTGAGATGGCTTGAGCTCTTGTCGATTGGTTGAATTAATTGATCGCAATGATCGGTACTTTGATTGATTTGTGTAGTTAAAAAAAAATAAAAAAAAATTGACGAATCATCTGATCCATCCGATTGGAGTCAGTGGACTGGGCGATTAATCTTTTGATGGATTGATCATTTCGTTGATTTCATTAGTCGATTGATTTTTTGATGGATTGATCATTTTATTCAAGGTGATCTCTCGTTGGCTGGATGTCCATGGATAGATTTGACTGGTTGATTGATTGATTGAGATTGGTTGACACTAATTGATTTTGATTGACTGACTGACTGACTTGACTTGATTGAATGTATCGAATTTATTGACTAACTTACTGACTGACTAAATGACTGACTGTTTTTTTATGGACGTGAATGATTGATTTGATTGGTTGGTTGATTGATTTATTGATTGAATCATTGGGTTGGGTTGGGTTGGGTTGGATTGGGTTCGGCTGGGTTGGTTTGGTTGGTTGGTGGGTTGGTGGGTGGGTGGGCCGGTTGGTTGGTTGGTGGGTCTGTCGGTTGCTTGGTTGGTGGGTTGGTCGGTTGGTCGGTTGGTTGGTTGGTGGGTTGGTCGGTTGGTTGGTGGGTGGGTGGGTCGGTTGGTTGGTGGGTGGGTGGGTCAGCCGGTTGGTTGGTTGGTGAGTCAGCCGGTTGGTGGGTGGGTCAGGCGGTTGGTGGGTGGGCCGGTTGGTTGGTTGGTTGGTGGGTTGGTGGGTTGGTGGGTCGGTCGGTTGGTGGGTCGGTCGGTTGGTGGGTCGGTCGGCTGGTGGGTCGGTCAATTGGTTGGTTGATTGGTTGGTTGGTTGGTTGGTTGGTCGGTCGGTCGGTCGGTCGGTCAGTCGGTCGGTCAGTCGGTCGGTCGGCTGGTTGGTTGGTTGGTTGGTTGGTTGACCGATGGACTAGTTGATTGACTGACTGATTGATTGATTGATTTTTTGCCATGATTGTTTTGATTGACCGTTGGACTGGTGGATTGCGTGGTTGATTCAACTTGATTGATTGATGTGTGATTGAATAATTGATTGATTGATTGATTGATTGATTGATTGATTGACTGACTGACTGGTTGATTGATTGATTGCCATGATTGTTTTGATTGACAGATGCACTGACTGGTTTGTAACTTTCATTGACCACATTTATTTGACAGATTGGCATATTGATTTAGTTGCCGCGGTGATTGTCACTTGTGTCATTCTGTTTTGTGCTACTCTGCATGTTTCTGCTGATTACATCAACGCAAACAATTGCAGCAACAGACGGACAGTTCATCATTGAATCACCAGTCAAGGTGGAGCAACCAATCAACGGGCTAGTTGTGGCACTCCCCTATCACTACCATAATTGGCGTCATGATGACCAGCATCAGCACCATAATTCCCATTGCTATTATGGCATTGATGCTCGGCGTCCCCATCGTGACTCTTATCTTCTTTCCAGATTACTGTGGCGGACAGTAGCGTCCAGCGAGCCCATGTGCACATCATACAGCAAGCACGCTGTTTCTTGTACATAGAGCAGCAATACCTGATAGGCAGCAGCTAGTATGCATGGCTGGGTGTGAGCAAGAAGGAAAGGAGAGGGGCTGGAAACCTTGTACCCATGGAGATTGCATTACGGATCGCCAGAGCAATAGATGAGGGTGAATTCTTTTTGGTCTATATACTCATTCCTCTCAATCCACAGTTGACGAGATCTTTGAGGAAGGCGATAAGGAGGTGGCAGATGATGACCATCTCTGCAGTATAAAGTCATTTCGGATGCTCTTTGCCGAAATGGCCTCCTCGCAGAGGGTGCTTATGTCGTGGACACCAACTCTGGCCTGCGGGTCAATGCTCGTAATGCCCGATGTTGCTCAGGTGGTCAACCTGAAGGCGGGGGAGAGTTTCACGGTGCGGCCTGTGAGGGTTCGACGTCCAGTATTCATTCAGGCGAAACACGCCGTGCAATGTCTGCTTCAGAAAGTCCAGTTCCAATTTATGGCAGCTTTCCCGAGCTGCACGTGAGAGAGAACGGGATCAAAACACTGACTCGGCGTTCAACGATTTCAACTGAAAGATTTCCCAAGCATCTTCTGTTTAGGGTTTCTGCAAGTTGTGCCCAGAAAAGAAGTGAGCTTTCCTCAACGCTATCTCGCTGTGCTTCGCGGGCATGAGACGGTGCAGCTTCAGGGACCTGCACTGGTCCATTCCAAGCTGCTCATTGCCAACGGCAAGTGCATTTGGGTGGGAAGTGCCGACTTAAATGAGAGGTCACTCGACGGCAGAGGCAGAAGGGATACGGAGATCGCCTTTGGGACTTTCCAGCAAGATCAGACAGTTGCAGCAGCCCTTGCCACTGGCAATGCCACAGTCCACAAGGAGCCATGCAGCTCCGGGAGCAGTGATGGCATTGCGCTGACAATGCCTCGTGGTGACGTCCACGGTTTTTGAATGGCTCTGTGGGTGAGCACGTCGGTTGTGTGGAGCCCATCTTTCGTGAACCGTGGAAAATTGAGTGCATGTGCCGCTTCAACACACTGGCTTACCTGAATTGGCAGACATACACAGGCAAGTGCAAGGACCACTGTATGAGAGGCCACCTCCTTCCCTATCCGTTGCATGTAGATGGCATGGGCCGGGTTTCAGAAATTCCAGGAAGCAAGCATATACCAGGAACCATCCTGGAAAGGGTCAAGGGTGGACGAGCCTTCATTCCAGACATATTAACGGCTTGAAACACCAGAGCGACACACACACACACACACACACAGAGAGAGAGAGAGAGAGAGAGAGAGAGAGAGAGAGAGAGAGAGAGA
>BFEA01000203.1:2268898-2289370 GCA_003427395.1 Chara braunii | reverse complement strand
AAACCGTAGGCAGAGAGAGAGAAGAGGACAACAAACGAGGGGCTGTGACAAACTGTTTCGTCGGAGTTTCACCGACTCATCAGGAGGCTGAACCCTATATATATATACAGAGAGGCAAAGAGACAGAGAGAGTAAAAAAAAGACAAAAAGAGAGAGATGTGAACTTGAGCTTCTTGGATATCACAATCTCAAAGTTTTTTTGATTTGATAAATGGAAGAAAAATGATTTTCAGCATAAATGCTATTAGGAAAATACGGATACATAATATGCAAATCATCCTAAAAATGTCAGAAAACATGTAGCCCATAAATATCCTCTAAGACTTTCATTATAGTTGAAGATATCAGGGTTATACCTTCCCATTCCTGACTGGCTGGTTTCTCGAATGAACCTCGAACAAAAATATATTTTCTCTCCGGTTTGCATGTATTGTGTGAGGATTACCCGGTCGACTACGATCACCTTAGAACATTACCTCATATTCTATCCGATGGTGGCCCAACTATGGAGATCCTGGGTCTCCGTCTGACACTTCCTGGTGGGGGAACACCTCCCATGGGACCTACCATTGATCCTCATCGGCAGACCAACCATAAACTCCCGCTAATGAGACGCTTTTACAACTAACTTGTTTTCTTATATGAGGTTGACCCTCCTCGTGTTGGCCTGGAGGATGAGGTGCTCGTATAAATGCAACAAATGCTTGTTTGACCTTCCACAAGCGAGATGAGGTGCTAAACGACTCCGTCGATATGAGCCCTTGGGAATCATCAGCCTATTATCCCTGGCGTACCTTTAATCAAAGCGAGAGTCCTTCCACACAGGGCCCCCGGATCACTATGGCCGACTTTCGTCTCTGTTCGACTACATCATCTCTACAATAACCCCACGTACAAATGAAGCATGAAACACAATGAAGAGTAATCAGAGAGCTGTGAAGGATCAGACAAACAAACAATGTTGTCTAGATTCCTTCCAATTAATATGGATATTAAACAAATACCATTCTCTCTATAACCAAGATGAGAATCATACTATATTTTGGAACAAATAGGTAATCATATAACTAGTGTGGCAGATTCACTCGCCCACTTTCAAACCCCTCACTAAAAACAAAACTTTATCCCTCTCCCGCCCCCCCCCCCCCCCCCCATACAAAAAAAACCCCTTCCCGACCCTTAAATCCCCTGATTATCATAATATGAGGGATGTAGAGCCATGGACAAATGGCAAAAGGATCGTCGGCAGAAAGGGGGGGGACGAGCTACAGCCAAAAAGTCGACTCTCGCAATACACTTGCTCTCAAACCTGCAGACAAAAGCAGCGGTACAATTAGCAACGAACGAAAATTAAAAGTTGAACAGTCAAGGACAAGGAGAGAGAGGTAATGGTTGCTAGAAAGGGGTTGAGCAAAGAAAGGGAGAGGGGGGGAGAAAGGTATGAATAAGTCTTAATAACCAAATCTTGGTCCATAGGGCCAGGTAGGCCAATGTTGAGGACAATAACTTCTCGAAATAGGTTTTTCAAGATAAACTTATGTTGGACCTGGTTTCCAACAACTTGGTCCATAGGGCCAGTGCTGCTTCCCACCAATAGACTGGAGTCGTCGACACCAAGAGTATTACTAAGGAGCGTTGTTCGTAGTAACTCCGGAGGTGTGTGTGGTACGAATGAGTCTTAGCAACCAATCTTGGTCTGAAGGGTCAACTAGGCAAATGCGGATAACAATGACTTCTCAAGATAAATTTTTCATAATTTACTCAAACATTTTGTTAAGTGGGATGCAAGACCCGATTTCCGGCAAGTGTTACTTCCCACTAATAAACTGGAGTCGTCGGCACCAATAGCATTGCTAAGAGGGGTTGCTCTCATCAACCCTCTTAGCAGTAACTCCGCCCGTCGGCACCAAGAGCATTGCTAAAAGGGGTTGCTCTTATCAATCCTCTTAGCAGTAACTCCGCCCAAGTTGCATTCATGTTTAAGCCACTAGTACCTCCGAGCCTGTTTTTTTCTACCATAAATTTCACTGCGCTCCGAGTTTGCCAGGTCTGGGTATCACTCCTTTTTCTTTCTGGTACTCTCACGAAAAACAAAAAGATAAAAAGAAAAAGAAAAATTGCAGTCGCGAACCTTAGAAAAGAAAAAAATAATAAAAACGAAACAAAGTTTTGGTCGTGATTGCAATTGTATACATTCTTGGAAGTGGTAGTGTGAGTGCGCTCTAGCCCCATGACCAGGTTGTTAGATTCGATAAAGAAAATAGAAGGGGAGTAGCTCCGAGCTTGTTTTTGCCGACCATTGAATTTCACGGCGTTCCGAGTTTGTCGAGCCTGGGTACCACTCATTTTTTTTTCTCGTACTCTCACGAAAAAAAAAAGAAAAAAAGAAAAATTCCGGTCGTGAACCTAAAAAATAATAATAATAATAAAAAAGGAAACAAAGCTTCAGTTGTGATTGCAGTTGTATACATTCTTAGAAGTGGTAGTGTGAGTGCACCCTCAGTGAGGTTATTTAAGCCCCGTGTCCAGATTCTTAGATTCGATAAAGAAAATAGAAGGGGAGTAGCTCCGAGCTTGTTTTTGCCGACCATTGAATTTCACGGCGTTCCGAGTTTGTCGAGCCTGGGTACCACTCATTTTTTTTTCTCGTACTCTCACGAAAAAAAAAAGAAAAAAAGAAAAATTCCGGTCGTGAACCTAAAAAATAATAATAATAATAAAAAAGGAAACAAAGCTTCAGTTGTGATTGCAGTTGTATACATTCTTAGAAGTGGTAGTGTGAGTGCACCCTCAGTGAGGTTATTTAAGCCCCGTGTCCAGATTCTTAGATTCGATAAAGAAAATAGAAGGGGAAAAAATAAGCACATGGATCCGACTATGAAAATGGTTGGATACATTCCCCTAAGTGCTAGTGTTGTACACATTACAATTCTTTGATAAAACACAACTTCAACAAAACAAGGACAACTTGAGGAGATCATGGATTGCGCCCTCCCTCATTGGCAGGGTGCTCATAAGAAACACATGACAAGGGGGAAAAAAAAAAACAGTAACATTTAGAGTATGATCGCCCTACCTGTAAGGTGTATTATATGAAGAAGATTCTGAGCACAACCTCTTAGCCTGCCCTACCCGACATCATTGTAGTACAGAAAACATTTTCATTTATTTCTTTCTTCTTTCACTCGTGGCACTATAAAACTCAGAATTATAGGATATTGCCGACCTTGAGTCCCACCCCTGTTCTGTTCGGGAACTAGCAAAACCTCGTAATTTCCCTACACTGGTGGAGATATTACTGGTTTAAGAAAATAAAAGTTATTTCATAGCTCTGTAAATCACCACTACCTTTCCCCACTTGAAAACAAAATTGTGGCTTGTTAAACCACCACCACCTCGCGCACTGTTGGAAAAATCTCCTAAAATATTACGGGATCTGCTCGATTTTAATAAATCTTATCGGCGGTCATCATTTCCTTCAGCCTCTTAAAAGATCAAAGAGCACTCGAGGATGACATGTGAAAAGGTAATGGCGCTTTAACAACCACATTTCTCGAGGTTCTACATACCAAAGCGAAATGGTTGGTTGTGCCAGCAAAAAGAAGGTTCCCGTCATTTCGTTGTTGTTTTTCTTTGCGTGCGAAATAACTTTAGACTCATTATGAATAGTGGGGCAAAATAATAGTGGTTTAAGTCTAAAGGAGTACATATTTTGTCCTCGTCATTATAATTTTTGTAACTCCACTGTGTTTTTTTTATAAAATTTTGATTCGAACAACCGTTCTTTGTTATTAATAATACTACAAAGTAAAGGTTTGTATGAAATTTATATGGCAACGTATCTATAATATTTTACTAATTTTTAATGTTATTCACTTTTATAAGTTATATTCTTTCTTGGCTAAGTATTTATAATATATTACTAATTTTTAATGTTATTTACTTTTATGAGTTATATTCTTTCTTCATATCGTAAGAACAATATCGTTTTGATTTGATTTATAACGTTACGTGAAAACAAGGTAAAAACTTCCAGCATGGTGATTGTTCATAATGTTTTCCTTCTGGACTGCGTAGCATTGCGTTCGGGCTCGGTGACCGAACCCGAACGCTCGGTATGACGCCCGAACGTGGACCACAATCGACCGAGCCCGAATATTTTTATTTTTCTATTTTTTATTTTGTTTCTATATATATAGGGGTTGGGAGGCCCCTAGGGGCATTGCTCATACACACACATATACACACACACATACGCACACACACACACACACAACTCACACACACACACAACACACACACACACATATACACACACATACACCCGACACACACACCCCACACACCACATACACCCGAGAACGCGTTCGACAACCCCCTTCCTGAGTATGTAAAGATTGCCACTAAAACTCGAATCATTTATATATATTCACGAGGTTTATGATTGATCTTGCTATTACGCTACGCAACAAATACATAACCTCGAGGCGCAATATGATATAACCATAAGCTAGTTTTATTGTGAATTGTCATTTAATTATGAGATTTGCTAACATTGGAAAACCTTATGAAATATGTTAGAATTTGAATCGCACCATTCATCCACTGATGCAATTCTCCTTTGGTCATTCACCGCTTCTCTTCTCCTCCTAGTATATCAGATTGATGTCCACCATCTGCCTTTCTCCTTTGCTGCCAGCTTCCTACCTAAACAGAAGAGAAATTTTCATGTTTTTACCTTTTATAATTGGAGTTGTTTGGATGGGTGTTCATCCTGAGGTATTCCTAGAGTGTATGCATGCCTCTGTAAGTAATCTAGTACAACATGGGAAATTTGGCTCCTAAAGGGCCTTTGTATTTGACCGGCTGCCAACCAAAAAAGAAAAGATAGTCATGTTTGACAATTATTTTTTAGCCATCTTTCCATAAATATCTGTCATAAATTCATTCTTGAGGGAACTCCAAATGGAGTTAATACCATATCTATAGGAGTACCATCTTGAGTATAAGGCATATCTTCTCTAGGTAATATTCTTGAAATGACTCCTTTATTTCCATGTCTACCAGCTATTTATGTCTATTTGTTTCACAACCTTTCCTCTGCGTCTCGATCTCTTCTCTCTTCACTCCTCCACTCTCACTTTTCCATCTCCATTTTTTCTACTATTAAAAAACATATGAAATATGCCAGAATTTGAATCACACCGATCATCCACTGATGCAACTCTCCTTTGGTCATTCATCACTCCTCTTCTACTCCCACTAGATCACATTGATTTCTCCCCTCCTCCTATGTCTATTTGTTTCATAACCCTTCCTACGCGTCTCGTTCTACTATCTTCACTCCTCCTCTGCTCTCATTTTTCCATCTCCATTTTTCTCGCTATTTTTCATATTTGTCTGCCCCCTCCATCTCCATCTCTACACCTTCCTCGTTATTTTCAATGATGGATTTGAAAAATGACAAAAGAAAGGTGTAGAGGCGGAGATGGGAAGGTGGGAGCAGAGAAGGGCGAGGGAAGATGATGGAGATTGACGTAACATGATATCACATTCTCCTCTGCTCACTCCTTCTCATGTGATATCCCCTCCTTTGCTCACGCCGAGTCCCACCTTCCCACCTCCTCTACACTTCTCTCGTCATTTTCTGTATCCCTCTCCATTTCTCATATGTGACAGATATGGAAATTTGGAAAATGGCAAGAAAGTTGTAGAGTTGGAGATGGGAAGGTGGGAGCAGAGGAGGAGGGGAGATGATGGAGATCGAAGCGTGGAGGAAAGGTGATAGACACAGATAGACATTCATATACGAAGGTATGAGCAGAGGAGGGGAGAAGATAATCGACATCGATGTGATCACCTCCATCTCCCCTCCTCCTCCTTTGCTCCCAACTTCCCACCTTCATCTCCAAGACTTCCTCATCATTTCCATACCAGCGTTATATAAAAAATGGCGATAAAAGGTGTTGAGATAGAGGTGAGAAGGCGGGAGCAGACAAGGAGGAGGGGAGATCATGATGATGGACATCACATCCAAATGTGGGAGCACAGGAGGAGCAAAGTGCCGGAGATGAAGAGGGAGGAGGGAGAAAGGTGGGAGGGGGGGGAAGGAAACGGAAAGCGAGCAAGTGCAGAAAGTATGAGGAGGAGAAGGAAGAGGGTATTTCGCATCGAAGCATCTTCCCTTGGCGACTATGGCAACATAGCACGAGGAGAAGGGGCAACGTCAACACAACACGTGCACGATGAACACAACACGTTCAAAACTAGACTTGTACCAACTTGGATCTGGGCAGGTAGAAAAAATGCTTGCAGCATGGCAAAAAAGTGCCTGGGCCTCTGCAGTCCACGACATATGGCTAATTTTCCCATGGCTAGGATAGGGGCATATCTGCAAGTTCGGGGCATTTCAGCATTCCCCTCTATTTTAGGGATATTTGAATAAATACCCAAACTTTTAGGGGCATTGCAAAAACTTTCCCCAAAAAAGAGAAAATAAGAAAAATAATTCTTGGTTTCTGGGGCCTTGACCCACTAGCGTCGTTTAAAACTGTGTGTGGCGTTCTTTTCTCATTTAAAAACGCATAAACAATGCTATTTTTCTTTAAGGCAGTAGCAAAGAAAAGGACCCAAAAAACGAAAAATCACGGGACCTGACATCGACATCATGACAGTACAGGCTAGTGGGTCCTCAATTTTCAACCAACCCGGTACATGTGCATGCAACCTTTCTCAAATTCTGCAAAAAAAAAAGTAGCACAGCGCGAAGCTTCACCCCCCCCCGCCTTCCGAAAAGCAAAAAACCATAATATTGAAGCTTCTCGCCAACGCAAAGTGGCCAACTAAATTGCCAACAAATGAATTAAAAAAAAAATCTACTGGCCGATGGGCAGCTGCCTCCACGAAAACAAAGACAATAGACAGTTAGCAGTCGAAACACTACTGGATCACTGACTGACTTATGTCGAGGACGGCCGCACGTGATCGAGAACGGAGGAGCACAAGCGTAAATCGAAACGTAGAGGGTCAAGGCCCCTGAGAGGTTTTCCTGACATGGGGCTTTTCCTTTTTTTTACCCAGGGTCAAAATTTTATTGGGACAACGGCCTGGTTTTGGTCAATTATATCTGTTCTTAAGTTATCGGCCCAATCAATGGGAAGCATTGGTCCACTACAGGACTGGCGTCATTCGTTTGATTTTTAAAGTGCCACTACTATTACTCGATGAAACTTAGCAGCATCGCTAGATTGCGAAGAATTTAGCATGAAGTGGTTTTGTTACTCGATGAAACTTGGCAGCATCGCTAGATTGTGAAGCATTTAGCATGAAGTGGTTTTCTGTGAATCTCCTAGGATTTTTTTTTTTTTTTTTTTTTTTTTTGCCAAGCTCTCTTTGGAAGACCCCCATCCACCTTTCCTCTAATCAATTACCCCTGGTGCGCCCGCGCCCCCTCTGTCCTACCTTAAACCACCAGTACTTGGCCCAGCTATTGAAGCCGAGCCTGAATATTCCCTGCGCCGCGATTTTTGCCGAGCCTGCCGGGGGCAGGAACCAACATGGGACATGTGATGCTCGGCACAGGTACCACCCCTATTCTGGACCTGCTGCCAGCAGCTGGAATGTAAAGCGGCGATAGTTTTCTTGTTTCCACTCGTGTACATCTGGGCAGAAGTGCATCCAGATCCATCTGGAAAGATCTCGTTGAATGCTCCCCGCCAGAAGCACAAACAGCCGAGAATCGTGAAAAGGAAAACAAAAAACAAAGGGGAAAAAAGGTACCAAGCTCTGAACGCGATTGCCCTCAGATACATCCGCTGCTGCTTCGAAGTGCAGCCAGATACATTCTGGAAAGTGCTACGTCACAGTGAAGCTGTGGACTTGGAACCTGGAACCGCTGGCAAGCATTCAATGCTCCCGGTGTCTCACCGGGAGCAGGTGCACAAACAGCCAAGATACTGCTTCCAAAACAAAAAAAAACAAAAAAAAAACAAAGGGTAAAAGAGATACCAAGCTCTGAACGTGATTGCCCTCAGATTCATCCACTGTGCCCACAAGTACAGCCGGATACATTCTAAAAAGTGCTAACGTTACAGGGTTGGCGGGCACTCGTGAAAAACCACTTTTCGTCCCCCCCCCAAAAAAAAAGAAAGAAAAGCAACAACCTGTTTTTTTTTTTTCTTTCTCGTGTTGCGGGGTTCCTTTTCTTTTCTTTTGCTCCTCGTCGCCTTCAGCCTCCGAACGTTCCACATAGCACAGCACCAGGTCATCTTACAGTCCATTTGCCCCATTTTTGTGGGCCCATGCACATCCTCCTCCATCGCACTGCCAGACCTTCCCCGAACCCCGAAAACTGCAGCGCGTTAATGGGGAAGGCCCGCAGCCCATGTACGGGCCAAGTACTGGTGGGTTTAATGCGGACCACCCGGGAGCATCACCCTTCACCAACTCGACTAGGTGACCTGACCAGCAACTTCTGTCGTTAAAGAATGTATTGGAAGTTTTTGGTGAAGTTGTGCTGGTTCGAGTTTGAAATTTGAACCTGTGACGTTGATAGTCCAGTTCTTTTTTGCAATCCTTGACATGACTGGTTCGAACCTCTGGCCCTGTGAGTGGTTAAACCACCAGTACATAACGAAGCAGTCCTCCAAACCTTTTTTTTTATAGAGCTACCGAACCTCGTTGTTTACGGAACCTCGTTGTTTCAGGAGGAGGTAGATGTAGAAAAGCAGTGCTACAGCAGGCGACGGGTCCTTGAACGTTGAGGGACCGGTAAGACTTAAAAAAAAAAAAAAAAAAAAAAAAGACACTTTTTTTTTTCTTATTCTTTGCTTTTCTTTTTCTTATCTGTCTCTTTTACCCCCGATTCTTATGCCTGAGTGAGGGCATTCCCCAGATCGTGTAGCAGAGGAACCAAACAAAAGAAGAAAAAAAAGGGAAACAAGGATTTCGCCGTGATAGCATTCTGGAAAGTACAAGTGTGAGTACGCCCTCAGTGAGAGCCTTTCTGGAGAACCTCGACTGCACTTTGCCTTGCTGGCAGGGCTCGAACAAAGACAAAAAGAAGAAAACAAAACAATGATTTGGCCGTGAAAATGGTAAAATATATTCCGGACAGCCCTGGAGGGAGATCGCACTAGCCATGTATATGGACTAGTGTGACGGGTGCGGGACAGACGGGGGACAGGCGGGCGGCAGCATGAAATAGGGAAAATAGACACAAAAAAACATTTCATTGCCAAAACAGCCTAGCTCCAGGCAGGAAGTTCTCCAGTATTCTCAGTTTCATCCAGAGGACCACTTGCAGGAGGGCGGTAGTTGTCCACAATGAGAAGTTTGAGAACAGAGGACCGGGGCTACATGAGCCTAACCCCCCCACTCCTCGGGGGGACAGGTGATAGGCAACATTAAGGATAGGAAGTGCTGAAGTACATGAGTTAGTGCTGAAGTACATGAGTTAGATGCCTGATCACTGATAGTGGTGTGGGTACTATTGAGCACTCGTCTTTTTCAGTCCAGTCTGGCGCTGAGCTTGGCGCACCAAACCCGGCATCAGACTGTCTGACGCCCTCTCTCTCTCTCTCTCTCTCTCTCACACACACACACACACACACACACCCAGCATGAATGAATTTTCCTCATCACACACCCAGCATGAATGAATCTTCCTCGATAACGAGGAAGATTCATTCATGCTGGGTGGGACGTTGTGTGTGAGTGTGTGTGTGTGTGTGTGAGAGAGAGAGAGAGAGAGAGAGAGAGAGAGAGAGAGAGAGTCCCCACGACTTCTGAAAAAGACAAGTTCTCGATGTATCTGCCCGTGTTCTCACAGGAAGTTCATTCTCATTTTGCACATTCCAAGAGTGGTTTGGCGACTACCGAGTACTGGTTGTCTTTTTCACTCCACAGACTGGCTTGGCGCACTAAACTCATTCTCAGATGGTGTCTGACGCCTTGACTCTCTCTCTCTCTCTCTCTCTCTCTCTCTCTCTCTCTCTCTCCCCCCTCTGCGAACGTCCCACAAGAGTGAATCTTCCTCGTGATCGAGGATGTTGGGTATTGTCTGATTTCCCTCTCTTTTTTTTTTTTTTTTTTTTTTTTTTAATTACCTCCCCACCTTCTTTCCACCCTCCCCCCCCACATTATCTAAGTGCTTCTCAAAATACATCTCACCAAATAATCGATTTTGACAAGCAAAAGGAGGAAGAGGGATGTAGCGTCAAAGCGCTTTAATCTCGTTACGCACTGTCGCACGTATCGGATCCCCCTTTTGCAGCCCTCCCGCCCGTGTCACGCAAAAATTAAGTTGAAAGGGGGGGTCCCGGTTAACCACTGACGGTTAGAAGAAAATAAACGAGAGACAATTTGGGGACAATGCATAAGTAGTCTCGCAAACCAACCAAACCGACGTAATTGCGCTGTCACCTCACCGCTCTAGCGGGGTGTGTCAACCGTACCTCTCGCGGTTCTGTGCGACAGGATAGGTTCCAGCGAAGCACAACTTGTCTTCCCTAAGGGTTTGTCACCACCCTTCAAGATGTACTCCTATCGAGATATTAAGCCACGTACGTGCAGTCGTAAAGGTTGATCAGTTGAGGGTGTTCGCTCATTCGTTGTTGTACAGGCACTCGTGGTTAAAATGTCTCAACCGAATATCATTCGTTCCGTAGAGCGTTGATCTCCTAAGTACGAGCGGATGTCAATCGACTAGGACGATCTTAACAAAACTCGAAACCCACAAATAATCCCAGTTCCTTAGGCAGAAATAAAAAAACGTTATTACGACAGTTATACTTGCCTACATTGTGATATATATATATATATATGATAAATCGGTCATAGCAATAGAAAAACGTATATACACAGAAAGATAGTTCTTACGACTATCACACGTGCGCATCATCAACACGAGCTTTCAATACAAAAGTATTCAAAATATCATAAGGTAAACAATATTATAGGCCGAATTAAGTAAATTTGAGCACGACAAATCAAGTCAACATGAGGCTGGATTTAAAAGATAGCCGACAGGGTAGCCGGCCTAGTTTTGAATTTATGAATGGAGCTGCAAAAGTTATTCATTTCATTTTTATATTAACGTCTAAGTCGTAGTCCTCCTTCACAACGACCACTCTTTCGTAGTTTTTATATTCCATGAATGAAGAAGTATTCATCTTCATTATAAAAAGATTTGAAACATTGGAATAGTCATTGCATAAAGTATTGCCACCTTATTTACCTACTTTGAATCGCATTTCTTATGCCACGAACCCCATACAAAAGAATGACGCCTATGTACGACACTTTAAACCACCAGTACCTTGCCCAGCTATTGGTCTCAACGTTTCCCATACACGCGCCGCGCCATTTGGGCTTCGCCCTGCCGGACCACACCGGCTGAAGGCCGCAAGGCAAAACGAAAAAAAAAAATTGCGACGGTGGTTCGGCAGGACTTGGAGCGCAGCGTGCTGGGAGGCTCAGATTCAATAGTTGAGTAAGGTACTGGTGATTTAAACTAGTTATTTATTGGACCGAGTTTTTTAAGGTACTGATATCTCATTCGGCGAACCCCTACGACAAGATAGAGGTCGCAAACCCCTCCGACAAGATAGATGTCGCGCGAGGAATAACCTACCTCTGCCCAAGGGGTTGTCACCACCTTTTGATAATCGTATCCTCGTCGAGCTACTGAATCACGTGTGAAAGTTGTTCGAGTGTAATCACAAAGATGATCTAGCCGAGGGCATTTCTTGTTCTTTGTAACATAAGAGGTATGTATCATCTAACGCCTTAATCAGACTCGTGAATAAATCGACGTTCTGAGGGCTTTGCGCCTGTCGACTAGGACAACGAACACTAACCATGTGATACACCTTACAAAAATAAAACCGAACTCGATATATTAATCCACCTAATCTCTTTTTCGCATCCAACCCATAACTTTTTGACAACAAAAATAAGTCGGTGTCACGCGCGAGACTTTGAATAAATATCGCGGCAACCTATGTCTTTTTATATTGAATAACCATGCATAAATATGCAAGCAGTTGCAATGAGGGCGTATTATGAGGTGCTCGTAACCATGCGGTTCTTAATGATTTTGAGGGTTGTTTTCGACACACCCGTGTTGGATGACACGTGTCTTGAGGGGTTACTCTAATAGCGCTAAACAATCTCGAAGGCGATTGTGAGTCTTTACTCTCTTCTACACACTGCCAATAAAAGTTGTATAAGAGTTTTGCTTATTTGTGGCGGCCAAACGTCTCTGACCATGAGAACGGTGCTCCATCTTCGGAGACTTTGAACAAGGTCAAGGGGTTTGACTTTGACACCTATCGCAGATATCAACGTTCAACCATAAAAATTTAACAAACAAATATAAAAGGGGACCTCTTCGTTTCTCTCACTCAATTCTCACTCAATCCTCGCGCATGATCTAAATAGACAACGCGGGTGTACAAAGTATAAACATAATAGGTTATAACATGAGGCGGTCACTCGCATAATCAAAACATAACTTCCTTCTAAATACATAAATAGTCGCAGACAAGGTCAAACCCTAACTTCCAAAATCACGAGACATACTTGCAGTCACACATAGGTTCAACATCAACGAACCACGCACTACACGAGGTCAACTTCAATCACTCTATGCACTTACACTCCTTGCCTTATTCAAACAAGCCTCAACCTTTGTCAAACCTTCCAAAAGAAAACATGCAATTCTTTTTAAATTATAATTAAAGAGAAATATGGGTAAAGACTTAAGAAAACAAATAAACCCACAAGGGTTAAGACCAAAGGTTAAGTCGTGAGAATGAGTTGGAGTTGAATCGTAAACAGACATGTTATCACAAGATAACAGAAGATGGTCCTTGTAGGATCAAATTAAAACGAGTGAGGTCTTGAATTAAAATGAACGAAGAAGACATGTTACACAACACAGACCAATTTTTTTAAATTATGTTTAAGTGAATGAAGAATAAGACCTCATTTCACATCTCATTTAACTTCGCCTAAGACTAAATTTAAACTTACCTCTATATATAACTCTTCAAAATTATAAAAAAAACTTCATTTATAAAAAATGCAGTTTCAAAACTTAACTGAATGAGAAATATGAAAATAATTTTAGATTTAGTAAATAATTTGGCAACACTTCCTCTACAGAAGTTCCAAAATTTACACTAAGTCAGATATGAACTCAAAGACAAAAAAAAATAAATTACAGAGTTAAACTTTGTCTATCTTTTTTATTAAGAAAAATTTTGGGCAACACTTCCCTCGTGAAGGAAGTTTTTCAAATTTTCACTAAGTTAGGCATAAACTCAAAGAGAAAACTTGAACTCTGCTAAGCTTAAAATTTAACTAACTCTTTAGATTTCTAAAAATTTCGGCAGCACTTTTTCCAATGGAAGTGTTTTTTTTTTAATTTATAAAAAATAAAATATAAATTTACGAATAGTTTTGACTTCACAAAGTCAATTTTAGATTTAGTAAAAAATTAAGCAACACTTCCTCTACAAAAGTTTCAAAATTTACATTAAGTCAGATATGGACTCAAAGACAAAAAAAAAGATTTTACAGAGTTAAACTTTGTCTATTTTTTTTATTAAGAAAAATTTTAAGCAACACTTCCCCTCGTGAAGTCAGCTTTCTAAATTTTTACTAAGTTATGCATAAACTCAAAGAGAAAACTTGAACTCTGCTAAGCTTAAAATTTAACTAACTCTTTAGATTTCTAAAAATTTCGGTAGCACTTTTTCCAACGGAAGTGTCTTTTAAAAATTTATACAAAATAAAATATAAATTTTACGAATAGTTTAGACTTCAAAAAGTCAAATTTTATGTAACTCCCTGGTTTAATCAAAAAATTGTCAATACTTCTCTTGGAAAAGGAAGTTTCTCAAATTTTTACTCAATAAGATATGTAACTCAGTCAAGAGTTGAATTTTGTAAAAAAAAAAAAAACTATATAATTTCTAAAAATTTAGGCAGTATTTCCCATTGCGAAAGTGACTTTCCAAAATTTATACAAAGTCAAATATGAAGTTATAACAACTTGACTCTAAAAAAATAAAAATTAAACTAACTCATATAGCTATAACACATGACGAACATTTAAAGTTGCTATCTATCAAAAGATAATTCAAACTGAACTCGTAATCAAGCAAACACATACAACTAAAGTAAGTCTTTCACAAAGATCCCAAGATGTTTTCACATGAGATAATTCATTAATCCTCCAAATGATTAATTGTTTATACATCTTATATAAGGCATGACGTTAGACTAACTGTTTGAAAACACTGTCTAGCACGCCTTATATCATACAAAAACAGGTGGCACAAATACTTTTCTCTTCTTTGGGAATGTGATTATGTCATTGTGCTTATAAACAATGCTAAGTCGCTCTGAATTGTTTAAATCATTAAAAAATTATGAAATTGTCTAACTTGTCTTTTAATATGGTCATGAAACTGAATTATTATGCTGAAAAATAATGTTAAACTTGTCCAATTCATGTTCATTTATACTCTTGACTTTACTTTTATTCTTAATGATACTATTTAAGGATAAAAAACAATGTCTAGTCGACTATTCATATGCATATAAAAATACATATTTTCGATTTATATTTGTTTGTACTTTTAATGTACGTGATTTCAGACTAAACCATTATACTTAGAAACAATGTTTAACTTTCTATTAAAATACTTAAGTATTCTGCATAGAAAAAATGTTCAGTCCGTCTTAAGAAACACAAAAATATGAAGTTGGATTATTCTGTTTAGAAAAAATGTTAAACTTCAGTAAAAAAACAAAACAAAAAAAACATGTAGACCAAGTCATTTTGCTTAGAAACGATGTTTAGCCACACAAATCAGACAAAAAAACCGTAAAAAATAAACACTATAACCTGACTATTTTACTTATAAATAATGCATGGTCCTTCAAAAAGCAAACGAAAAAACATAGCATTGGGTCATTCTGCTTAAAAATAATGTATGCATTCCTTAGTCTGCGTTTAAACCACCGAGATTCATGTATGCATCCCTTTCATTTAGTCTAACTAGATTATAAAAAGAAAGCAATTGTAAGGATGCACGTACACATAGCATTCGGACTTGAGAGATGTATATATAGGGGTTTATTAGGCACATACGGAGATAGCACTTGTACATTTCCCTGCCTCCAGAACGTCACATAGGTTCCGGCAGAGCTCCCGCAATCGATGAAGCGAGCCTCCCACAAAGGTGTTGTTGCTGTCCTATGTGCTTCCACTCCCGTATGCCGCCTTCCTCTCGTAACCAAATAGATTAGACTGAGAGTAAGAAGGGCATAAATAAAAATACTAAGTTCCTCAAATGCAAGAAAGGTGCACTCAAACTTGAGTGAGAGAGGCTGATTGCCTTGATGTACCTGAGGGTCACGCAATGGTGGCAAAAAATGCAGTATGATCGAAATGTAGTCCAAAATACAGAACGACAGTACTCTGACGAACCTCCAAGTTGCAGTAGTAACCCTCTTACAACGCCTCATCACGCCCCAAAATCGTAATACCACCCTCTCTGACCAAACTGCAACCACGCAACCTAAAAGGTTGGGTTCGAATACGGCACACTCTCTATGCTCTGCTCGAAATGTAAGCGGAGACACAACAACTTAGCAAAACTCAGCGCGCTTAGCAAACGCATAGCGTCTGTGTACAGTATAACACAGCGAAATACTGCATGCACAACAACTGTGAAAAACAACAAATAGTTACCGTAGTGGTTTACAACGCAAATGCCGCAAGACTCACGAATCATACGACAATACACACAATGTAGAACGACTTCGCAGTTCCATACTGCAACCACAATGAAAATCAGATAGCCAAAGGTTGTCCAAAAAACAAAAGTGTGATGATTAAACATCGGTGGAGAGTTAAAGATGCGAACCCAACTATCAACAAAGACATACATCTACTACCACTATAAATGCGGACGAAAGTCATTTTTTATTGTCGCTCGACACTCAGACCACAATCACAGAATCACTTTTTCTAAACTATAACTGATGAAAAACAATGTTGAGATCAGTAGCGACAAAATTGAGGAACATGTGGGTGTCAATCTTGCAGACCATCGTCAGGATCAGGTATATGCCAACTGTAAGACCACCACGATTATCTGCACTATACGGAGACGACTAAATGACAACTGGTTTAATGAACCATTCACAGTTCACATTGCAAAAATTATGGAGCATCCCTAAATTATGAACACCCCGAAGACCATGAAAGCAACCCTTAGGACCATCTGTTCAAGCTACCTGAAAATCATGTAGCATTCCGAAGTGATGCGCACCCCGAAGACCATGAACTACTCGAAAATGATGAAGCGTCCTAAAGTGATGAACGCCCGAAGACTATGAAAGCAACCCTTATAACCATCTTTTCAAGCTACCAGAAAATCATGAAGCATCCCGAAGTGATGAAGGGCCCAAAGACCCCTTATGGTCATCTATTCAAGCTACTCGAAAATCATGAAGCATCTCAAAGTGATGAACGCCCTGAAGACCATGAAAGCAACCCTTATGAACATTTGTTTATGTTACTCGAAAATCATGAAACATCATGAAGTCATGCACATCCCGAAGACCATGAAGGCAACCACTATGACTACCTATTTGAGCAAGTCGAACAACATCTATGATGAAAACAACATGGACAATGAAAAATGCGTAACTTTTCAAATAAGTCGTGAAAAGTGAGAGTAAGAGTCAGAAAAACATGAGCAATAAAAAATAAGTGAAACTAAGTTGCATATATAATATATGTATGATTAAAATTATATGTGTTGTTAACCTTCTCTCCAAACTGTTTGCCCACGTTAACCATATTTTTTCCTCCGAGTTATTTATTGGTTATCAACAAAAAAAATGGTTGCGAGTTCTCATGGCATATACAATTTTCAAATCAATTTTCATTTTCCGACACTTGTAAAAAAACAGAACGGATACCTTTGTAAGGGGTATTCGCACCGACAGTGAAATAAGTGTCGAAAGGGTGTTGCACAACATAAAAACAACGAAAAGAGAGACAAGTGTGTGTAACCTCTGCGTATAGGATATGTATCATGCAAGTCATTTGAACAATGAGGTTGACAGAATCTTTCATAATAAGTTCTACTCAGACTTATACATTATGAATAAGGTTCTGAAAATTTTTCATTATCTTATTTTAACGACTTAGAGGACAATCAAAAGAGCAAAGAACATGCGAGCGGTGCAAGATCGTTTCTTCCAAGCGCGGGGAGAGAAAATTAAATTACTTAAATTAAACTCCTCATGTATTGTCATCAAACCAAAACTGATTGGTCAAAAACCCCCGTAGATATATCTAAGTCGGTAGTCTTGTCCAATTCCAAAAGTAGCAGTACCAAAGTGATAGTGGATAATTTTGTTTTCTTTTTCTTAGAGAGCCGTTGACCGATTCTCCTCCTAAAAACATATAAAAATTCGGATAATATACATGAGCATCTTAGAAAAATCAATTGATCTATAATTCAAGCAACACACACACCTAATCCATAACGGTCAAAATCAAATCTCGAACCAATTAAAGATGCAAACTCAATAAAACAACAACTAGTACCATAAAGTAAAGGCCCCTTGCTTTTGATTCTAACAATGATTGAATAGAAAAGAATTACTCATTCTTCCTATTTTTTAAGAATGAGTGACATGCAGATTATATAAAAAATATGATCACAGGCGCTGCTCAAATGGATGGTGCTATTTTAGTAGCATTTTTTTGAAATTTGAATATTGTCTTAGGATCTATATAACTATATCCCGCATAAAATCTTAAAGGCACCATCATTGACAAATTAGCTGGGAAGAAAAAATCAATTTTTTCCATACGTCGAATCATATAAGTTACATATAATCTAAGCATATATTCAAGATCTCTCCAGAGAGACACTTGAGAGTAATTCTGTAAGGTTGTACTTTGAGAATTGAATAACCACTAATAAGCTAATCCCATACTACGAGTTGTTTCAGATCCAGGATATACTCTAACACTTAAAAAGTCTGTTGGACACGCAGATTCACATCGTTTACAACCAACACAATCTTCGGTTCTAGGAGCTGAAGCAATTTGTTTGGCTTTGCATCCTTGCCAAGGAATCATTTATAGATCTTTATAAATTAATAGATCTTTATATGTGTAATAGATCTTTTTTATGAGTTATAAATGAAACTTAAATCTGTCAAAGGTTTAAAGACGTGAGTTGGGTTGTCTAGGCTCAAATTGAAAAACTTTGTCTAATAATAATAATAATAATAATAATAATAATAATAGATATATAATTAATATATTAATTATTTAAGCCCGGACCTATCAATTTCTTTTGCAAAGAAGAGCCATACTAATACTACGCGCGCGGGATAGAGTAATTGGTAACTCGTCAGGCTCATAATCTGAATGTTGTAGGTTCAAATCCTACTCCCGCCAATCTTCCACCAATCTCTATTGGATGGAGAGAAGTTCTAACTAATTGTTCTGATAGATTAGATATAGATAAGATAAGGCGACCGACATACGGCACGCCCTGACTGACGGGCGTGCCGCCTTAGGCTCTATCAAGAGATTTTGATTGATTTCTTTTTAAGCATATAAAGATTTTTATTATTTTTTTTTCTTTTAGAAAAAATGTAAAAAAGTATATATATAAATAAGTACTTGATAGACTCCTGCACCTTTAAAAGAGAGCTGGCAACTCTCTGAATTCGAGCGGAAAGGTACAGGGAAGAAGCCACGACGAACAAGCAATGTTCGATCAGCAGGAAACCACAAAAAAGTACGGCCGCTCGCCCTAGCCAGCGACCGCCGAGCTGTTTGGGATCCTCAGAGACTTTACGCAACGCATCTCACTTGTTTCATTAATGAGACGGAAAGAAAGAAAGAAAGAAAGAAAGCGGCAAGCCACTCACTTTGCGTCTACTTTCAATTCTAATTTGCTGGATTGATCGATGCTGAGGCTTTCTTTTACGTATGTATTGTATGGTCGGTTAATCTTAATTTGTGTGACATTATTTAATCTTATAGAAAACTAGAAAATCGTATATTTCACAACAATAATGAATATTATATCATACATACACATAATTATGATATATACATAATGATATATATAATAGATAGGAATCTGATTTTGTATAAGTTATCTGTGCTGGTACATATAATTCTGATGAATAAGTTGATGCTTGTCTATTTTCTATTAGAATCAATGATGTGTTAATCTTATCTTGCTGTTTTCTTATTATGAACTACCCGAGTGGCTAAAGGGAACGGACTGTAAATCCGTTGGTAATTGCCTACGCTGGTTCGAATCCAGCTCGGCCCAAATATAAAAAAGCAGAGAAAATGTAATGAATTTGGTAATTTTCGCAACTAAGTAAAAAATGTACAAGCTAAGTAATGCTAAGCCAATACATGGAAGTTAAATTTTTAGAAGCTATAGCTCAATAGAATATAAGAATATAGAAAAATATTTTATATAACTTTAGCTAAACAAAACCCACAAAACTAAAAACTACTAGAATTTCTTCATTATAAAGTAAAATTTGTTTTGAACTTATATATTTCACCGCCGTCACGACCAAAACTTTGTTTCTAAGCTTTGTTTTTTTCCCCCATTCTTCTTTTAGGTCATATTCACACTAACAGTTTTATACTTATTTATGAACGGGATGACAGTCAAATGCATAAAGGTGTGGCCAAAATTACGGTCGGATGCATTTTCGAAATTGCTAGTGTGAGAACGCCTTTAATTCGTCTTGAGTTAGGTAAGTCAAGCATACTTAAAAAAAGAACAACCTCCACACATGTTTCTTTGGCGGATATGGAAGGGGTTGTCTAACTAAACCTTATGATAATGCAACCACCAAAATCAAAGAAAGACATTGTGAGGATTCGTCACGAAACAGGGTCGAGGGGTGTTTTTCCTTTAAAAATATACCACCTCCCTATACAATCTTTCTCTCTCTCTCTCTATATATATGTATATATAGGTTCAACTTTCTGATAAGTCGATGAAACTCTGACGAAAAGTTTATCACAACCCCTCGTTTGTTGTTGTTTTTTTCCTCTTTGCCTCCGGTTTACAGGGTAATTCTGTTTGAATTCAAATTATACTTCTTGGGGCATATTTTTGTATGATAATATATATTAATAAGATGTGTAATGTATTTATTCAATAACAAGAAATATAAATAAAATAATATAATGATTCCAGTTATTTCTCATGGTACGAGCAAAAAATGTATAAATATATCATTATATATATATATAAGGGTAACCGATGTTCGGGACGGGCCGAACACCCGAACCCGAACGCCCGAACATATGGGACCCCTTGGGGATGCATTCGGTCGTTCGAGTCAAATGCGTTCTACCCCCCCCCCCTAAAAAAAAAAAAAAAA
>BFEA01000203.1:2178582-2196179 GCA_003427395.1 Chara braunii | reverse complement strand
AGAGAGAGAGAGAGAGAGAGAGAGAGAGAGAGAGAGAGAGAGAGAGAGAGAGAGAGAGTGTTCTATTTGAATAGAACACCCATCTGTTCGAATAGAACAGACATGCGTACTATTTGGATTTCAGTGGGCGACGCCGAGAAATACTCTTCCAGGAAATTTTGAACAATAAATACATGCGTTTTGTTTGGGGGAAGACTGCAGGGTGAGAATTACAAACATTTCTGCAAAATAGGGCATCCATTTCAAGTGTCAACTCATCTTATGCCACAGGTAGACGACAGCAGTCTGCAGGACTGAAACAGGATCTTCCAGGAGCAACCAGTCTGCTTACCTTGTAGAATCGGTCCTCCCATTGCACAACCATTCCCAAATGTTGATTGTTCAAAATCATGATCTTCACAGGGAGCTTTTCCACCTTGATAGTAGCCATCTCCTGCATTAACCACACAAGGGGACGTCATTGTCTACGAGCATATGCCACTATAACGAATCACAGCTCAAACACCGATGCAATGTCAAGAGCCGATGTCGCTCTAACGAATCGCAGGTCAAACACAAATGCAATGTCAAGAGACGATGTCGCTATAATGAATCGCAGGTCAAACACAATGCGATCTGATCACAATGCCATGTACTTCAAATCCAATAAGTTTCAGAAGACATCATCAGAGTAAATCATGTAAACTCCATCACGCAATCCAATTCACAATGTCATGTACTCAAAGAGAACAATATTCAAAACACATCTGGGCAAAGTCTGTGCATTCCATTAGAGGTCCCATCAATCACAAGCAACTGACCATGGACTTGAAAAGTTCTAAGGAATTCCAAGGCCAAATGACAGGTATTGACTCTGTTCACATCTGTACGCAATAAACAGCAGACAGGTCAATAGACCTTCACTACTTGACTTTGCAAAAGAATGGACAGCAGGCATGCTGTCTGACAGATCTACAAGGCCACCACTACTATTGCTTTGATGTGTTCTACCCTCTCATTTCCTCCTTTCTCTCCCTCTTCTCTACATTACTTTTTCTTTCCACTTACCTCTAGGGTGCAAATATTCTGACAGCTTACTTGATGGTGTTTTGAATCTACCGTCTTCACCCGAGTAGAACGCCCGGTACTTATCACTGTATCTGGACTGGAAGTTGCCCCAAATACAGCTATAATGACCGGGCGTTCTATTCGGGTGAAGTAATTATCACAGTATCTGGACTGGAAGTTGCCCCAAATACAGCTATAATGACCGAGCGTTCTATATTCGGGTGAAGACGGTAGTCTTGTCTGGGGTGCAAATCTTTTGAGAGCTTACAATTATCGCGGCGGTTGACTATTTTACAGTTGCTTGTTCATTCACAATCAAACCTCGGTAGAGATCGCACAACAGACGAGTGGCTGTGGACCTGTCGACGTTGGCTAGCCTGGCGGGATGGCTTCGATTAATCTCTTGAATACATCGTTCACTGGTCTTTTCCTTCGGTGTCTATCTCCACCTTGTCTCTCCCATCCTCTATTTATGAGTGCACCGCGACAGGGGGAACATTCAGATGTTTGGGCTGAAATCGTTCGGCCGTCCCCAGACACCGGCAACCCAAGTCGACGATGTTTTGAATCTAACGTTGTCCGGTGCATACAAGTCTCGTGTTGTGTGCTGCTTCCCTCGCCTTTTCTCCTTCCTCTCTCTCTTCCCTTTCTTATTTTTTCCTTCCCCCTTCTTGCTGTATCACAGGCTCACCTAAAAAGCATTCAGAGGGGCGCAAATAATAAATCAGCCAATCGAGAAGAGGTTCAACCTCAACATTTTTTAAAAAGGAGGTGTTCGGGAAAGGCCTTGTGCTCTGCTGAACGCCAGTTCCAAGGGGGTCAGGAGAACGTTCAGATGTTTGGGCCAAACCCGTTTGGCCACCGGGAACCCAAGTCTATGATGTTTTGAATCTAACGTTGTCTGACGCATACAAATTTTGAGAGCTCACACAAATTTTGAGAGCTCGCGATTATCACAACAAGCTTGAGCATTACAGTTCCTTACAACTCACCTGCATGTCTAGTGATTACTAATACCGCCATGGTCCCCACAATTAAGGGGAACCGGCTTGGCACAGCAGGGAGCAACATTCTTGTGAATTCACTGTGGCCCATGCCACAACGCCATGGTTGACGAAGGGGAGAACAGGGAGAACAAAAGAAAAGACCAGAAATAAACATTCACCTTCTGCCCTCCATAGTGCAATAAGTTGAAAGTCTACAGTGCCTAACCTAGGTATACGGAGTCCATACATTCAATTCACAATATACATTCCTCGCCCATCACCATCGACTCTACCACTTTACTGCAGTTCTCAAACTATCATGCAATCCAAATCCCCAACCACATAGACAGGAGTTGAAAACTGCCTCGTCGCTTCTCTTGGTGAGTCCACCCTCAACCACACAGGCATATTACCGACTGGTTCAACAACACTTATGATCCATGCCCTTTTGGAACTTGGAGATGCCACTCCGTGACACAGAGCTCAGTTACTAATTATCTTGGAGTAGCCGCGCAGGTTTAGAAAGGCAATGGCGGACTGCCCTGCTTACCATCTCGTTGGTAGTTGTTGGCAGGGTGTGTGTTTTCCTTCACTGAGAGGTAGAGAGCAAGAGAGAGAGAGAGAGAGAGAGAGAGAGAGAGAGAGAGAGAGAGAGAGAGAGAGAGAGAGAGAGAGAGAGAGAGAGAGAGAGNGAGAGAGAGAGAGAGAGAGAGAGAGAGAGAGAGAGAGAGAGAGAGAGAGAGAGAGAGAGAGAGAGAGAGAGATTTTGATGTACTTCCTTGAGTCGTCGTGAAACCAATGAACACTGGCATCATAGTCACCTCCTACACATGCACGCCATGAAACCATTAACAGAGAGAGCGAGAGAACCTGGCAATGCCGACTACGCCTCAAGCACAAGCACACATGCGCAGAAGCCAGCACACAGACCTAGAGCTGGACGAAGATCCTTCGGGACCGCCCCCAGGGGAAGGCCACGTGGACAGCTGTAATGAGCCCGCAGAGTCAGGGAGCAGGGGGCCAGTTCGGGGCCAAATTCAACCGCAACAGACCCATACGACTTTCCGGTTGTTCCCTACAACCGGAAAATTCAACACGGGGCCTCCATACGAGCGGCCTGCAGGCCGAGGACAAAATAACCTCCCTGCAAATGGCCCACATTGGAATTTCATTTCGGCCTCCACCAGGCCAAGCCTGCCCCAAGCACTGAAAATGCAGGCCGAGGACAAAATAACCTCCTCCCCGCAAATGGTCCACACTGAATTGGTACAGCCCAATTTTTATTTCGGCCTCTGCACCAAAAATGTCAGACGGCGATGGAACTTTCTCCACAAGGGTGGGGGCCGTGTAATAGTGGCTCACGACCCTGGGCCTACCGGTAGTGCTCATCATGGCCCCCACAAGGATGGGGCCAGGCCAAGTGCTCATCATGGGCCCCACAAGGCTGGGGGCATGTACTACAGTCTTCACCCAAATAGAACGCCCGTTCATAATAGCTGTATTTGGGGCGATTTTCAGTCCAGATGCAGCCATAATGACCGAGCATTCTATTCGGGTGAAGACGAAAGTCATTTAAGACCCTGGGCCTAGTGCTCATCATGGATCCCACAAAGCTGGGGCTGTGTACTAGTGGTTTAAGACCCCGGCCCTAGTGCTCATCATGGGCCCCACGGTCCGGACACAGCCCTGGCAAGAATTGCAGGCTTCCAAAAAAAGTCGTTACTCTTTCACCCAACCCCCACAGTTTCCTGTCTGAATATCTTTTGCCGAACAACATCCATTGTCAAAAGTGCGCTCACACCTATCCTCCACACAAAGCACCAGAGGTCTCACACTCGAGACACAGCAAAGACAGACTACGCTCCGCACATGACCCGTCCAGCCAATTCAAGCACTATAAATGTGAGCCAACCCGTCTAGGGGCCACTATTAATTTGGACGCATGTGCTCAAAAGAAATCCTTTGCCACAGTCCAAGAAAACGGAACACTTCATCTGAAGCAGAGTCACTGAGGGCACAGACTCGTTGTGGGAGTTTGCGGATGTACCCGACCCCAACTATGGCCAAATTCACTTCATTACGTGCCTACAAAAAGACCATAGTGACAGGAAGAGCCAGTAAGGAACGCAACCGACCCTGCCTAATTCCCCTGCTAAAACACGGGCAACTGCATGGCAGGGCTCTTTACACCACATAAAGATGCAGTATAGATAGGGCATTAGACACACTATGTCTTTTTCAAATGAATCTGACCATAAAGACGGTGAAGATTCAAGCAACGAGGACAGCTTCGTTTTTCAAATAGAAAACCTTGTCGATGATTTCCAATCACAAGAAAGAAAATCTCCAAGGAGTTCGTCAGGTGGGTGCACCGCTGCATCTAAAGGGCATACATAGGGCCTCGCTCCACTGCACAACATCATAAATGATATATATATGGAGCTGGCAGCTCTCCCAATACATTCAAAATGTTGCATCAGTCCGCATGTATCTGCCTCAACAGTTGTCCAGACACACATAGACTGATGTGTAGTGGTGCAGGTCCATACTCGACTTGTGATTCATACATCTATCTGAAGATTCTGAACGTATGTGCCCGTATGTGCGGGCACATTCGGTCAAGAAAAGAGGTAGTAAGATAACGCCCGAACAGAATTTTGTCAGGAGCCAAAGTCCAATTTATTTTTTCAAGCCCTGAGATATCATCTTTGAACTGATCAGCCCCAGATGAACTCCGAGAGTTGACGTTACTCATCTGATACCATCCGGATTCGAACTCGGGCCCGTATTTCACTGGTTCACGGGTGTACCAACTGAGCTCGGCAACTTTGTAAGGTCCAGATATTTTTAGAACACTGGATTTATATATGTTGTCACATCAAGTTTTCGTTACTCACGCACATGCCAACATTATTGAGTACGCGGCGCAAGTATGCCAGCCTGGCATTGGCCTAACGGCGTTATACGTCTGGGCTCAGGTGGGGCAGGTCATCTTTTTCTTGCAGGCTTGAGCACTCGGCTCCACATAAAGGGACACCCCCAGTGGATAGATTGGGGCCAGAGCAACGGTGCATACACAACCCTGATGAGCCTGCACTTGCTTGCTCAAAATTCCACAAATTGTCGTTTCAAGAGGCATGATCCGCACGTGCAAAGTACAGCACCTCCAGTGGGGCAAGTTCTCGCCAAGTGCTCACAAGGCTTCTCTCTCTCTCTCTCTCTCTCTCTCTCTCTCTCTCTCTCTCTCTCTCTCTCCTGTATATGTATGCACCCACACGCACATGCAGATACAAACGGTCAAAAGTCCATCGCAGTGAACATCGACGCCGTTGACTGATTCTTTAACCCTTGACATGCATGACGTTGTTGAATTAGTAGCTAATCAACATGATGGAAATGCACTCGATTTGATGCTTGGGCACTTTCCAAAACCCAAAACGACAGTTTGCAGCCAGGAGGCTGCGCTTGTGTGGGTTCCATTTTCGTCGTTTCATGTTCTTTCTATTTTCGGTAAGGCTGTGCAGTACAGCTTCGCTAGGATGGGTTCGTTTGGGGTCTCCGACAGCAGAAAATAGGGTCCGGTCGCAGTCGTACCTAAGACCGGTTGCAGGGCAGGTTATCTATCAAGGTCGTTGCAATTTAGTATAGGGCACCGTCCATTGTTTCCCTTTTGAAAGAGGAGTTTTTTCCCATTGCAAACTGGGGGCCAGCGATATGGGTCTGGGCGGTCCATTTGGGTCTCTTTTGTTTTTGTTCTCTTCTACTGCATCTTGCCAGAAATACAGTATCACAGCATTCTGTTGTTTACTACACGAAATCTAGAAGGGACTGCCCTGCCTCGTTGGCAGGGCTTACTAAGAAAAAAAAAAAAAAAAAAAAAAAAAAGTACCGACTTTCAGGAAAAAAATGAAGAAAAAACGTACTTAACTTTGCCGCGAAAGCTGTGGAGATCGAGGGCCTTGCTCCACAACTGACCAAATGTGCAAAATGAACACATGAATCTTCTGGTAGAACATAGGTAGATACACTGCTAGTAGTTTAGAGCTTGAAATGCCCTTTCCTGGTCACATGTGGGTGGAGTGGTACACCCTCCGTGGCTTGCCATTCGTTTTTCAGGTTTTTTTTTCCCCCCCTCCTGCTGATCGAAGAATCTGGGCTCCATCCAGCGTCCTAGCTCAATTGGTTAGGCACGCAAGTGGCATTCAGGAGGTTGTGGGTTCAATCCCCATGGCCGCCTGTGGCACTCTTGGTGCAAAGCAACTGAGATCATAGTCAGGTGGATCCTCCCAGTCGGTATCAGTAAGGTCTTCCGCCAACAGGCGTGTGAGTGTGTGTGTGAGTGGGTTGTGTGTCGTGTGTGGGAGAGTGATGGCTTTAGACACTGCCATCCAGAAGGCTGCCCATTCCCCACTTCATAAGACCTTTGCCACGCTTACTGTCTAGAACATAAATCATGCTACCAGAATGGCTGCGTCCCCGCATCCCCGCGTCAAACGCGGTATAACAGTCTGAAAGAAAAGAAAGCAGGAATGTCGATATACATACACTGTTTAACGAGATATACAAGGTTTTGTTTCCAAAGATTGAGAAAAGGAACCAACAAAAAAAAAAAGAAGAAAAGGAACTCACCTGAACATTCATCAAAAAGCTTCCATCACCATCGATATCGACCACATGCACATCTGTACATGCAACAGCTGCACCCAAAGCCGCCGGGAGACCAAAACCCATTGCTCCAAGACCTGAACACACACATTCGGATGTGTTCGTCAGGAAGAATCATCAATCAGCAGCATAGGGGGGTGGAGAGTGGCACAAACAGGAACGTGCATCATGTCACCCTCCCTCCCTTTAGCTCAAGTCTAACAGCTTTACCGATGAATCGATCCTTCTCCCCCAGGCCCAAAATAAAAAGTAAAAAAAAATCCTAACGTTATGAGGGACGAAACTTACCAGGCAGCCGCCACTGGAGCTTGACACTGTGGGCCTCGGTCTACTACTAACCACATGCACAAAAGACAGAAAATATGGCGGTGTATCTTTCCATGTTCTAGCGGGACATTCGTTCTCATTTTGCACATTTCGTGAGTACCGCTGCGAGGCCCTGTCACTCAAGACGGCGCAAGCGATTAGGGGGCAGCAAAGGGCAGAAAAGCAATTGGGAGTGGGGCGACAGACGGGGCAAAGGGGCAGGAAGGATTGCCCCGGGGGGGGGGGGGGGGGGGGGGGGGGGGGGGGGGGGGGGGGGGGGGGGGGGGGGGGGGGGGGGGGGGGGGGGGCAGACGAGGGGCGGGTGGAGGTCACACCGGAGGGGGAAGAGGTAGTATTCCATTTTTGTCCAAAGGACCAGCACCGCCTTGTACTAAGTGAAAACAATATCCAGAAGAAATGAATAGTGGCAGACAAAAGAAAAGCAAAAGATGAACTCTAAAGAATCATCATTCACAGCGATGGAACAATGGATCTCTAGTTTTTTTTTTTTTTTTTTTCATGGTGAGATGGGGATGTTTTGTAATTGCTTGGAATATCTGAATCTATCAAACACACAATCGGTATATGTAATTGACTAGGTTCAAAGTCTGGCCATGGAATTCTGAATTGCATTCATTATCACCAAGCAGTCTGGAATATTGTTCCTAACAATTCCTTCAAAGCATTTTCTCATCTTTTTATAACGCGGCACCTTGCAAATATGTTGTGCTGTATCTAAAGCTTTGATGGAAGGGGGGGGAGGGTAGAGGAGGGAGGAAGGGGAGGGGGGGGGAGGAGGAAAGGTACAGAGAGGAATAGATACATCCGGTGATAGTTCATGGGTAGGCAGATTCGTTGGTACTCACTTTCATCAGTGGTCAGCAAGCAGCAGGTGCATCACAACTAGCTGATCCGTTATCAGACGTAGGGAAAAGCATCGTTGGCCGAAAGCTATGCCTGCAATATTACTTGAGTCTTCTCTCTTTACCTTTTCCGTTTCCTTCGGCCACGAGGAGTCACGAGGTGGGCGGCAAAAAGAAAACGAAGTTCACCACAGCAGAGCATACACTCATAGAATGGTACTTAGCCGCAAACCGAACAAACTGTGGGCGGCAAGCCGAACATGTAACATCTGTGGGCGGCAAACTGGATGACGATATTCACAACGAGGAAAGGGAGGACAGTCCTCGAGACATATGGCTACCCAGAAACCATCCTAGCAAAAGATGGTCTGGCATAATAGATGGTGAGGAGAAACCATCCTATCAAAAGATGGTCTGGCATAATAGATGGCGATGATGTCTGTAAAATCCAGATTAAAGGAGCGCGAGAATGGGGCGCCAAGTAACTCGATCCCGGCTGTGCGTACCACAGCCACTCAAGTCGTGGGATTCACGTGTACCCTTGATTTTCGCCCCTCCCCTGTTCACATCTATGACTGAACACTACTTAGATAAAACAGATCTGGTGAAAAATAAAACAGATCTGGTGAAAAATAAATCAGATCTGGTGAAAGATAAATCAGATCTGGTAAACGATAAATTAGATCTGGTAAAAGATAAGTTAGATCTGGTAAAATATACCACAACCACTCTAATTTGTGACAAGTTTTATGAAGTTCATGCAAATTGCGGGCCTGCCTGCCGAATGGTGAAGGAGGACGGGGAGGAGGAGGAGGAGGAGGAGGAGGTCACGCATGCGGTTCGAGCGATACTTGTTGTTCAAGGCTACGCGACTCTCTAGGAGTGCGTCGGAGCAAGTCCTGTACTTAGAGAGCAAGGCCTGAAGGCTTTCTACACTCCGAGGTGGAATGTGAGGTGGTAGACGCAACGTACGGTCAATAACTCAGTACCTAGACTGAAAATTGGCCGAAATACAGCTATAATGACCGTACGTTCTATTTCGGGTAAGGAAAGGGTCTGCCTCCTGACGAGGACCGGACCGCAATCGGTCAAAACGCGCAGCATAGTGGGACGTGCGCGAACTGAGTTCATGGAACACGAGTGATGTGTACTGATGATTCGATTAAGTGAAAAATCGTGTTCACAAGCAAGTGGTCGGCCATTGCTTTCCTATCCTTTTCTTATCATAACAGACGATGATGATATCCGCAAAACCCAGAATCGTTTCCCGCGCCTGCAAAATTCCACAGTCGAGGAGCGCGCATTGCTTTTCTGCAATGCAGGACGGATTACAGCCTCCAGCTCCTGGTACGACGAACAGCGCGATGCGTTTGAAAACTTCACCATTTTTTTTCCATGAAAACATGGCTCGATGATCGTATTTACAACAATGCCGATAAATAATATACTTTTAAGTCTTAAACAAGGTATACTACCGTCTTCACCCGAATACAACGCCCGTTCATTATAGCTGTATTCGGGGCAACTTTCAGTCCAGCTACTTCCATAATGACCGGGCGTTGCATTCCGGTGAAGACGGTAGCCTATGTTCATGTGTATCGTGTTTGGAAGTTATGTATAAACATATCACATATACACACACACATATGTACATATATACATAGTCATAGAGAACTAGTATAGCTGTATTCGGGGCAACTTTAAGTCCAGATACTTCCATAATGACCGGGCGTTGCATTCCGGTGCAGACGGTAGCCTATGTTCATGTGTATCGTGTTTGGAAGTTATGTATAAAACATATCCCATATACATACACACAAACACATATGTATATATACATAGTCATAGAGAACTAGCCGGCGAACCGTAGGCAGAAAGGGAGATATGCGCAAAACACAGAGGGCCGTGATACTCTACCATTAAGCTATTACCGCCATCGATCCACTTTGTGGTGTGCGCACCGTGAGATGAGAGAGGCCGAAGGAAAATAAAATAAATGAAAAAAAAAGTGGCTTGCCAGCAGAGCAGAGAGGGCCCATCGTCGTCAGAGCAGAGTGGGCCCAAGTCGCTAGCAGAGAAGAGTGGGCCCAGGTACATCTGAACTACTGACTTTACACTTATCAGGCGTATACTTTCGTCGGAGTTTCACCGACTCATCAGGAGGCTGAATCCTCTATATGCTGTCTAGAGAGAGTCCCATAACTGATGGATACGGTAAGTCGGCATCCACGTTAGCTCCGGTTGCGCTATATATACATACATATGTAGAGATAAATGCATATTACTTGGGTATCCTTGTGAACATCCACGTCATCCTCAGCGTGCCTGTCTTATCTGCCGGGGTCGGGGGGCTCCTCTTCCTGACTGGTTAATAGAATCAACCGATCAGGAGCAAGACTAATTGCAGGACAGATAAAGCTGGCGATACTACCAACAGATGTGGAGTCGAAGAAAGAAGAAAGAAGAGGAAAAAAAATTGAAACAAAAAGAAAAAAAAGAAAGAAAAAAAAAACTACAAATTTCTGAAGAAAAGAAAAAGGAAACAAGAAAAAAGAAAGAGAAAAAGAATAAAAGAATATGTTGAACCTTGCAATGACAGTGGCAATTGGTTTATCTGTGGGATGTGTCATTTCGCTTTCTTCCCTTGTCTTTTCTTTAATTGGATCCCTTTCTCTTTTTCTTGCCTCTGTGAGGTCTGGTTTCCTCCGCCTTTTCTTTACCTCCTCTTTGCCTTTTGGCTGCGTGCAAGTGGGTCTTTGTGACACACGGGGATGGGGGCAGCCAACGCTCAACCTGTCATCCACGTGGCTGGCCTTGTACGTAAGAGGTGATGAACACGTGGGGCTTTCCTTTCCTTCCTCCTTTTCCTTTCCTTGTTTTGCTTTTTTTCGCCTTCGCGCTCTGATTCACAGTGTGACAATATATATCGTCACAGAAATATCAGAGCGCAAAGGCAAAAAAGACACTAGGAAAACAAGAAAAATAGCAATTCGTTTTTTATCTTCTTCCTTACAACTCCCCCTGTTCAAAACCTCTTGCGTACAAGGCCGCCCACGTGGATGTAGGTTGCGCGGCGGCTGCCCCCACCCCCGTGTGTCATATCGACCCACTTGCACACAGCCTTATCGTCAAACAGAACTGCCCGGTAAACCGTAGGCAGAGAGGGAGAAGAGGACAACAAACGAAGGGCTGTGACAAACTGTTTCGTCGGAGTTTCACCAACAGACTCATCAATCAGTAGAGGCTGAACCCTCAAAAAAACAGTCTGCAGAATCCCCTACCTAACTGATTACACTGTAAGTGACAATATATATCGTCACATAGTTATCACAGCGCAAAGCGAAAAAAAAAAAAACAGAAAGAAATCACAACCCCTCTAATGATCTCTTCTCCCTCCCTGCCTACGGTTCACCAGGCAGCTCAACCCACACTCGTCGATTGTTATATCTATAAATATATACATATTATAGATATATAGTCAAACAGAGCTGCCCGGTATATGCATATATATTGTCACTCTGTGAACCGGAGCGCAAAAGCGAAAACAAGAAGAAAGGAAGAGAAAAGAGAAAGGAAACGAAGAGGCAAGGAAAGCCCCGCCTGTTCATAACCTCTTACGTACAAGGCCAGCCACGTGGATGACAGGTTGAGCGCTGGCTGCCCCCATTCCCGTGTGTCACAAAGACCCACTTGCACGCAGCCAAAAGGCAAAGAGGAGGTAAAGAAAAGGCGGAGGAAACCAAACCTCACAGAAGAAGAAAGCCTATTAAACAGACAAATCAAGTGACACATCCCACAGATAATCCAATTACCATCCCACCGAACATATTTCTCTTTTTTCTTTTTTCTTTTTTCTCAGGTTTCTTTTTTTGTCTTTTTCCTTGGTTTCTTTTTTTTTTATTTATTGTTTTATCTTTTTACTTGGTTTCTTTTTTTATCTGTTTCTCCTAAACTTTATCTGTCACCCCCTCGGCAGATGGGACAACTACAGTGAGGATGACGGGGATGTTCACAGGGATACCCAAGGAGAGTTGCGCTAGCACAGCATTCAGCCGGACGGCTAGCACGAACCATCCCATCAAAACAATCCTGACAGAGGACATGTTGCCCACATGTCAAGAAAACAGCAGGACGTTCGTCACATATATCGTCACACCGTGTATCGGAGCGTAAAGGCGGAAAAAGACAAAACAAAAAAGGAAAGAAGGAAGGAAAGGCCCGCCTGTTCATCACCTCTTACGTATATATACATATGCATATATAGATCCACTCCACGCTATCTCTCTTACAACGTTATACGTCAACTAACTATAGGACCGCTCTTATTCCAGCAATGCTCTCAATTACTGAGAGGCGAATGCTGAACATGCAGCTAAGAAAGGAACGGACAGACGAGGTGCCGAAAGAGAGGAGCGCCGGCTCATCAGAATGCCGCGTCATTGACATCAAGAGGAGAATGCGCCCTCAACAGCCCGTGAGGAATAAATGACCCAAGGCTAATGTCTTCGACCGAATAGAACGCCAGGTCATTACAGCTGTATCAGGACAAAAAGTTGCCCTGAATACAGCCATAATGACCTGGCGTTCTATTCGGGCGAAGACGGTAATGATGATCGAATCAGCCGTACGGCGTCTCGACCGTGAGACTGAATCGGCCGACCGAAGTCTGAGAAAAGGGTAGGAAAGAAGGGGGCGAGGAGGAAAGCTTGGGGAGGGGGGGGGGAGGCGGGTGGAGAGGGAAGAGATACCAAAAATGGCACAAATAATCGAATGCAATTAATCAGTCAGACTCGGCGCGCATCGAAGGGCCTCGCCGCACCAGTCGCCAAACGCCAACATTGATTATGTATCCGGCCCTCCCAACGGTCCAGATACATTCAGAATGTTGGCGTTTGGTGCGTGGTGCGGCGCGAAGTCAAAATTCCCGTTGGTTTCGCGAAGGCGACCGTGCAAGTCACCGGATGAACTGGAGATCAGAATTTGTGAGACGAAAGAAAAAGAAAAAAAAGAAAAAAAAAAGATGAATGCATGAATGCCAGTGAAAAAGTGAAAGAAAGAACAGAGGATCGGCGGACAAGCGAAGGAAAAAAGGACCTTAGAAAACAGGTGCAGGCTACATAGAAGATCAGAAAGAAGGAAAACGGAGGAAGAGTACTATTATAAAAAAAAGAGTGAACGGAAAATTATTACTAATTATTAAAAAAACGGAGGAAAATTATTACTAATTATTAATTAATACCATATAATACAAAGCGTCTACAAGAAAGGAAACGCCGGTAAGGGAATATTCACACTAGGCCCTCAAATCGCAGACGAGCGTCCAGATCGATTCCTTTCCTTTTATAAGGACTCGATCTGGCTGACAACGTTGAGATTCTGCGATTTTGCGTGTCTACGAAGAATAGAATGCCCGGTCATTATCGCTGCATCTGGACGAAAAGTTGCCCCAAATACGACTTCAATGACCGGGCGCTCTATTCGGGGGTGAAGATGGTTGTGTGCGACTATCCCCTAAGAAAACAAGCAACACCGGAAGAAAGTAGACGAGGACACCAAAGAAAAAATCACAAGGAAGTTAGCGCACGAGGCAACGCCCAATCCAATCCATTCATTGAAAGTGAAAGGCGATTTTGAGAAAGCTATGTTATGCTATGCTTTACAGGGGGACGGTCCACTGTATAGCTTAGCTAACAAGTAGAGCACTGCATGAATAATGTGAGGTCACTTTGATGACGCTGGATGTCACAAAATTCGAAATGCTTTGTTTTTTCTCTCCTCCGAACCGTACGGTAGGAATGAAAGTGAAAGGCGATTTTGAGAAAAGAATATAGCTTAGCTTAGCAAGGAGCAGAAAAAAAAACAAAGAAACAAGAGTGCCCGTTGGGAGCAAGCAAACTTCGGCGTGGAGCTGCAGCTGACGTGGACTACTAACTCACCGCCAGATGTGAGCCACCTTCTGGGCTTGTCGAATTTATAAAACTGCGCCGCCCACATTTGATGCTGACCGACCCCAGTAGAGACCACCGCCTCCCCTCCTGTCACTTCGTGCAGCACACTGATCGCGTGCTGAGGATATATATCGTCCCCGGACTTCGGATATGTCATGGGGAATTCCTTCTTCTTGTCATCCAGTTCGCGAATCCAAGCAGAGTAATCGAGATTCGGCATGCTGGATCTCAAGATGCCGTTGAGAACCGTCAATGCCAGTTTGACATCAGCAAATACGGAGACGTGAGGATTCTTGTTCTTTCCCAGCTCCGCGGGATCGATGTCCACGTGGACGATGGACGCCCTGCTGGCAAAGGTCTCGAGCTTGCCAGTCACCCGGTCATCAAATCGGACCCCGAATGCCAGCAGCAAATCCGCTTGATCGATGGCGTAATTAGCATACACGGTGCCGTGCATCCCAAGCATATGCAGCGCCAGCTCGCTGCTTTCCGGGAAAACGCCGAGACCCATCAAGGTCTGGGCAACGGGAATGCCCGTCATTGCCACGAACTCGCGCAGCTCTTCCGACGCCTGCATACAGCCCCCGCCCACGTACAACACCGGTTTCTTTGCGCTGTGCAGCAGCCGCACCACCTGCTCCATATGCGCAACAGACGGAACACCTGGCAATCTCTGCAGGTAGGACGTCAACCGCATTGGGTCCGCCCAAGATGGAACGGCCATCGCCTGCTGCACGTCCTTGGGAATGTCCACGAGCACGGGACCCGGGCGCCCCGACGCAGCCAAAAAGAACGCCTCCCTCATGATGCGCGGGATGTCGTCGATATCGAGAACTAGATAGTTGTGCTTGGTGATGGACCGTGTCACCTCTACAATAGGAGTCTCTTGAAAAGCGTCCGTGCCGATCATCCTCCTCGGCACTTGGCCTGTAATGGCGACAAGGGGGACGCTGTCCAGCATGGCGTCGGCCAGGCCGGTCACCAGATTCGTTGCACCTGGACCCGATGTCGCAATGCACACACCCACCCTCCCTGTCGATTTGGCATAGCCTTCGGCGGCGAACACCTCGCCTTGCTCGTGCCGGCACAGAATGTTTCGGATGTAATTAGATCGAGTCAGCGCTTGATGGATCTCCATCGAGGCGCCGCCGGGATAAGCAAACACGTGGCACACGCCCTCTCTTTCCAGTGCCTCCACGAGGATGTCGCAGCCCTTCCGCGGCTCATCGTCGGCGTAGCGGGACTTGAAGTCGGCGGGAGTTGGAGCCACCAAGGTCTTCCCGCTGCTTACCCAGTCCATCTCAAGATCTGAATCTCCGTTCGCCGTGGGGAGAGGAGAACACGTGGAGGAGGAGGCGGCACTGCGCGGTGCCGCCGCTTCATCCCAAGACCCTGTCAGTTCGCTGGATACAGCGTCGGAACGAGACGTAGCTGAGGACGACAAGGGCGATGACCGAGGCTGACGGGGATTAGTGGGAGAGGGCCCAGCAGCATCTGCTCTCGTGACCAGGAAATGGGACATAGAATGTACCGATGATGCCGACGACGGCGACGAGGAGAAGTCTGTCGAGGCGATACGTCGGACGCATGTTGGCGCGGAGACTGCGCGGCGTCGAATGTGCGACGACTGCGCTCGAGGGCGCCATGCCGAAAGTGGAGGCGGCGGCGCCGGCGCCGCCGCCGCTGCTCTCCTTGAGCAGACGACGACGTCATTAAGAGCGGCAGCGGCCTTGGATGGGGGATAAGACGAACAGGAAAGGCGATACGCAAAATGAGGATGACGATGACGATGATGGTGACCACAATTCAAGCTGGCGACCGTCGCACCTGCTCTTTCTCCTTCTCTGGAGGAGATGTAGCTACATGACGGTGCGCCGCCATCCCCGCCAGAGTCGCCGTCTCCCAGACAAGCACCGCCGCCACCGCACAGCAGCGCCGCAGAATGACTTACACGAGCTGCACAAGTGAAAGCCATTCTCCTTCAATATACAAATAAGAGCAAGAAGAAAATGAGAAAGAAGAAGAAGAAGAAGAGGAGGAGGAGGAGGAGGAGGAGGAGGAGGTGAAAGACGAAAGGAGAAGAAACCTCGCACGAAAAAAGAGTAGACAGAGACAGAGAGAAGCGAGAAGAGTAACCAACCCCCGAGCGCTCGGGCGGAAACAAACGGCGGGTTCCGCTGGCTCCCCCCAACGCCACCGACGAATCCGAAATCAAACGACAGTGTGGTCGGATCGGATGGCTGGCTTGCCAGGCGGTCCTGATGAGAGACGTCCTGGCCTGGACGCACTCTGGCTCGCCGTCGGGCGAGGTGCGTTCCTCCTCCCACGTACCCACCACGCGTCACCGTAGATGCGAGCGATCGATGGCTTGAGTACCATTCCCATGTGTGTGAGGACCATTTTCGGCTGCACGGTCCGGGGCTAGGTCCCACTTGCACGAATTAAGAAATCCTGACCGTAGAAATAGCAAAGATCAACGGCCCAAATCTCCTAATTTGCGCAAGTGGGACCTTGCCCCCGGACGGACCTAAGCACAATCGCCGACTCAGGGCAAACTCCCACTACCGGTAGCACTTTCCTAATAAATGTGTCTAGCGTCTAACAGCAATTACGGCCATACCTGCACGAACCTAACCGCAATTACATCCCCGGCATGAAGTCTTACGGTAGTGTGAGTATGCATGCATGCCCTCAGGGTTCCGATCCCAGCGAGCTCCAGCCAGGAATCTACACGCCGAAGATCCACATGATCGACGGGCAACATCGACTAATGTAGTCCCGTCTTCACGTGAACGGTCCAGACCTATGCCCGAGCTCGAAGCCCAAGCGAAGGATACCCTTGCGAGTTGAGACTTTGTCCCTCCCTGGCTACGGTCCCGGTGGCCCCATCCAACAGGGCGGGGTCCCATGGTCTCTATTGTGCCTACTGTATGCCATTGTCCGGCTGTTTTCCGATTCATTTTATTTTCTTTTCTTTCATTACTTGGACCGGTGCCAGCGGATCGAGATCGAGAAATCGCTCGATCGCTCGCAGATCCCGACGAAGCGCCAGCGAAACCAGAGAAAGGAGTGCTGGGCGTGCGCTGGCCGCGCGAGAGAAAAGCTCTTCGTGCTGCTGCTTGGTGCTGGGCGGGAGTGTGCACACGGGAAAGATACAGCGAAATGCTGTCCACCACCGCTCCTCCCAGCACCATCTTGACTGTGCGATGGTGGTACGACGGCCGTTTTATAGCATCATCACTGAAGCTGACCGACCACAGGTAATTCAGCTATTCTGGGCAACTGATTGTACCCGGATTCGAACTTGAGTCTGTGTTTCAACAGTCCACGGGTGTACCAACTGAGCGACCGGTAGGCTCGTTGATCACTGGCGCATTTTCCCTTGATCGTACACCAGGACTCTCGAGTAGAATTCAGCAACCAGGCGAGATCTGGCGCAACTTCCCAGAGCGGGCTCTCACGGCGGCCATCGGTAGATTCCGAGCCAGCACATGGAAAGGAAAATGGGGCTACAGTCTTCCCCCGAACAAATCGCACGTATGTACTATTCAACTTTCCCTGGAAAAGTCAATTTCTCAAAGTCGGCCCCCGAAATCCAAATAGTACACACGTTGAACGCACGTATGTTCTATGTGAATAGTACGCACATATGTTCTATTCGAACAGACGGGTGTTCTATTGTTCTATTCAAATAGAACACATGGGTGTCGGCTCTCTCTCTCTCTCTCTCTCTCTCTCTCTCTCTCTCTCTCTCTCTCTCTCTCTCTCTCTCTCTCTCTCTC
>BFEA01000203.1:2135253-2146982 GCA_003427395.1 Chara braunii | reverse complement strand
CCCAACATACAACACCATGGACGAACTCTTGGGTCTGTCTCTTATACACATCTAGATGTGTATAAGAGACAGGTATATTTCCACGTTTCAGCGGAAGATTCATGCCGCTTTTTTTCAATAGAGAGTGTGTGTGTGTGTGTCCTCGTTGTTACCTCACGCTACTACTTCCATCGATAGGATGATATAAGTCGAACAAATCTACCGATGGAATACGGAAAGATGCACTCTTAGACGTATGCGTGCATGTGTGTATAAGCATGCGTATGTGTGTGGCCATGCATGCGTGTGGGAACGAATGTATGTGTGTGTGAGTATAAGTTTGTGTACGAGAGTGTGTATGAGGGCTGTGTACGTACGTATGCATAAAGTGTGTGTGAGAGGGACAAAGAGAGTGCTTTGGCCGGGGGGGGGGGCGTTGACCACCGACCTTCAGAGACTAGCACACCCCCGATCGAGATTACGGCAGATCGGAAGAGAATGGCTTGTCCACTCTGATAATCGCTGTTGAATATTATTATTGTTATTATTACATTTATTGTTATTATTACTATTATTATTGTATTTATTATTATTATTATTATTATTATTTATTATTAGTAGTAGTATTATTATTATGAGTATTATTATTATTATTATTATTATTATTATTATTATTATTATTATTATTATTATTATTATTATTATTATTATTATTATTAATATCGATACTATTGTTATTGCAAGAACCCCGATTGATCATCACTCGCTGATATTCAAGTTGTCTGGTTGCTTTCATTGCTTTAGTTGTAGGCTTAGTCTGTAGAGTAGGTAGGGCGCCTCGCGCCATTCAGACAGAAAGCTACAGTGGGTTATGCTGTTGGTGTTGCCCTGTTGGGCTTGGACATTGACTCACGATTCTTCTGTATCATTCTCAAATGGATGGTGACTCGGTTCCATTGTGCTCTCTGCTCTGGCTTTGACTACTTGGACTTCGGTGTGAATTTGCAATTTGGATTTCTGGGCTTTGTCCATATTCATGTTCCTTGCAATTATTATTATTATCATTATTATTATTATTATTATTATTATTATTATTATTATTATTATTATTATTGTTACCTGATATTATTTTTGTACTTTAGAAGGTACAAGGATGGATTTGAACGAAAGACAGGGATCACGCATGAAAAAGGGATGGTCAGGCGAGAAAGACGAGAGAGAGAATGAAGAACGAGAAGAATGAGATAGAGGAGGAGAGAACGGACGAACAACTATGACAAACTGTTCCGTCGAAGTTTCTCGGACTCGCACACACACACGCGGAAGAAGAAAGGAAAGGGAGAAAGGAGGAAAGAGAAGCAGAAAAACCAGACAGACAAACAGATACAGACAAGCCAGACAAGACAAACAGATAGATACTGACAGATAGACCAATACGGACAGCAATCCTTTTGATACAGTCAGACAAACGAACCAACCAGCACAGACAGACGAACAAGTTGCAGGCCAATCACGGACAATGACTGACAGACATGCAGACATACAGACATACAAACATACAGTCATACAAATGGGCAAAAACAGATACACAGACAGACAGTCAGACGGGCAGCACAGCAAACCGGCGACAAGCGCCCACTCAATATTCAGAGATATGACGCCCAGATAAGAGTTCATTTTCAGTTGACTATGGCGGCTCAGCGCCCAAACAACTCTCTCGGTCCGCGCACACAGGATCTCCCTGGATATCTCGCCCGCACCACTCTGAACACTCACAAAAAACCCACACATCAGCTATGGCTGCCTCTATACTATTGCTATGCTAAGCTCTCCTGGCCCACTTTAACTTCGGGCACACTGCAGACCTCTTCGCACAAGCCGCCAAGACAGCGCTTCCGCAGGGCTCGCGTAGCAATGAGTGAATGGCTGAACGCTGTCTTTTGCTTTATACTCTTGTGCGTCGCTGGCCTGCCTCATTTCCACCGGGCCCCGGTACACACAGTCCCGCTAGGTACTAGCTGACTTAACTGAGAATGTCTGGATCTGGGTGCCGCTGACTCAGCAAAGGCAGACTATGCCACCTGCCCACTTGCCTGGTCTACTGAGAGTGGCGGTTAAAAGACCACTCCCGGATCCTCCGGAAGACTGTGGATTTGACCTTCGTGACTATAGCAGCTACGGACTTGACCTTTCGAGACTGCTACAGCTACGAACGCTTGACCTGGTCAGGATTCCTACCCGACAGGTCTACAGGTCGAGCCCATGCTGCCTGCGGACCTTATGACAACCTACCGACTGTTGGGAATACACAGATCGTGGGTTCAGCACGATGGAACAAGTACTGTACACAGGTAAGGTTGCGGTCTAGGGATCAAACCCTGGGTACTGCTTCGGGTACTGGTAGAAGGTGAAAACCGTCTCAGTACTGTGTTGATGATGATGAGACTCGTCCAGCATTATCACCTGTGAGCTTATACTGTGCTTTCATCTGGTAGGACTCATAGGACAGTCATGTCGCTGGTTCGAGGCCAAGGCCATCTGGGCTCGTGTGTAGGATGCTGATTGGTTGTTGGAATTCGCTATTGTTCTTTCTATTATTATTATTATTATTATTATTATTATTATTATTATTATTATTATTATTGTTATTTTTGCAAAGATTAAGCCCTCAAGTGGCCTATCGGACATCACATTGGTCTAAGCCAAGACCCCTGCAAACAAAATGTCCGCCCTAAGTGAAGGCGGGCCTGAATGTTCATCACAGGCCAAATCAACATTTTCGTATGTGGGCATTTAGACTTCTGCAACATATCAGTTGGCTGAGTGAACGCGCGGACCTCACTAGGATGCGCCGTATAGCAGGCCCGGGCCACGAAAGTTGTGCCTGAGCGCCTACACGCAAAAACAGGGTAGCAGGGCATAGATGGTCGTAGCCAGGCTACAGAGTGTCAGAGGGTACAGCGGGTGATCGAGCGATCTTCAGGGATAAGGCATTGTGTGTGGATAATCAAAGTCTGATTGAGGATGACGAGATACTTACCTAGTACATAAGAGAGAGGTCGTCGATGGCATGGACAAACATATGATCCGAAGTGATCCCGTTGAGTAAGTCAGATGTAGCGTAGGATAGTATGGCAAAGTAGGCCGAGCACCGTCCGCCAGACATTGGTTCATTACTATTGTATTATGGATACTCGATGCACTTGTACTTCATACTCATGCATGGTTAGCTCAGGCAGCCGCTGAATTCGCAATTTGGGTTTCTATATGACATTCACAATCATGTTCCGTATAATTATTATTATTATTATTGTTTATTAATATTACTATTATTGTTGTTACTATTATTTACTGAATATTAAGTAGGGATGATTTCTGATATTGAGCATCATAAGAAAGGGAAGAAGAAAGGGCAAGACGCTAAAAAGAAAGGAACATCGTCACTATGTGGTGGTGCCTGCCTCCTCCATCCTTCCCCATTCTCCTGTAAATTAATCCCCTTACCTCCTTTTTTTTTATTTCACACTTACCTAAAAAGATATGATATCTTTGAATATAAAGTTTTATTCTATGAAAAAGGATACTCAGACAAACAAACAACAGGGTGATTGCGGGAGCTCTGCCGGAGTTCAGGAGGAACTCTGGAGGCAGGGAACCTTAAGGTACGCGTCACATATTCTTTTCCCATATACCCTTAAAGGCTATGCCCTTCTATTGTCTGCATGTGTAATTGTGTGATATACCGTTTATAGTTTTCTTCAGGACTAAGCATATCAAATATGAAAAATACTATATGATTGAATTGAGAATCTCTCTGAAGTCAGGAAAAGGAACCTAGGAAAAGAACCGAGAAGAAACCTAGCCTGCATGGTCTTGAGAAAACCAAAGGCAGTATGATTGAGGCCTCCATTGGGGTCGTTAAACTGCCTGCATGAAATGACTAAAAAGGTACTCGCTGTGCGAACTACCCAGCCATCCACCTAACTAGTTAACTTTTGACATGCATACATTGATGACATGAAGATGCCGTGCATCTTCTCTCTTGACTCACCAGCTAAATCCAAGACTAATCTAGTACTCCTATGGAGTACATGTCTTCATGTGATTAATCAAAGCAATGACTAGTCCGGTACTCCCGTGGGGTACACGTTTTCAAACGACTAACAAGAGTAGAGGTAATGAGAGGCTCCAGTGGGGTTCTCCTATCACTGGTCTGACTAGACTTGGGATGAGAATTAAGTACTCCCGGGTGAGTACACAAACTCCTAAGTCTAGGTCGATTTGTGCGACTTCCGTGTAAGTCAACAATATCTTTTGCTCAATTTAATACATAAACGAATAAATGTACGATCAGGGCGACTAACCTAAGAGTGGACTTGATCTCCTACGCATCGAACTGGTATTAGGGTGACTCGCGGGAGGGTTATCCTAATACTTTGTTTGATCTGGGGATCAACTAACGAGGAAAGAATGAGTTGATTATGTCTGGACAGGTAAAAGGGATATTCCCGGGTGAGTAACCCTGCTACTTGTTTTGGTAGGACTAATGGAATAGCATCATTTGATACTAATGACCTAACTAAAGTAGACAAATTGGTATAATGATTGATTAACTCTGACATTGGAAGCAGGAAGATGCCGTGCATCTTCCCTATTTGCTACATTGCCACTTGTACACACCCTCGTACGAGTACGGACCTGTCTCTTATACACATCTAGATGTGTATAAGAGACAGGTACATCCTTCGGTTTAACAAAAGTCATTTGAACCGGTACTTCCGTCAAGTACATCCTTCGGTTTAACAAAAGTCATTTGAACCGGTACTTCCGTGAAGTACATCCTTCAGCTTAACAAAAGTCATTTGATCCGGTACTTCCGTGAAGTACACTTCTTCAACTTAACAAAAGTCATTTGAACCGGTACTTCCGTGAAGTACATCCTTCAGCTTAACAAAAGTCATTTGATCCGGTACTTCCGTGAAGTACACTCTTTCAAACTTAACAAAAGTCATTTGATCGGTACTTCCGTGAAGTACAATCCTACAATCGTTAACAACAACCGTCGAGTTCTCCTATCACTTGATTTGACTAAGACTTAGGAAGGGAATTAAGTACTCCCGGGTGAGTACGTGATCTCCTAAGTCTAAGTCAATCTAGTAGGCTTTTGTGAAAGTTGACTGGTCCCCTACACATCGAACTGCTATTAGATGGCTCCTGGGAGGGTTATCCTAATACCTTGTTTGATCTGGGGATCAACTAACAAGAAAAGGATGAGTTGATTATGTTTGGACAAGTAAAAGGGATACTCCCGGGTGAGTAACCCTGCTGCTTGTTCTGGTATGACTAATGGATTGGCATTACTTGGATACTAATGGCCTAGCTATTTAACATTGGATCAGGTTACGAGGAACTCCCGTTGAGTTCTCCTCTCACTTGATTTGACTAGACTTAGGAAGGGAATTAAGTACTCCCGGGTGAGTACACGAACTCCTAAGCCTAGGTCAATCTGGTCGACTTCCGTGAAAGTCGGCATACCTCTTGCTCGTTCGCGACGAGTGGGCAAAATAGGGGAATAGTCAAGGCTATTCAACTTGGAGTTGTTTTGACTAATCTCCTACTCATCAAACTAGTAGTAGGATAACTCCCGGGAGGGTTATCCTAATATTTGTTTGATTCAGAGGTCTACTAATGAGAAAATGGTGATTGTGTTTAGGCAGTAGAGGAATGCTACCGGGTGAGTAATCCTACTACTTGTCTAGGTATGACTGACAGGCGGCATAAATAAGTACTAACGTTCGATCTGGTAACTTTCAAACCGGATATAGGCGGCTCCCGTAGAGTCATCCTATAGCCTGCTTGCCTACATCCTAACGTACCAAGTAAGGCACTCCGGCTTGTCTAAGTCCACTGACTTAATCCTGGCTCGTCTGACTCTAAGTAAGTAGTAGGGTGACTCCCGTAGRGTCATCCTATTACACTTGTGATGATAGACTGAGYTTTGATCAAGGAGTAATAGGAGGCTTCCGGGAAGGCCGCCTATTACTAGCTTGAGCTCTGAATTGACATCTGGATCWAGAATGTTCTCTGAATACTGGGTCAAACGTTGAGACGACTCAACATAGACCTCCTAACTAYCTGCTTAACTAATATAAGGATACTCCCGGGTGAGTTGTCATGTCGCTTGCACTAGATTGCTTGAACTACTTGGTTGCGTATTCCTGCCAATCTACTYGACTACTCAGCTGACTAACAGATTGCTTTGAATTGATCAAGTAGTGGAAGATTCCCGGGCGAGTCAGCCCACTACTTGCGTAAGCCAGGATAAGAAGAAGAGAAAATGGAAAAAGGGAGTACTCCATCGGGAGTGACTCCAAAGGTTCCTTAAAAAAAAAAAAAAAAAAAAAAAAAAAAAGAATGTAAGAAAAGGCGAACACCGCGGAGAAAAGAATTAGAAAAAAGAAGAACCACATAGTCTCAATCCATTGATAGACTCCTAAGGGAGAAAACCGCCAGCTGGCATAAGTTGATCTCAGTCAGACTACCACATGAGCACCAAAATGGTGTGCTTATCCACTAGAGAGAAACGACAAGGACTGAAGGAAGGGGAATGTTAATTTCCCTAAGGCAACTTAGGACATAGGCAAAGAGACTCCTTGAAACGAAAGGAGAAGGGGTTGACAGGCGACTCAGGGTAGGTAGAAGCTAGGGGTTAGACTTTGGGGTGTTGATCCCAAAGCTCTCAAACCAAGGGCTTGACCCTTATCAATATGTGAGAAGTCAAGTGGGGGTGTTGAATCTTTGTTGACCTGTTTGTGTGCAGGTCTTTTGCTTGGTCTACTGCAATTGAAGGAGAAGTCCTACATAAAGGACTCAACTTTCTTTTATCACTCGATAACAGGTCGGTCGTTGCCGATTCAACTTTTTCTCCTTTGACTTGACACCTACATCTAAAGTCAAACCTTGTGGTCAGTAAAACCGTCACCTGTGGTCATCGCCTAAATGGTCCTGGTCACTCTCAAGGGTCCTTTGAATAAATGTGAGGGGGCTAGGCTTGCATCTCAGGAAAGAGGGACAGTGTCAATGGTTCATGGTTGACGTCGTTAGTGCATGGCATGTGAACTGTCGTTGCATTATGTTGTGCAGGTCTGTTTGTGCATGATTTGGGCTGGACTGGAATTGACATCTTGAAGAGTTTGGACACTCAGCACTTGTGAAAGTGGGAAGGGTTCCCAGCGGTAATACCTCGCTATTCATAATCAAGTCTTATATACTATCTGATGATCAGTCATACGTTGAGTGGAATAGATTATCTTTGATGGTGACAAGGTTCTGATACGTTGATCATAGAGAAAGTGTTTTGAGAATAAAAGCGGAAATAAGACGATCGTCTCAAAGTTCGACTTGAGTATCTAACGGGTCAGTCCTAGGCGTCTTACCGCTCGTACCCCATTTTATGCTACAGCGATCGAGCAAACGCCCTCGGCCGACCTACCTCTCCTCAGGCATGTAAAAACCTTCGTACGTGGGCCGGTAGCTCAGCAGGGATACGCCTACCTAAGGGTGGTGACAGCCCCTCGGGTAGAGGTAAGTTGTACCTCGCAGCGTCCCGACCTGTCGCAGGGCGTCGTGAGAGGTATAGCACGCGCACACGGTTGGGTGGTGACCAGTTATTCTTTGAAAATAAATCCTGCGTGACACGACCGTGAGGTTCAGCGCACCCCAGCGGGGCGCAGGACTGCCGCGCGCGACAACGCGATGCTTACTAAACCGGAGTTTGACTTGATGCGACTCTTGTCGAACTTGAAGCTAAAGTCGACCCTTCTAACCCACAAAGTTTTAAAGTCGTAAAGAAAGGGATATCGTCCGACATATAAGTGAGGAGCAGCCCCTCATCAAAGGTACCCGGGAAAATATCCTTTGCAATATCCAGTTGACTGATTGTGGTAATGCATGTGGAGGTTTGCATATGTTATGACGGTTATGGTTGGTTAGGCTCCTAGAGGCGCGACTCGTGAAGTTTCATAACCTGTAGTGGTCAGTCAATCACCAGTTACATATACTCAGGGAGATCCATAGAGTGGCACTAGGAGGACCCTCAAAGAGGTACTTCATTATAATTAAGCCCCTTCAGTCCTGTAAACTCATGAATCCTCGCAGTTGATGGTGATGAAAAAATTGTATGCGCCGTATATGCTCAAAATTACAAAGTAGATGAGAATTATTTTCTCAAAATGAGGGATAAGTCATTCATGTCCAAAGTGTGTAAAGACCAAGTCTCGTACATCTTGAAATTACAGTGGTATCTTCAGTTTCAGGTCGCAACTGTAAGAGTTAAAATATCCAACTAAAATGAAAATCGTCGAAGGGTCTTGTCACACCACTTTTAAAATGGTGACAAGTTTTGAGAGTTATCACACGTTCCTCCTGCCCCCCTCTAGCCCACGCACACAACCACTTCTATTACGGGGGGTACCAGTTCGATTTACTTATTCCCGACAAGTAAAAGAGTGGACATAATTTTACAATATAATGTATATCTCAGGGGACAACTATCGAACCAAATACCCTTGTGTTTTTACAGTCGACAAAGCGTTGGCATTGACCACCAAGACATAGTCAGTCTAAAAATAAAAGTGTACGATTTTTTGTGCAACACTTTGAGACGATTTTCTGAATCATTGAGATCAAGGCATATCGGTAAGTAAAGTTGGTTAGTACACACGTGTGTTATTCCGACGCCCGCTAAAATTGTTAAAATCGGTAGTAGTGCCTGTCAACCACAAAGGTCGAAGGTTTGGATCAGTAAAATCATGTGCACGCGCCTACCTCAGTAGCGAAGAACGACAATCCTAAAAGGTATAATGCATGTGCCTTGGCACAACGCGCAATCGAATTAAGGAGCCTGCAAATATTGGAGCCCATGAACATAGAGGTCAAGGGGTCGATTGCGTTAGTGTTATGTTGGGAAAACCTACAACACACACAGAAACTTGCGCATCAGTACGTTAGCAGAGCTATATTAATATACGCCGGACTATACGAACGGGACAATTAAAAGTGTGTGATCATCATGTTTGCAGTAACGCCCTAAAATGGTGCTCACTCAAGCGGCATGTCGCTTAGACTTGCATACCTCAAGTGAGGTTGAGGCTCTCACTTGGTCTCCCGTATATAGCGAGGTATTTACCTTTTTGGTAGTAACTCCTCGACAGCTCGGTCGGTCCATGTGATAATTACCCCCTCCTTTCAGAGGGAAATATCATTGTAGACTATGATATCGTCCGCATAGGCCTTGGACTTAGGCCACTTAAACTGGTACTCGCTTACCTCTAGGCCTACAACTACTACGACTCTAAAAATGTTAACTTTCCCCTTCTTCTGCTCAACAACCGGTTCCCAACACGTCTACCACTACTTGAGTGATACTGACATACTCGGTACTTGAGTATTGTTCCCTGCTGCTCTAAGTGTCATGGGCCTACCGCCACTGCTTGAGTGTTTTTCCGTTGCAACCCTAAAAGTCACAGCCGCAGGTAAGTACCGGTCGTGCGGGCCTTTTAAACAAACAGGTGCCCCTGTAAGGCACACAGACACTTAGGCCAGCAAGCACTCGAACGGGCATATAACCCCATGGGACACACACACACTTAGACCGATAAGCACTCAGACGGACACACAGACCTGCGGGTCACACACACACTATGGCTGAAAACCACTGAGAAAGACACTCATGCTAGCAAAAATGCACACACGCAGGTTTGAGAACATACACTCAGATCAACAAGAATGCACACACAGACTCACTGAAAATGCAGAATTTAAGCAAGGCATTCGAGCGATAAAACTTCTTAATCATCAGTGTTCTCAATCTGCATTTTTGCAGGTCATTACACCTTGTAACTTCGTTATTACAATATTGAGTTATATTATTTCTTTATTGGCAGCCTGAGTAGTATGCCATTGACATTTGTCCTATGGCGTTCCTTCAAAACAGACGAAAAACCCTGCGTACCATAAAAAAAATATTTATGATATGTTTCTTTGTCGGTGATATCGATTAAGATGATATGATATGATTCGCATTTCTGATTACTATCTCGGAGAAGATATAGTCTTATCTAAGTATATTCATATTAACACTCGGACTCAAATGTAATGCATTCCTCATTATATTTAAATTATTACATGGAATCGAGTGCTATACGTGTGTACGCGCGATACATATTTGGTTAAGCTATCTTTTTGCAGATATGATACAATTCCAGATGTTAATATGATAGTGACCAGGGTCACCAGCCTGTACGTACGGAGGTCCCCAGGCCGACCTCCATACGTATACGCGTTCGGGATCCCGTTCGGGGTCCGAACTCGAAGGCATTTGGCCCCAGCCAAAAATTATTTCTGGACCTAAAGTTTTTTTTTCTGAATTGTTTTTTGTGATTTCTTTATGATGTGAGGTACCTGCCTATAAATTCTGAATTCATTCTGATAAGCCCAACAAAAATTAAAAATCGCCAAAGATGGCGGTGTCAAAACATGCTCGCCCACTCACTTTTTTTTTTTTTTTTTTTTTWTTTTTTTTTTTTGGGGGGGGGGGGACCTAAACAATTTTTTTTTTTTTAATTTTTTTTTAATTAATTTTATATTATGTGAAGTACAAATCTGTAATTTTTCAGGGCATTTAGATATTCCAAAAACAAATAAAAAATTGTCAAAGATGGTGGTGTTGAAAACGTGCTCGCTCATTCACAAATTTTAATTCTCTTTTCATTTTTAAAAAGTTTTCTTATTATTTTTATTTTTGATGTTTTGTTTTTATTTTAAAATTGGTAAGGAATTTGGATGTTATGTTCAGGCAAATGTTGTTTATTTCATTTTTCTTCATAACATAGTTTATTTTTATATTTTTTTAATTATTATTATTATTATTATTATTATTTTATTCTATTTTTTGTCCGCGTTCGGCCTAAATGACCGAACGTATCCCCAAGGGATCCCGTACGTTCGGGCGTTCGGGTTCGGGCGTTTGGCCTGTCTCGAACGCTGGTTACCCTGATAGTGATAAAAAAAGTTATCATTTTGAATTATTAAATTATTTATATGTCGAATTATAAAGGCAACTCGAGACGTGTCATGCTCTTGAAAGACATTGAAGTCATATCATATTTTGAAAATGCGTAATTTATTGATTACCGAGGTTAATATAAAATAGATATATATAATATTAAAAAAAGAAGTCATTCAGAATTGTTGATGTTATGAAAGATGTTTTTTTGCATCAATGATGTTGTGAAAGTCAATAATTGAATATTTTCTTTGGGTTTTCATAATTTTGCTTATCATAAGAGATCCCCAAGACATATGTCTGACCGAGATGTGGAAGACACGACCCCTGGGTGGCATCATGACGATGCCCCTCGTTCAACCACTAAGTGGCAACCCGACGATGATGAAAAAATATTTTTTCTGGTGGTTTATATATTGTTTTTTGACTGCGTAACACACCGTATATGTTCGGGACCCTATCGAGTCTCTGAACGTGTTCGGGCGCTCGGGCGAGTGGGAGCCGAACATGTTCGAAAAGCGCAAAAAAAAAAAAAAAAAAAAAAAAAAGGCTTCCAAACACATCCGTGTGTGACCGATGTCGAGGTCATTTCGGCCATTCAAGTCTCGAGGAGAGGCATGAAAGGCAGCACCAGAGGTGTGTGTGTGTGTGTGTGTTTGTGTGTGTGTGTGTGTGTGTGTGCTGT